>JANTQI010000180.1:0-40396 GCA_032988985.1 Emmonsiellopsis sp. PD_5 | reverse complement strand
GTAGTGTGTGAGGGGTGGTGTTCCAAGACGGTCAGAGAGAGAGAGAGAGAGAGAGAGAGAGAGAGAGAGAGAGAGAGAGAGAGAGAGAATTATGATTTGGGTAATGTTATATGTGTATCCTCAACTGGTGTGTGTATTCTTCTTCAGCATCATCCTAGAAAGCAATACGAAAGCATTACGTTACCACCTCACATGAAATGCCAGAGGAACAGGACAACTATCGTACTTTGAATAAATGGGTACGGTGTTTGAAGGGGCGTCGGATCGAAGAAATAAAAAAACAGTTGGGAAAGGTACCGCTGAGGCGTGGAACGTAGATGGCCCTGAGGATAGAGTAGGTGCGGAATCCCCCTGAGATTTGGAGATGGGACTATATCGCGTGGCTATGTATCGAGGGACGGCTTCTTGATTCGTTTATACAGGGTAGTTTGGGATTCAATTAGGATGGTTGTTTGGGTGGGTTGAACGATGCTGCTGGTTGAACCATAGTGTTCGAGCGAGGGACACGGATATATGGGGTATGGCGCGAGGAATCGGGGACCTTGCTGCGTTGTCAAGTGGTGTTAGATATTCTTTAGCATAGCGAATCAGTAAGAACCCTGGAAAGGATGTATTTTTTGCCCAACCTGCACAAGACACCAGTTCAAAGAAGCGGAGGGAAAAAAAGAAGAGAAAAAGAGAAAAATACTATAACATTGCTTTGACGCAAATAAAATAAAAAAAAATTCCCGATTGTTTGTGTATTTGGTTGTTTTTCTTTATTCCCAATTGCCCACACACCCACACCCACACCGCTCACACGCCGCCTCATCAAGTGCCAGTTTTTTTCCCTCGAATATTGTTCCGTCGAATATCGAGTTTTTCTTTCTGACACACGGAAAAAAAGACCTCTGCCGCCTCCCACTTCCCCCATCCCCCTACTGGCCCCTTCCAACAACAGTATCGCTTACTTCCGCATCGACGAAGCTCTCCGCTTTCGGAGCTCGCTGCGCTTGGCCTTCTCCTCGTGGACACGGGCAGCCAACAGCTTGGCGTAGTCGTTGCTAAATTGGGAAAAAGGAAATTTAGTACGTTCCAGACCGTTTTTCTGCTGCCTCCCATGGCGGAGCTTCTAAACCACACAAAACAGGGTTGCCTGGGGTAAAAACTCACGCTTGCTCCTTGGAAGCCTCTGCGCGGCGGCGCTTGAGGGCAATCCGTTGGCGCTTGCGCTGGAGGCGCTGAGGGGTGACGAGACGTTGGATCTTGGGGGCCTTGGTGTATTCCTTTCCGTTCTTGCCGGTGACGGTACGGCGGATGACGAATTTTCTCACGTCATCCTTCTTGTCCAAGCCGAAGAACTTGCGGATCTTGGTGGCACGCTTGGGGCCGAGTCTCTTGGGGTTGACGACATCTGTGAGGCCGGGGAGCTCACCCTCGCCTTGCTTGACGATGGTGAGGGCAAGGACGGAGAGGTCGAAGTTGGTGATGGCTGTTTAAAAAAGGGGTTTAAACGTTAGAACCTGTTTGTTTGGTTTTTTTCCTTTTCTTTCGCGTGTTATGCTGGGAATGGTGGGGGTGGGCGAGATTTTTTATGTACCTCCACGAACAGACTTGCGCTTTCTCTCTCCCGTTCGGCGGGGGCGGTAGCAGCTATTATGCGAATTAGTATGTGCGGTGCTTATTGAAATTCGCGGCGGGGTCGAGTTGTAAATTACCTGTGGCCGTCGGCGAGGAGGAGTCTGACACGGGTAGGGACGAGGACTGTGGTGAAAAAAGCCAATAAGTTTCCGTTTCTTCCTGCTGTTCAGATATCCGTATTGGGTTCAAACATACCACCCTGCTTCATGGGGAAACCTGTTCATTCATTCCAAAAGTCAGCTATACGTTTCCACATGCAATAACCTCCCTGTATCAAACCCGCGCGGTGTTTTCCCATCCGTACCTTGCTTGTCGTTACCACCAGTGATCTTGAAGAGGTAGCCCTTGAATTCGTCGCCCAGAACGTCGCCAGGAACCTATCAACTCCGCATCCAGCAATCAGCACTTCATTCCACAAGCCCAGTTTTCTCCATCCCATTCCTTTATCGTCTCTTCGGAGGGGGGAAAATGCTGACTTCAGTTCCCATGCGCTTCTCCATGAAGGGGCGGAGCTTGCGCTCATCGTCAATCTCGATCAATTTCTGCGACCCATTGGCCGGGTAGGAGATGTTGAGCTTCATCTTGACGAAGTTCCGCGGTCAAGACGGGGGGGCAAGCGTCGATTGTCGGGCGGGAGGTTGTCAAGGTCGTGTCGTCGGCGGGAAGGTCGGTCGATATCTCGAATTCTTACGTTCTGGTTGTGGATTTTGCTGGGGCGTAGCGAGTGTGGGCGCCTGACTAAGCCGCCCTAGCCCGCTTCGGGATCGCGCCGTTAGCTAAGCAGCCCTAGCTGCCAAGCCCGCGTCTGATTGGCCGATCACAATTGTATATTTGTCTATTTCTATTGTATGGGTGTTCCAGATCTAGAATTACTCTCAGCAGAGCACAATAGCCGTCTCCTGCAATTTCACACTCGTCGTTAAATACAATGCAACCCAGGCGGCGAAGTAGGGATCTCGCATGAATAGGAGACACCGTATGCAGCTGGCAGGCACAGGCAATTCCAGAAGCCAGAACATACCCCCCATCTCTCATTATCATGTCCTACATATCTACGAACATAGACTGAGATGACCTCCCAATAGACAGTAAAGGTGCGTCTTATTGACCCGGGCCATATTTGGAATAATAGTGCGTTCCCGCATTTCGCGAATCATCGTGCATCGCGGGAGTTTGAACCCGTCCTCGAGAAGAGTAGTCTGCTCTATGAGGTCGCGATTTTCAAGAGACAGTTGTAGATAACAGCGGTACATATGTCAGTATTTGAAGTTTTCTGGCTCCGGTTTGTCTTTCCCCCATGGTGGTTCTGACGTCTCAACCAGGACAGTAATTCAACAGCTGCTCTTCGCTTGCTGGTCGAGACAGCAACACTCTCCAGGTTCTTTGTTTCTTTCCTCGAGTGTGATACGGTTCCTACTTTCAAGCAGTTCAGCTTATTTGGATAGAAAACCTGATGGAATGGGTTCTGCTCGTCATGCCATGATGGGAGTACCAATATAACCGGGCTATCTCAGACTGCGTGATAGCCTCTCGGGTTCGCGAGGGGCCACAGAGTAGAAATCGTGGCCGAAGCTCAGATGTGTCAGCGTGGGCATTGCCAATTCTGCGGAAGCCCAGAATTCCACGTATAGGGCGTTTAGGGAGAGGGTGGTATCTCGCAGCACCACAATGTAATAATAAGTGGCAGAGAAATGAATGTCTAGTCCGTCTAGTTATTTCCGGAACGTATTCCGAACAATGCTTCAGAGGAATAAATAAGTAAATAAATTAAAAAAAGTTTTGGTTGATGGGCCTCAAAAACATTCCGCGAGCAGGGAATACAAGAATAGGCTGAATAGATCTGGAGATGTACACAGCACGGCGAAAGGAAACTTTTTGTCAGACGCGGAAGCCCTTCATCCCAGACCCCGTCATCCATGTGGGCATGCCCGACTCCCGCTAAACGTTTCGCTTCTCAACGGCGAACGCAGTGTCACGCTCTGAACGAGCTTCAGCATTCGCGACACAGGATACCAGGATGCGGAGACCAGGGAAGCCGTGTGGGATAACTAACTAGATGGGCTGCATGGGCTTTGCTCTCATTGCGACCGTAGCTACTTATCGCCGACGCTGACGGAGAGATGTTTCGGGGTTTATCAGCTTTTATGTCAAACAACGGATGCTGGCGGCTTCATATTGTTATCAGAACCTCCAGCCTAAGCCCGAAACGAGACGCTAAAGGGTTAGGGCTCTCCCGGGCCGTGGCTGCCCCTATTCGGCCCTATTAGCCGCCTATTCAAGCCCCGACGGGCCCTATTAGCAGGCCGATCACCTTATCAAATACATACATGATACAGCCCCTGAGTTTGCACATGGAGCTGGTCAGCATCTATGAGTTTAGTTAGTACACCTGGATTCCTCCAGAGGCAATGGCATGGCTACGCTGCGCACTGCGCAGTCGTGGATGGCATCTTCGAGAAACATGCCAGCCGGGATGAGGCTGCGGCTTAAACTATCATTGGCGGGTATCTCTTCTATCTCTTGTCCTTGATCCCGGTTTAATCTAGTTAACAAATGAGGCCGACGCCGACTCGACTCCACCAACCCCAGCCATAACTACTAAACAGCCTGCTTGGCGGCCCCGATGGCACCTCTCAAGTTTCAATTGAAACATCGGCCGCGTAGCCGTAGCTCGAATCGGCTTGATTAGCTGGCCGGAATAATAAATATCTGGCGTCAGCCCAGCGATCAATCTATTTGAACTTATCTGGTCCCTTTTTCTCTCATTCTTGACTGAGGCAACAGCCTTCCGTTTCTTGACTCTCGTTTTTCTTGGACCCCTTCTTCTTGAACTCGTGGATATTCGTATTTTCCTGGTCCTTGTTTATATGCATTAACTGATATATTACCTACCTATTACTCCTCTACATAACTTTATTTTTGATAAACTCCGCCTAGATTTACTTCCCGCAGGTGCCGGCCATCCCGCCACTGTTGACCTTTTCACAAACTCACACAACTTGCTCGAGGTGAATCATTTAAAAGAACAACAAACTTCGTGCGGTGTTCAATCGGACAGACACATCCGAAAAGTCTCAG
Source organism: Emmonsiellopsis sp. PD_5 (assembly GCA_032988985.1). Lineage (NCBI taxonomy): Eukaryota > Fungi > Ascomycota > Eurotiomycetes > Onygenales > Ajellomycetaceae > Emmonsiellopsis > Emmonsiellopsis sp. PD_5. Next base: position 35,698 of record JANTQI010000180.1, on the reverse strand, counting down.
CATGCGCCTCAAGGAGAAATTCTACGTCCTGGGCCTGCTGGCGGCGTGCGGGATCTTGTATTTCTTCTGGTCGCTACACTACTCGGGCTACAAGTCCAGTACGAGTATGTCACCAGCAGCAGCAGCAGCAGCAGCGAAACCGAACGGATATACTTATCGATTGGTGGTATTTGGCGACTCGTGGAGCGACGGCAAAAATATCCAAGATCCCCGCCGGGGTAAAGTGTGGACGGAATGGCTTTGTTCAAAGGTAACGGATTCGGCTGGCTGGGCTCAATGGGCTGCCCCCCCCCTCCCCTCCGCATTCGTCGCAAAGAAAAAAAAACTAAGATTTGTGTGTTGCTTTTATTAGTTCTCTTGTTTCCACGAAAATATGGCCGAGTCTTCTTCGTCGTCTGCGGGCGCTGTTGTTGACAATGACGAGCTTGAAAGAATCCCAAACGCTAAATGGAGCGGCTCGCCGCTTGCGGACTTGAAGACGCAGATGCGGCGTTGGATGCTGAAGGAGGAAAAAGCTACTGTTGGATTCACCAAGGAAGAAATCAAGAGGCGGCAGGCATACACTATTTTCTCCGTCTCGTTTGGCGTGTGGGACATCTGGCGCCTACTAGGCCAAGATCTGGCGGCTGCTAAGCTATCCGCTCAACGAAGCGTGGCGACGATATTCGAGGAACTCTCCGTGTTGGGGACTAAGTGGACTGCGGGCGAAATGAAAGTGGTCCTCATGGCAGCGGTAGATGTAACATTCCTTCCGGCCTTCAAAGTACATAACGAAACACATAGAGATGCCGTCCCGCTGGTTGATGAATGGAACACACAGCTTAGGTCGCACGCCAAAGCATGGAAGAATGGACCGATTTTCTTTCTCGATACAAACTCGTTCCTGCTCGACCAGCTCCGGGAGAGACAGCTATGGGTTGCTGGATATATTGACACCAAGGATTTTGGGAAGGACGGCATGGATTGGGATAATGTCGATAGTGCATGTGCTGTTGTCTCGAAAAAGTGGCTGCTGGAGAACCAGGAAGTCTGCCGGGTTCCAGAAAAATACCTATTCTGGTGAGCAGTTCCTCTTTGCTTTTTTCCCTTTCGTTTACATGCGACCGCTGTGTTGGGATTGCTGACGATAACCCTTGCTGTTGTTTATTAGGGACGATATGCATCTTGGGCCAACAGCGCATAATATGTTAGGCCAGGTAGTATTTGACGGCATTAACGAATTGTGGCTGAATCAGACGAACGCTGCTTCGTAACTACTGCACCCAACAGGCTGTATATGGTCTTTAGAGGCATGGCCAACCGCTGGCGGGAAGCCTTGTTCCATCCGCAAACGACAGAAAAGCGGGCCCCGCTCATTAGCCGCGCCCCTGTCAACTCAAGGCCGGCGTTGGAACTGATCCAGGATTATTGGCCGGATGTCTCGAGTGATAGCGGATATGATCGCGCTTGGTTACGATCGGCCTGGGGGCTTCTGTCACCCCTCCACCCGGCCCTCGATAGGCTCGGTTGCGACAACCGATATTGCGGGATCTGAGAGCGGAACGCAAACAAAAATGGATGGAATCGGAAAATTATAATCACGACAGCACTGTTAATTTGCTGCGGCTGCTCGGCCATTTTCCATATGCTTCTGGGACATGAAGCTCTTTGTTAGTCGAGCTGCTGAAATGACGCGCATGTTGCTTATATTCTGTACCACTGTCTTAAATCTCGCCGTCGCTGTCTGCTGCCCTCCACGGACGCCGTCCAGCCCAGGCGCGGGCGGGCCAATGGCGGTTTGTAATTCTGCCCGGCGTTGGAGCAGCCATTCTTCATCGCATTGTTGCAGGCATGGCTTGATTGGATGTCTCAGCTCAAAGAGCGCTGGGAGCCCTGGAGCCCTGGAGAGACGTGCATTTGGCCGCATTCAGGAACCATTGGGACAAAGGAACCAAAACAATAGTTTGGCTTTCTCGGGCTTTTCTTGCCAGGCCGGCTGCACCACTCGCCTGCGATTGTTTGCAACTGCTGGGCCCAGTGGGCTGCTGGGACCTGGGTGGTGCAAACCCCTAACAAAGAAGATAAATATACCGAACGTGGGTTTGGATAGTTAACAAAGGACTTGACGCTGGTAAAGCTCTCTCGCCATTCGCCACGTTCAGCGTCCAACTGCATGTTCGTAGACCGATTCGTCCATACAAAAAAATTCGAGTTTGAGTTTTAGTAGTCCATCGTGCTCTTCCTCTCCGTGACTTCTGCCGATATCTTGATATCTTCATTTTTCTTTTCTTTTCTTTTCTTGCCGTCGTCTTGCCCATTTCTTTTTCCTTTTTCCTTTCTTCCCGTTTTCCTTTCTCTCGTTGCCTTTGCCTTTCTCTCGCGCCCCGTTCACATACATGTCTTACGATCGAGTGCTTCCAAAGCCCCCCACGCTGCATTATGATCCCACCAGACGTGATCTCCCCACCCGGACCAGCACGCCAGTGGAGCATCAGATTATGACGGATAAATTTTCCAAGATCGTGGCTGACGAGAGCGCGCCCCGATCAACGGGGCTGGAGAGCAGGGCGCTGGTGGCCGCCCTCGCGGAGAAATCTACATTGATAGAGGTCCCCTCGACCATCCTCGCATCCCCCATTGCCCGCAAAAGAACCTCTTCCTTGATCACATCAGAGGCTTTCCGCCAGGAACGAGCCGCCTCCTCAAGTTCTTCCAAGTCTACTTCGTCCAAGGAGTCGTCTAGCATCCAGTTCTGCCTCTGCCAGCCTGATCCCAAAATCCCTCGCCCGAGAAATGGTCCGTCGGTAGTATTTCTTTGTTGCTTTGTCTTGCTCGGGGGTATCTTCCGCCTCGTAGCTTATATACCTTCTCCTCCCAATCCCCCTGCCCTAGTCTCCCCCAAGATTATGCTTAGCTGGCTTGGACCGAGCAGTGTTTGTTAATCCTGTCTATGCATTGATCATTAGCATTCATTCTTTTCCGCCAGCATTTCCAAGCCTCTGTGGTTGCCCAGAACCCTGGCCTTGCAAACCCCGAAATCTCGAAGATCATTGGGGAGAAGTGGAGGACGCTTCCCCAGGACTCGAAGCAAGACTGGAAGAACTTAGCCGAGGTGAGAAATTACGATTTCTTGTTTCGTTTTGTGTTTTCCTTCCAAGCCCCCCAAAAAAGCGGGGAGAGAGAAAAAAAGAAAAGAAAAAAAGAACGTGGTTTTGATGGTGGAGATTAGGAAGAGAAAGCCCGACATCAGCAACAGTATCCCGATTACCGATATCAACCACGCCGTTACGGGAGGAATTCTGGAAACGTCACCCCGACCAGCTCAGGCATAAGTAACAATCCTACTGGAGCTTCTGTATGCAATCGTTGTGGTGGACGAGTCATGAACCCCCCTTCCACCCCTAATACCCCTTTCACTCCAAACTCCACAAGCTCTACCGCATCGTCATGTCAATCTAGCCAAGCTATTCCTCGAAGTTTCCGGGGACGGAGACTGGGAGACGACAACAGGCTTCCAAGTCCAGTTCAGGTGCCGGGTGGCATGGATCGACGAATAGTTGCCCAGATGCGAGAACAAGCCATGCCTCCATGCCCTGATATCAAACGCCGTCGGTATAACGGGAATGGTATCTATGTACCTGTTCGTCATGATCAGAGTCCCGACACCCCATACGCATACTCTCCTCGACGAACATCGCTCCCTCGGCCAGAAATCTTGCATCCCAGAGGCCCAGGTCCCTATCAGACAACAGCAGCACCGCCCGGGAGAGCTTATCGACTTGCACCCGGACATCAACAATCCTCGCATGACCCCAGTTTGACCCTTCCACCGCTGCAGACAATGTCTCTCTCGCAGCAGAACCAGAGCACCGTCGAAGCAATGGTTATGAATATCCCCCATCTCAACAAAATCAAGGTGTTGGCACGAGTTTCTCCGCCGACTACATTATCAAAGAGCACCGACTTCCCCGCCCGCGGTGCTCTGGTCGCCGTTGAAGGCCAGGACCCTGAATCCGTCAAATTCATGATCCAACATCTCCAGGCCCTTCTTTCCAAGGACGAGAAGCACCTCGTCCGCGTCTTCGAAGGACCCGACCCAAGCACGCTCCAATCAAGCGGCAGATCGGAGGATCGGGACGCAACCGTCCAATATCTTGAATACCTTGCCACAATCTCAGCCTGGCACAAAATATCCGGTGAAATCCTGACGTTTATAAACGGCTCACCAGCGCCTTCTCCTCGCCTCCAACATGCCGGACTAGAAGAACCAGGCTCCGGTATATCTCCCAAATCCATCCTCCCCAAAACAGCTCAACTCCGCATTAGCTCGCCAGACGCATCTTCTACGGGAGCTCCTTCGCCTCTACCAACCCCAACGTCTGCATCCACCTCTGCACCATCCACATCCACATCCACAACCTCACCCTCCGAGCTTCCATTCCGCATCGCCCTTGTCCCCCGCTACCAGCTAACAACCGCGGACACACACGCCTGCGCAGCACCCATAAAGGACTCTTACGCCCCCATTGACCACTGGCAATGGATGGCCACTCTATGGCGTGGCTGTGCCGGTCCCGATGTCACGATATACATTCGTGACTGCGACAAGGAGGAGCTGGAAAAGTATGGCGGGAATCCAGTTGAGATTCGTCTTGAGGAGGCCCGCACGCTGGTTGTGAGGAGGGTGGTGGCGGAGGGCGGGCTGGGGATTGGGATTGAGGAGAAGGCGTTGAGGAGGGTTGGGTTTGAGGTTGAGGAGTTTTTGAGGAAGTGAGGTCAAATACCTGCCTTGCTTGTCTTCGTCTCTTCAGTTCTCCTGGTGGTGTTTTGTTTAAAGGACCAAAGGGTTCTTTCGGCCTTTCGCTGCTTCCATCCTTAGGGGCATTGGCACCTACAGCAACAAGAAAAAAAAGGTAAGAGGCATGGGGCGAGGATTTTTGGCATACAATACATTTCTCTTCCTCTTTCGCTTTTTTCTCTCCAACTCGGCATTCCTTTTTTACTACGTTTATCCAACTCCGCATCATGATCCTGCCATGGGCGATCAACCCCTTTTCCACCTATTCTTTCTTTCCTTTTTCCCTTCTTTCTTCTTTCTTTTTCTTTTTCCTTTTCTTTTGCATTATCATTACTACTGGCGGAAGGGCTAGTTGGATGGGAAGGCTGGGATTCATTACTATCATACTAATCATCATCTGCTTTGGGAGTTATATATTACTGTGTGTGTGGGTTGGTTATTTCTTCTCTAATTTCTAGAAAACTACTAGTATTACTACTACGACTATTTATTACATTGGTTAGACGAGGTTAATATGAGAGGGAGATTTCTGTTTATTTGAAGTATATAAAAGTCATAGATGAGCTTCTCTAATCTCTATTCTGATTGGCCTAGACTGACACGGCCAGACCACACATTCTGCCCAAAGCGGTGTGGCCTCTCAGCCAATCAGAATGCCCGTTCGCAGCCCTACGAACCCGAGGCAACAACCTCCCCTTTTTCTCCGCCTTCTTTGCTGCTTCACAACACATCCAACAACACGCCGATTCACTCTGCAGGCGAGAGACATGCCAGACGGAGCAGCAACACCAGCCTCTCTCCCCGGTGAATGAACAACACTAGCATGTTCGACGCTCCCATTTCCTCCCAGCCCCTCCCAGTCGGAGACTTCGCCAACACCCTCCTCCCTCTCCCTGTTTCGCGCTTCCTGATATCCCCCTGAAGCTGTCGTTACCAATGCGCTGCTAGTATTCGGAGCACTTCTAAGCTATCTATTTGTCGGCGGGCTTGGCCGGGTGGTCGACGAACTCGACAGCATGGACGGTGCGGTGGAAAGATGCGACGCCCCTGTTGCCCTCGAGGTTGCGGGTGCGCCGGTTCTGCCAACCACGGCTGGTGGTCTGTCGCAGGTATGTGGTGATAAGTACGAGGGGCCGTATATTAGGGATATGCTAATCTGTGGTTTTTTATTAAGGAACCAAATTCGTTGGCGATACAGCTTCAGGGTGCACTTGCAATGGGGGGTGGCCTTGACGAACAGATGGTTGTATCTTCTCCATCGCCTTCCCACTCGGGCTTTTCCACCCCGTCAGCTACAGGCTCACCATCGTCGTCGGCCTCGTCTCCGTGTACGCCCCCGCGACAAGCTTTGGATGCAAATGTGGAGAAGGGGAATCTGCTGGATGACCTAAGTCACTTTATTCCTGTTGGGGTTCTAAAGCGGAAGGATAGTGCTATCGATGGGCAAACGTTCGACACTAGAGATGATGGTCGGCTGGTATACCCGTTAGATGAAGTGTTGCGGCTAGAGCGCAGTCAATGGATCCGAACCTCCGTCTGTAGCAACAAGAATTTCCCGGGATGGAGCGCCGTTCGCATATACGTTCTCCCAGATGATATTGGGCGTGCGCACATACCACGATCAAACTTGGGTTTGCGTCGATGCCTTAAGCTTGTGATGTCGAGACTGGATCCGTCACCAGAAGCATGGGAGGGCAATTTCGACCCTACTACGCAGTCGGCTATTCGAGCAGACGAGGAGGGAGACTCTCTCTTCTACATCTTCAACACGCTGGAATCGCCCAGCCCCGATGTTGAAGCGGTATCTGACCCATATTCTAAGGCGGCGATGGAGGAGGTCCTTTGGAAGGAGGGAAATTATGTCGAAGGTGATGATATGGGAGTCATCGGCCTGAAAACTCCCCTATATTCTTACCAACGTCGTTCAGCAGCCTACATGATCCAACGGGAGTCGGAGCCTCGCCAGACGCTAGATCCTCGACTACAAACCATCCGAGGCCCTACCGGGAAGGAGTACTATTTCGACAAGGAGGGCGGGGCCATTCTCGGGGAGAAGCGTCTATACTCTGAAGCGTGTGGTGGTAAGTAACATTTCATTTCGTTGGGGGATGTGAATATATGCTCATAGATTTATAGGTATTCTAGCGGAAACTATGGGCTACGGCAAAACATTGGTATGTTTAGCTGTCATACTTGCAACTCGCGGGCATTTCCCCCGGATCCCATCGATGCATATGGAAGGACTTCTCCCAGTCCGTCCAAAAACCGGATCACTGCTTGAAATGGCAGCAGCAGCCGCTGGTCGTTTTTCTCTTCCTTGGAAGCCGTATCTTGACGGCAAGGATAATTGTCTCGCAGCTTGTGAAGCCAATCGGGGCTCCTATACGATAACCAAACCCCCTCCAAAATACAAGCGCCGTGCAGCCTCCAATCCTAAACCTGACGATGAAAAATTACAACTGTGTTCTGCTACGCTTATCATTGTCCCGTCAAATTTAATAGATCACTGGTTAAACGAAATCCGAAAGCATACCCAGGGGTTGAATGTGCTAGTTCTCCGCGATGGTGTTCAGAAAACCCCCCAACCAGATGAATTGCTCAAGTATGATATTATTCTCTTTTCGAAGCCGCGTTTCGACAAAGAAGCCGGTCCAAATTCAGCTGCAACCTCGGCTAGGTATGAAACGCCCCTGAAGAGACTTCACTGGCTTCGCGTGATAGTTGATGAAGGGCATAACTTTGCGAGTCAGGGTGGGAAATCTTTGGCAATTTTTACCCTTGAGATGCTCCACGTTGAGCGACGTTGGGTTGTGTCTGGTACCCCTTCTGGAGGACTATATGGTATCGAGGTGGCCCTTGCCTCTCAGGAAACTACCGGGAGTACTGTGGGTAAGCAAGAGAACAGCGCATCGTCCGTGTTGGAGGCCCGGAAAAAGCCTGCAAATGTGATGGACGAGGAGTTGAAGAATATCGATAAGCTCCGGAATATAGTAGTCGATTTTCTTGCTTTGAAGCCTTGGGCAAATGCAAGCACCGACGACCCGGCCAATTGGTCCAAGTATACGAAACCACTGGGGCCTGATGGCAAACGCAGAACTTCTCCATCCCTGCGATCAACTCTTCAATCCCTTGTCGTACGTCATCGAGAGGAGGATACCAAGAAGGACCTAGTTTTACCAAAACTCCACAATAAGGTCGTTTATTTAGAACCGACCTTCTACGACAAGCTATCCCTGAACTTGTTCACCATCACCCTTACCGTGAATGCCATCACATCCGAACGCACTGATGAGGATTATATGTTTCATCCGAAGAATAGAAAACATCTGAGCGTGCTCATCTCGAATTTGAGACATGCCGGTTTCTGGTGGGCTGGATTTGAAAGGAAAGAATTACAATCATCCGTGGACGTTGCCAGAAAATACATGGAAAAGAACAGTCATCGGATGCCCGGAAGAGACCTTAGGCTCCTGTGTGAAGCAATCGACATGGCGGAGAAAGCTCTGAAGTGCGGCTCTTGGAATGCCTTTGGCCAATTTGCGGAGTTGGGCGTATTTTTACAAGACTTCCCCGAAAATGCGCGGGACGTCTGGGCAATTGACGCCCTCGACGAGCACCGTCAACCCCTGCTATTAGGTATCTCTCAAGCCAGACACGTCCAGAAATTTGTCACATCCCACCTTTCTGCCTACGATCCTTCCGAAGGCATCATAGGAGCCGGGATCAAGCAACGGAGCCAGATGCGGGCGTGGGCCCACAAGACCGCTTCTAAACAGGTTGATGCGGTTGTGGGAGCGACGAAGAAATCCAACGATAATCTCGTTCATCGACCAAAGCCCGAAAAGGAAAATGCCCATTCAAAGAAATCCTTCTCTCTTGGTCGTGTCAAGAGTCTTCCGGCTGACTCGCCATTGAAACAAACCAAATTTGTTGCTACCGCGTCTGCTAAACTTACTTATTTGCTTGATAAAGTGCAGGAATTTCAAGAACAGGAGAAAATCATCATTTTCTACGAGAGCAACAACACTGGTTTCTGGATCGCTGAGGGACTTGAGTTGGTCGGTGTTGAGTTCCGGATTTACGCAAACACGCTGACGACGAAGAAGAGATCCGAATATCTCCAATTGTTTAACGAGACTGAAACGGTTCGCGTCCTACTTATGGATCTTCGCCAGGCATCACACGGACTTCATATCGCCTGCGCGTCACGGGTTTTCATCGTCAATCCTATCTGGGACCCGAATGTTGAAAGCCAGGCGATCAAGCGAGCCCACCGGATTTCGCAGACAAAGCCCGTTTATGTGGAGACCCTTGTTCTCCGAGATACGCTGGAGGACAAGATGTTGAAACGGAGAAAGCAAATGACAAATGCGGAACTGCAGCATGCGGAGAAGGATCTCCTAGATGATAATACTATGAGCTACATCATCCAGAACCAAAGATTCCTCCCCATATTCGAAGATGAAGCCTCTGCGAGGCCGGCATACTTCAAAACTCCAGTAGGCTTCTTCGATCGCCATACGCTGCCTATTCCGGATAACTACCAAGAATCGAGGCTACCAATTACCTATGTGTCGTCCACGAAATCTCCTGTTCAGCCTGTTCCGTTCCGTCCAATGACCCCGTCCAAAAAACGCAGGGCAACTGATGATATCCCTTGGATCCAGTCTGACATCGAAGGTTCCCCACGGCTGAGGCCAGCGCTCCCCAAACGGCGACGTTCCCATACCGAAGTTATCAACGGAATCGTCATGATCATTCCGAAACCCAGGACGCCTCCTTCAAGACGTGTTTCTGCTTCTCCCGTCGACTTGAGTAACGGACAAAACGGCTCGACTAGGCCGAGTGGCAGTCGAGCTTTGCCAGCGATGTATGATGGACAAACCGACTGGCCTGAAGATTTTCCTGCCGACGAAGAGATGGATGTACAAAACTACTCGCCTGGACCCAGTGGCAGTCAAGCTTTGCCAGCCATGTATGATGAACAAAGCAACTTGGTTGGAGATTTTCCTGTCAAAGAAGAGATGGATGACCATCCCCCTTTATCCTTGTTTAGTGACCTATCTCCGATGGGTGTTGGATTTTTCAGATCCGGGGAATCGTTTGGGCCTTAGATGTTAGGATTTCCCTCTTTTTCAGAGTAGAGGTTTTTTTTAATGAGTTATGATAAATATGTGATGGGATTGGGAAGGGGTTAGTTATGTTTTTGCTTTGGCGCATGTAGGTCTTCAAGGGGGGCTATGGCGGGCGGATGGATGGCGGGTACAGATTATTTGGAAGATATCTGTGTTGAATATTTTCATTGTATGTATTTGAATATTTGATAGGAACTTGAATATATGGAATTTGTTGTGTAAGTTTAAATAGTCTACGGAGTAGGGAGATTATCGCTCGCCCTAAATTAACCTCGCTTTCTAGACTAGACCAATGACGTTTTTTATCGCGACAGACAGCTCCCACGCTCTTTGTTTTTTCCCTTCATTTTTATTCCCCTCCTCCAATTTAGTGTACAGCAAACATGGAACAATGCCCCAAACCCATTTGATTAACGAAGACCGCATTCCCACACCACCCAATATTCTCATAAACTTTAGAGAGGCATAATTAACATACCCCGCATCGCATCCCACCTCGATATAAAAACCAACCAACCAACCCTCCCTCCCTCCCTTTCCCCCTCCACAATGTCCATCCCACCACCACCGGCCGAACACAATGCTTCTTCTCTGTCACAACCACAACCACCACCCCATCCCCATTCCCAGAGCCGAAAGACAATAGTCATCGGAATCTCCGGCCCGTCATCGAGCGGCAAAACGACTCTTGCCCGGCTGCTTCGGACGGTGTTTACGCCGGAGCAGCAAGATAGGGATGGAGATGGAGATGGAGATGGAGATGGGAAGAAGACGACGACGACGGGAGAGAGTGAGGAGGGTGAGGAGGGTGCGGTGAGGGCATTCATTATTCATGAAGATGACTTTTATAAGCCGGATGATCAGTACGTTATTTATCCTCCTCCCTTTCATAGACTCCATCCACACCACACTAACAATTCACTGATTAGAATCCCCATAACAACAACAACCTCATCCAACCACCCAGTCCAAGACTGGGACACCATCTCCGCCCTCGACATCCGTGCTCTTACCTCCGCACTAACCCACGTGCGCGCGCACGGCTCCCTCCCGCCCCGTCTGCGGAGTAAAGAGGATCTAAATGATGCTGGGGGGGAGGTGGGGGTTGATACCGCGTCGATCGCTAGATTACGAGATGGGGTTATGAGGAGGGTTGGGAGGCTGCTGAGGGGAAGGAAGGGGGATGATGGTGATGGTGGGAAATGCATATCCCTAGCATTCATCGATGGATTCCTCCTGTACGCGCCGCCGGGCGAGGAAGAGCATCCGCTCCGCAAGGTGCGGGAGTGTATTGACGTGCCGCTGTTTTTGCCGGTGACGTATTCGTTGTTGAAGGAGAGGAGGGAGGGGAGGAGCGGGTATGTAACTATTGGGCCGGCGCCGACGCCGGTGTTGAAGGACCAGGGGGAGGGTAATACTGCTGCGGATGACGATGATGGTGGCATTGGCAGTTTGGAGGATGATGGGGATCCCTTTCCCGAGCAGAATTTCTGGACGGATCCCCCGGGTTATGTGGATGATATTGTCTGGCCGAGGTATGTGGTTGATCATTCTTGGTTGTTGGTGGGGGATCCGGAGGTGGAGAGGGGGGAGGAGGAGTTGAAGAGGGTGGTTGGGGAGGGGGAGATGGTTAGGGGGGATATGGGGGTTTTGGTTGCGCCAGGGTTGGGGAGGGCGGGGATGCGGGAGTTGTTGGAGTGGGCGGTTGAGGAGGTGGTGAGGGAGGTGGAGAGGGTGGTTGGTTAGTTAGGGGATGAAGGGAGTATAGATTTTGGTTATTTTTTTGGTGTGGAGAGGGGGTTGGTATAGATATAGATACCTATATAGATATGTTTGGTTGATTTTGGGTGTTTGGAAAGATATCCTGATTACCGCCATCTACGCTTTCTCTTGGATATAGAAATGAACTGATACCTATCCAGATAAACTTTTCTGTCCATTCCAATCATGAATTTCCTTATTAAAACAAAGAGAGGAATGGTATGAGCTGCAAAAGCCTGCAAAACACAAGATATCAGAAGTCCATCGCATGTTCTCGCTGCAGAGATGTATACTTCATAATTTATGACGAAGGATCTCAAAATCCGCGAAGCTTGGGAATAGAAATCCATATAATAGATCTGTACCCCTGTTTATCTCCCTCTTCTTTCCATTTAGTAGTTAATTAAGGGGCTATTTCAACAACGGGGATTCATTTAGGGATGGCTAAGCTTTTCAAATGGCTGAAATATTTAACCTCGATAGCCAAACTTTAGCAGCGGGTTCAAGAAACCCTATCTCCTCAACTGGAGGCTTTCCCACGGCTTGAAGGGGTTTCGCTGAGAATCTGTGATTATTGTTGTCCTCCAACCGTTTGATCCGGGCTCGACAGTGTCTGCGTTTTAATCCAGCTTAAGTAGTTAGATCAACATTTTGGTGATTTTATACATATTGTGGCATTTCCATTCCTTGACTCGGTTTTCCCAATGTTCCTGGCCGTAGTGAGGTAACTGTTAGGGATCGTGGGATTGAATACTTCTTTAATAAACCCATCATCAATGTCTCCAGCTTTGCGCTGATATCGCCAAGAGGAGACTCATAGACCTTGCGGCTCAAAAATGATCCTACAGAGACTAAAATGGCCCGACCGTTTCGATTCAAACTGCTGGCAACTTTTTTAGCGCTTGTGAAGGATCCCGCTAAACATGTTTGGTGATACGGGCACATCGGACATGGGAAAAAGGGGAAACAGAAACGGCTGCCGCCTACTAGGGACCGATATGGCTAGACCTCAGTAGTCACTTCGTATTTATTTATTCCCTTGGTGATGGAATTTTCTCCCGTCTCCCCCTCCTTGAGGGTTTCTCTTCTGTTCTTCTCTTTATTAGGAGTCCAGATAATGGTAAATTGCCACACGGATTTCACTTGTGGTAATGGCTAGATTATCGCATTTTCCGCTCCGGGCAGCGGTAATCCCTCTGATTCTTCTGCTGAATGGAGAGCCAGTTTTTGGCCAGTTTGTGGACGACAGTCCCCTTACTTCTCCTGATATAGGATGGACCATTTCAAGCGTGTCCGGGACCAGGGCTGCAGGTACGTTTGTCGTGTTAATGCCTCTAGTTTCTCGAATCCCGGGTGTAAGTATTAACAGACGACGCAGTGCGGATGATTTGCAATTACGACGAAACCTTTACCAAATCGGAAAGCTACTATGCTTGCTGCCCTACCTCTGCGAGTTCGTCCTGCGCGATTCCGACAACATGTGCAGGTAATACCCTTCGATATCCTGGCGGGAAGAAGAAGGACTGGTACGTGGGCCTCCTCAAAGAAGCTTCCCTGTATCCTTGGGCCGTCATGCTGATTGTACATACGCCTCGTTTAATAGCGAAGACGACGCATGTGGACCGCTCTTCGTCTATGAAAGTGCTCCAGAAGAAAACCTGCTAGGCACGCAGCTGGTCTGTAGGCTGCCTCGATTTGGAGATACTCCATGGACGGCATACAGGCACTTCCCTGATGTCACCGCAACAGGTACACACCCATGTTTTCACGAAAACATTAGTCCCCAATTGATTCACCAACTGACAATCCATCCAGCCACGCACTCGACCAAAACAGACGCTTCGCCAGCCTCCACCACCTCCTTACCAGAACAAACCAGCACATCTACCACAACTTCCACTGCAACCCCCACATCGTCCCCAAACAAGGCCATGATTGCGGGCGTGGTGGTCGGAATCATTGTCGCCATAGCCCTCGTCGGAGCTCTGGGATTCTTCATCGCACGACGAAAGTTCAGATCGAAACCCGTACCACCAAAGAACGAGGATGGCGCGCCTGCCAATCCGTTTGCTTCCCCCGAGGACAAGCAGTGGGAAGGGCAGGGGATGGAGATGAATCATTTTGGTCCGGCGGAGCTGCATAATACTGATAGGCCTGTAGAGCTGGGTCATTATGGACATAGCGTCGTAGAGATGCCCGTACATAATGACCGGCGGTTCGTGGCGGAGTTGGATGGGTCACCGGTTGGGCGGCGGTGAGGTATGGTACGAAAATATAAGGAACGGAGTTTTTGGGATGATAATTGGGAAACGGGGGTTTATTTGTTTGGAAGCTAGATGGGTCAACGGGTGTATATATGTGGTCAAAATCAACAAAATGTTACACTATGATGAACTTGGTATCAAGATCCGATCTGATAAGGAAAGCAGCTCGGAAGATCCATGGAACGCGGAACATTAAATCTCCGGGGTCGGCCAGGCCGGTCACATGACATGGATATTTCTGTGGGAAGGTTGAAGAGACTCCGATTGCTACGCTAACGAGAGGAATCTATCTACCGCGTGATCACATAATCATGCTAAGCCCAATTGGGAGACTGGAGGCCTACAGCTGCCAACACCCCCCCTCAAGCAGAGCTGTGCAAAAGATGTAGATCTCATAAAAAACCACTGAGAACAATAAAACATCACCTGACAGAGGAAAAACCTAGATACATGACCAGACTTACTACTTCCTATCATCTCCTACAGAAATCCCTAGCAAATTAATGAAACATGTAAATGTAATAGTGCCCAGAGGCTTTATTAGACTGTTAGCCACCATTTCAGTCATACTGATGTGATTTAACACTATAATGCCATTCTTCAACTAAGATCATAAGTAATGAAAATGTATATCTATATGCTTGCTACAGACCATAATCACAGTGATCTGGGTAAGGTCAATCATGCCCTTGTTATCCACAAAAACCTATATAAGAGATATAGTGATGAACTTAATCTTCATTATAAGATTTTAGATTTACATTACCTTATAAACTACCTTGCTGAGTACAACATATTTGACTTCATTCAAACTGAGAGTCATACAGAGTTATTTGGTAAAGTGCCATGAAATTGGAAATCCTACAAGCTTGAAGACATAGCTGAATGTAAATTTTCATTTACTATTTAATGGTCCTGCCCAATCAGAATCTGTATATCTGATGGGGAGGTAGACATTATTTGGAAACATCAGATTCAGACTGTCAGAATGATGTTTATATCAGAGTTTAATTCCAGGCATTCCTTTTAAATATCAGATGATGTGTAATAATGCCTTCTATAATTTCAGTGTGAGGTTCACATTGTACTGTCTGAGTAATGAGGCCATATATATAATATCAGGTTAAGTTTTAACTGTGAGATACTGGATACAGCCCACACCCTGTTAAAAACATTACTTTGTAAAACCAGCCTCATTCTTCAGAAGGGAGAAGTTATTGATGTAAAAGGCTTCCTCCATGGGTGTACAGACAGTGACAGTGTCATTCAAATAGAAATCCTCTACCAATCATTTAATATAGTATTAGTAAGTTAATTTAATACTGTCAGAGCTGCAGTCAACTTTCATGCCCAGATATTTTATCAGCTCATGCAAATTCTTGACCTTAAGCCTCTCACTGAGAGCTTCCACCAGCCAGTTTACATTCTTAGGAACTTTGGAGACTATATTCAGATCATCAACATATATAATTATATAGAGATGTGGCTTTTCCATATAATACCAGAGAGCTGGGTCATGGGAGCTCACAATGAATTCTAAATTATGTAGATAATCTATTAAGTATTTATACTAAATTCTTATAACTAGATTAAGTTTGTAAAGACTACTCTCAATGGTACAGATAAGTGTTTTCAGAGTGTCTGACTTAAAGCCAGTAGATTGCCTTATATAAATCATCTTACCAAGATGGCCATGCAGGTAGACTAATACAATATTAACCTACTACAACATTCACCCCTGCTGAGCCACTATAGTGAATAAAATATGGTTTATGATGTTAGTTATAATGGGCACATAGGTTTCCTTCTTATTACCCTTTTTCAGCTAATTATTGCAGATCATCCAGTGGGACTTCTATAGGACACCATTAGGATTTACATTCAGATCTTAAGGCTGATCTTTTTTAATAAACACCCAGCAGCCTAATGCCACTGGTTCTCCAACTGGTACATCAGATTGAGGGATGAGATACCACATTTTATGGCATTTAAGATTGGAGATCTCACACTGCATTAATTTTTACCAGTATTCTCCCATTCCCCCTAATTTAGATACAGTATCATTGTATGATTTAGGGAAATTACCAGTATTAGAGGAGAAAATACAAGTTATAAAGACCTTAGTCAGATATATCCATTCAGTGTCTACAGGGGCCTCAGTGTCACTATTTACCATAAAAATCAGTTTCAAGTTTAAACTATTAGAGGCCTCAGAGGTCAGTTTCCCATCTGTAATTCAAGTATTATAATCTAAATTCAGCCTCTCTTATATAAATCTAATGTTAAATAATGTCATGATTTTATTTACAATGGGATCTCAGAGCTGAAAAATTAATGTTTCATTAAATTCAATTAACTTATAGAGTCTCCTATAAGAGGATAACTTATCTGTAGGCCTCTGTGAGCTGTGCATGTGGGTATAAACCTTTACTTTAAGTTAATGAAAATGTCTAACCTTCAGTGGCATGTTTGTAAGAGTACTCTATGGGATCTTATAGGGGCTAGGGGTAATCAAATCTGCCATCTGCAGCCAGAACTTCTCATTATATAGAACCATAGACATAGGAGTGTTATTAGTTATTATGATAACTGTATGTAAGATATCTGCCCAGAACTTCTTAAACAGATCACTTTAAATGAGAGTAACTCATACTTATCTTATAACTGTGCAGATTCCCCATTCAGAGACTGCATCTTAATAAGGTAATTGAGAAGTAGTAGGCTCCCATTTAATTCCATAGTGAGTCATGATTTATTACATTCAGGCAGAGTAAAAAATGCCATCTATATCTGTATGAATGACTGCTAGGGCACTATACTCTATATTACTCATAAATTTGAGCCAGTACCCAAAGAAATCAACTGTCAGATCCTTTAAATTCAAAAAATATACCCATCTATAGTGTGTCACATTACATGTCAGTAGCATGAAGTATTTAATCTCTTAATAGAACTTCAGAGGGTGGTCAGATAGATCTTCTAATATCTTATCCCCTTCTGTAAGATTAATGTGGATCTTCTTAACAGTCTAAAGCATATAAGATATTAATGTCTAAGAAAAGTGCTGAGTCATTCTGATCTGTATACAGTTAGTACAGTAGAAATTTAATTTCAGGCCAATGATCTTAACCCTCATGTGAGGATTCTTAGACATTATAATAACAGTGTTTACATGAATATGTCTGAGATCTCTGTGCTACTCCATGAGAGTCTTACCCTTAGGGGTAGGTTCCAACTTAGTGGTTAGGGATGCAGTAGTGGCAGTAGTGGTGGCTATAAGACCAAATTTTTAAACTGTATTGGGATCTCCATACTCATGCAATTTTACCATATAATTGACTACTCTACTGACATGATTAATGTCCAATTCCAAGTTATATTTTATAATCTTGTAAACATCCCCCATTACAGTCCAAACTGCATTAAAAATGACACTATTTGAGGCCTTACAAATGAAATAAGATGAAGTCATATTGGATAATGTGAACCAGTAGCCTTAATCCTCCAAATGGGTGTATGACAGTAAGTTAACCACTAAATTTAGAAGATAATGAACATTACATAGTGTAAAATTACCTTCTTCCACTTTAAGAACCATGTTACTAATCCCTTCTACCCTGGCCTCATTGCCAGTGGCAGAGTTAATGCTGAGGTCACTCTTATATGGACTGTAGTCTAAAATTAAATGATGCTTATCTATCATATTAAAGCTGGTGCATGTATCCAAATACCAGAATCACAAGAAGTCTTGTAGGGTGAATGTAGTCAGAAACACCTTACTTCACTCTGTATGAATCATTATGGTGTTTACAGACAGTTGATTTGACATTAAATTCTTGCTGTTTTCTTCCCTCTTAGAATCACCAGATCTACTACCTTTTTCCTTCTTCTTCACCTTCTTTACATCCTCAGTTTGTGATTTGAAGGTGTCTGATTATATGAAAACTATAGAGAATCATATAATATATACAGGAAATAGGTGAAGCAGTAGTATAAAAAGGGGTGTAATACATAGTAGCACCAGCCAGCACAATATGGCTACATATGATCACATGACCCAGTCATATGATTCTGAAAATCACATTCTTCCCCACCAAATCCAGCTTTGCCCATAAAGGCAGTCATATGAGGTCAAATTATGCAATTCACTGATTACACTAACCCAATTTGGCCATAACACTGTGTAACCCCTTAATGTACAAAACAAAACCTCTTACCACTTAACCTTTCAAGAAAAATAACCTTATAATTATTTGCTTCTCATTTACTCCCTTCTTGTATAACACTCACTTCCATGCCTTATAACTCACATTTACTCATTACATTACTCTTATATAAAAATGCCCATCCCCATAAAGCAGTAGATCTCATCTGGCCCCACTGTAAGTTTAGCTCTACAATGCTAATAAACTTACATAGGGCCTTGCATTCAGCTGTTCCATATCTGTAGTTCATTTAATACTCTATCTTATAGTATGTTACCCCTCTTCCTGACTCAGGAGATCTTTAATAAGTACAAATATATACCAGACCCTGAGTTTGCACATACTGTTCTCACTGTATACTTTGTCCTCAATTATAATAGTTATGTTCTGCAAGCCTGGTTGATTAAATAGGCCTATAAGATTTATAATTTAAATCTGTGAGATGCCACCAATGCTGTGACAATTTATACACTTTAAGAGATCCAGGAGCAGCTCACCCAATTCCTGGACATTATTAAACTAGATGATTTATATGCACTTATGGGTGATAAAATCAATTTTAACTGCCAGAGTCTGCACTCCCTCCCAGCTGATCCTAAAGAGGGATGGTCTGATAATGTTGACCTTTATGAGCCACATAATCTTTCCCCTCTACAGATATACAGCTAACATCATCAGACCTAATCCTGCAGGATCAGTGAACTAATAATGTCTTTAAGGTAAATCTTACTCCTTCTCATGTGACTCCCAGCCACCTATCTTACCCACTCCTGGTTATTAAGACTCTAAAAACCTCTTTCTCTGTCTGTATAACCCTCATTTCTGTTCATACAAATTCCTCTGTTATTCATGTGTACCCTGTCAACCAGTGGTCTGATTGCCATCTAACTGAATACCCAACCTCATCTAACCTCTACCTGCTCTGCATTTCTGTGAAAGACTGGAATCACTGCATGTAATATAACACTTAATGCTTTTCCTCTTATGAAATTACTGCCCCCATGTACTGCCACTGGTATTTGGAGGCCAAAGGATCACTGTACAATCACACAAACAATGTAAAATTCCTAAAGTATGGCATTCAGGCATATAATTTGCCCTCATCTGGCCATTCTGTCTGGGAAACAATCCCCATGCCCCTGAAAGATGATGAATTACTCTCTTTTAAGAATGTTTACTTTTATCTGGCCTTAAACCCCAGTAAGTCCTTTAGCTCTGTGTCTATGTGCACTCTTTAATGGCTCCTGGATGATGGACTTATCCACCACTGAAAATTCATTAAAACTCTGAGCACAAATTGTACAGTGGTTCTTATTTATATGTTTAGTAAGGAAGTAAATGTCCCTTATGAAAATCAGTACAGGCAGGGTCTCAGCCCTTTCTTCTGATGCATTCTCCCCCAACCTGGGACTGTGTTATGTTTTGTATGCATCTGCTGTCTTTAGAACAGCCAGGCAAGCAAATGCACTTTTTATATGATTCCTCTCCTTATTACACTACATGATAATCATACTAATGGGGAACAGATGGTTACATAAAAGAAATTGAGAAACATCATTTCTTTAGGGTGCATCTAGCCACCCCTAATTATGTTAAGCATGTTAAACTTCTTACAGATAATAATGAGCCTGCAAATGTAGAGCCCCTGCAATCTAATGAGGGCTAGTTACCTAAGCCTGAAATGCAAATCTTTCAGCTTGACCTTAAATCCACCTCATATGGACTAGCTTTCTTATCTGCATCAGTTGCTTTTACTTGTTCAATCTCCTCCTTCCTGACTTCAGTTCATCTCATACCTCCTCACTCTCATATAAATGAGTTTGAATTCTCTGTGGAGATCTGCTATGCCTTCATTACCTTTATAGACTTAATACTGCCTTCTCTAATCTCTTTGCCTGCCATTAATGCCCTTCTGCAGAACTGTGTAGAACCAGTATGTTATATTATCTAAATGCCTACCCACTAACAATTTACAGGAAGTTATGTGCACCTTGGCTGAAGTAAAGGACATTATATGTGCCTTAAAGCACCACTGTAAGATGCTTAAGAAACCTGAGCTCTAAGCTCATGTAGCCCCTTACTGCTGAAAAAATAAAACAAAATTTTCTTTTAAAAGCCTCTAAAAAAAAATTTTCTGTAATTCTTAAATTTTCATGCATGTAGTTAGATTTCTGGGGGATAGCCCCACAGCTTAATAAAAGTTCTGTTTTTATGAACCCCCCTCCATCTCATGCAAACAACTGTTGACTAACCATTAAAAATGCCACACCCATACAAAAGAAATGCAGGAAATAAATTAATGGCAAAATGACTAGGTTTGGTAGAGAGCAAGCATTTACACACATGATCCTCACTCTGTACATTATACTATCATATGATTCTACCAGTTCAAATCACTACAGTGAATGGTCCTGGGAAGCTAACCTTATCTTACTCTTAGGCATTCTCTTAAGTATTAATAGTTTAATCCAACATATCTGCTGATACTTTTAAAGATTCATCCTCCATTAATTCTACAGATAAACTAACATAGACAGTTAAATTATTCTTATAATCTCTTTTCTTACAATCTAACTTATGTATAAGTTGATCACTGTTTTTCTTTTTCTGGCCTGCCCTTTAACATTGATAATGCCTGAGGATTATGTAACTTGCTATCATTTTATTATTTATTAGTTTTCATGATTGCCTTATGGCTTTCATGGCCTCCCACTCTCTTCACATGATAGTGGAAAGCTCTGAATAAGTAATGTCATCTAGTTTATATGCATTAATGATTTCTCTGACTTCTAAGGGCTTTTTGATTGTAATATTCTTCTTCTTTAGTGCTGAGGAAATTACCACAGATGATCATAATCCCTCTGAATTGTCTGTATCTGCTTTTACAAGCTATAATCCATTAATTAAGTATTATAGGACCTGGCCTTCTGGCTTCTCCAGTGTGTATGTGCCCAGCAGGTAAGCCTTAATCACCTAATATGATTCAAACCACTTCAGCTGAAACTTCTCAGGCCCTTCATTTTAGATGAGGACCCATTATCCCTTCTTGATGCTGCTCTTCATTATGAGAGAGTTCTGAATTTGTTTGAATCAGATTGCATAATTAAGTAAAAGCTCATTTGCCTATACTCACACATTTGTAATGACTTTAACCCTAGGTTCTGAGTCATTAATTACCAGATCCTCCCTCATTAAATCAGACTCATCCTCTGGGATGCATGGCTGCAGGCCATACAAAAGATAGAATGGCAATCACTTTAAGACAGAGTGCTAATGAACCCTCATTATAAAAAGTACTTACAGTAAGTACTTATTCTACAACCTCATTAGCTTCCCCATGAGATATTTTGTAAGTATTTGACTGAGAATCCCATTCAACCTTTCCACCTTTCCATTCATGTAAGGATGATAAGGAGTCATCATGCAGTACCTTATCTGAAGTTATGCAATGAAATACCTTACTGCTCCCCCTACTAAATTTACACTGTTATCTGAAAGAATCTCATGTGGTATACTATAGTTTACATAAATATCTTCATGTAAGAACTTGGTAATCATCTCCTCCATTACATCTGGAACAGCTTTTGCCAGAGGCTATCCAGTTATATAATTAATAACTGTTATAATCCAGTGATTCTCATTCAGCATATAAGAAAGAATTTCAATAAGATTGATCCCCTAATGTTTAAATGATTAAATTATACTACTCATCTGATACTGTACCTCCTCACATTTCAACCCAGACTTTAAACTCTTTATCATCTGGCAATTGGGACACTTTTGGGTGAATTCTTAAATATCATCTTCCATGCCAGGCCAATAAGTACACATTTATAAGACACCTAGTAGGTTTAAGTTCTCAAGATGTCCAAACTCACAGTGTAATTGGGCAACCAAGTCTCAGTAGAATAGAGGCTTAAGATAAGAAGCCTCAGTGTATCCAAGATTATAATACAGTATAATATTATCCTTTAACTTCCTTAACTTCATAAGATTATAAGTCTTCTTAATGACATACATAAGTTTAGGATCTTGCAGCCTTCAGTTTATACTAAGTCACTTGAGTATAGTCTTATACCATTCCCTCTCATTCAACCCTTCCAGCACATTTAGGATGATATCTCCCTACATGTAATTTGTGGGACCCTCTCCCATAAAATTAGGCCTCTGGTTAATTGCATCAGGTATAATTACTTCCATCCTCTTGTAGTATTTAAGAAGGATGTTATATTTCTGAAATTTGGAAACCCATTGTGCTAACCATTTGAATGGTTATTTTATTATATGAAGATATATAAGACTCTTGTAATCTATTATAACTGTCATCTGCTGATTGTTCTTAATATACTGATGCCATATACACAAGGCATGTCTGATCACAAGAAGCTTCTTCTTGTGGACTGGATAATTTAATTCTGCACCTGAGAGCTTTTACCCATCATATACAACTGGATGAAGCTTCCCATCAGGCCTATTTTATAATAGTGTACAGCTAATAGCCCATTTCAATGTATCTGTTTCAATAGTGAAGGCTTTCATACAGTCTGACTGTATTAAGACTGGCAACATTATCATCTTCTTCCTAAGTGAGAGAAATGCCTCTTCATATAACACATTTCAGATAATTAAATGGAACTTCTTCTTGTATAACAGCTCATCTGTTTTCTTCAGCAGATTCAATAAGAGTGCTGCAATAGCAGTAAATCTCTTCATAAAGTATTAATAGTACACCATAAGGCCAAGAAATTATTATATGTAATGTATATTCCATAGTCTCAGCTAATTTACAATAGCATCTATCTTCTCTGGCAGAAGATAGATCTTTTCTCCTCTAATAATATGTTCTATAAACTTCATCTTCTGCATTCCAAATTAACATTTTAATGATTTCATGTAAAGTTTGTGCTCCTGCAGAGTCTTAAGAATATATTTAACATGTTTAAGATACTTTTCATACAAGTTGGAGAAAACTAAGATATTGTCCAAATAGACTAAATACCATCAGCTGTTTTCTTCATATAGGATGGTATTCATCATCATCTGAAAGATGGCAGATGTATTTGTAAGACCCATTAGTAGTACAGTCCATTTAAACTTACTTTATTAGGTATTAAAGGTGGTCTTCAGAATTAATATCTCTCCCACACAAACTTGGTAATATCCCAATAACAGGTCAATCTTTATGAGATATTTCACATTGCCAACAGTATCCAACTGTTGTTAAATTTGTAGGAGAGAATAGGTGTTCTTTTTTATGACCAAATTAAGCATCTGATAGTTAATGCACATATGCCACTCATCATGCAACTTCTTTATAAAAAGCACTGGGAATCCCCAGGGACTTAATGAAGGTTATATAAGACTATATTTTAACAATTTTTTAATCTGCTCTTACTGCTCCTCCAAGTGAACTTACAAGAGAGGATATACATTAATATTAATTGATTGTACATTCTTAGTATTAATCTTATAAATGAACTTCCTCTCAGGAGGTAGCTTCAGTGGTAAGGCAGTTTGAAAAACACTCTCATACTTTATGAGTAAGGCCTTCATATGCTTCTCATTCCTGAAATTAATTGATATTAGCAGTTTCTCATCCTCCTTCTATTGTATAACATACAGCATCATTTCAGCTTTACTCTTATAGCTTACCTAACTGAATTAATAAGCTGTTATGAGGTTAAGGTACTCCACCTGCAGTACTGCAAACATGTAACATATATCATAGGAAAGAATCTCATACACTTTCTTCTTCCTATCTGTAAGTCATATGCAGCATGTTGCCTAATTAATATTCAAATTGCACTGTTTGAACCAATCTAGCCTAAGAATGAGATTATACTCAACATTGACAAGCTCTTAAGTTTAAACCCAACAGGACCATCCTCTGAAGTGCAAGGAAAATTTAATTTAAATAGATAAGAGTATTTACTTTTTATTTGGAAGCTTAACCCACTTAGAATCTTTGATTTATAAGGCTTCTGGCATCTGTTGTGAGATATAATCTTCAATATAAACTGTAGAAGTACCCATATCAGCCAATACTTAAATGAGTACTGTACAGTCAGCTCTCACAAGGTCTAAATATATGAGTAACCCTCCATCAACTGCATTAAGATGCTCATCCAACTTCTCCTTTCCCTCCTCTATCTTCATCAGTTGTTTTTCTACCTTCACAGAATCCAACAGATCATATAAATCTGTTAACTCTGAAACTTATAAGGTCTTTTATAATTAATTAGTGAGTGCCCCTGAGCTTACTGATCCCACTAGTTTTTTAAGTCCTTATTCTTTAGGTTTGTAGGACATTTCTGGATTCCATGATCAGTTTACCTGCAATGAAAGCAAGTCTTATACTTCTTACACTAAGATTACCAGGTGTTACTTATCTTCTTCAGTGGATTTAGCACTTTAATAATTACATTAAGATTGATATCCATAGCATCTAAATCATATAATGTAGCAGGTGTAGTACCCAAGCTCCTCATAGGATTCACTTGGTTTAAATATTTAAGAGTGGTCTCTCACTGGAAAAGAATCTCATATGCCTCTGCAACAGTTATTAGTTGATTATTCAATTAGTTTCATTCACTCTTCATAATTGCATTGACAAACATGATGAAGAAATCCAGACAATTTTACTCCAGTAGATTAAATGTTGATTCATTGTATAATTAGTTGAACTCAGTATAGTACAAGGTCAGATTCTTGGTCTGATGAAGCACCAGAAATTACTTATTCCATTTGGCATTCACATTTAGTTTCTTAAAGTTCTGTTGAACCCATTATGTGAATTCTTCCCATAATTTTAGAAGAGAATGGTTGATAGGATCATCTATATAAAGCTATTTAATACTTTTCCACAGATTCTTAGCACTCTCATGAAGAAGGTCAGTACCTTAAAAGACCTTTTAATGGCTTGTAGGGTTCTTCCCCATGAGTTCCCATTTATTTCAAAAATAAGCTTCTATTTGTATAATTCATTGCACAGCTCCATCATCCTTACAAGTCCTATTATATATTGGGGGTTTTACCATATCTGATGTCTTAATATATTCTATTACAGGAGGTTCATCATCCAAATCTGCATTCCAGTTGGCCATTCTTAGTTCAGCTGGCATGCTAATGCCCAGGGTGAGGATTAGCAGTGTATCCATTACTTATGTGAATAGTAAGGGGCTGTAAGATTGCTCTCTGGCTTGATATTATAGAGCTGAAATTTGTTTGTGTAAGGTGAATTCCATGTTCAGCAGGTTGAGCTGAGATCCTGTGAGTTCTTTCTCTAAGGTGTTATTATAAATTCATACATTTTGTAAATCATCCACTAACTTCATAATAGCCTCCTTATTCACCTAAATGAATTGGGCATTCTTATAACAGACAGCATCCCTTATGTATTCTATTACTATTTCATAATTATATAAGATAGCTTGAAGGATGCTCTCCTGTACTCCTGCAGCTTTATTGGCAGAGATTAGACTAAGCATCTATTAAATAACATTGTGTAACTTAGCTGACAATTAGTGGATATTGCCTGGGCCCTGATCATGGGCTCTGATAGAGGTATTTTGCTTGAGATTCATAATGAATTGATTTGAACAAAGGAGTTTGATTTGTAAAGAAGATTAATGCATTTTGTATGGAAGAAGAGAAAAGGTTTTCATGTGTGTGTGTGGGCAGTCTCTCATCTCAGTGGACATTCTTGAGACTTTATACCCATTGGATGAGAGGGAGTAACTCCTCTGAAATTACTTGCTACCCCTCTTCTTGTCATTGGAAATTGCCTGTGGTTGCTGTGCTCATGCAGGACCATATTATTTATATGTGACTGGGGCTGCATTATCCTTGCATGATGCTATATAATACCATATTCTCATCTTATAAGGGTGTTTATCTGTGACATCTCATGTGATCCCTGCAGACTATATGATGTGGTATAATAGATCTCTTCATCAGTAAAATATCATATTATTTAACCATATGAATGGTCAGCATTTAGACATGCTACCAGATGTGATTTAAAGGTGTCTGATTGTATAAAAACTATAGAGAATCATGTAATATATACAGGAAATAGGCAAAGCAGTAGTACAAAAAGGGGTGTAATATGTAATAGTACCAGCCAGCACAATAGGGCTACATACAATCACATGACCCAGTCACATGATCCTAAAAACTACAAGTTTTCACCCAATTAGACTTTAACTTAGAGTGTAAGATTTAATATTTATCTTTATTATGCTCAGAGATCTTACAATGTCTGCATTTACTCTTAGCAGCTTTAGTGCTTAAGTTGAGGGGGGTAAGTATAGTAGTTATAGAATTCACTAATGAACTCTGTAAGGCTGAGGCCATTATTTTCTTATTATAACAGTTTGATAATTACTTGCTGAGCTTGTTAATATTGATGTTCAAGATTAGGCCCTAACCAGTAGAAAAGAATTTATCTAACTGAGTCTTTATAAATGGTTTCTGGAAATCTTTGAGTCCCAGGAGGAATATGTTATAGTAGATATCCTCCACTCTAATTGCCAGCTTCTTATGCTGTGCAATTAGGTAGTAAAAACATCTGAGGTAGGGCATATAGTTAGTGTTCTTAACTTGAAGATTCATTAATTCCTTGACAATTATTATATACTTCTGCATGAGGAAGATAGTGTACTTCATGTTAATTTTCTCTCATATATCTACAGCCTTATCTAGTTCTAATTCTTTAAGAACTGTCTGAATGTTACCCTGCAGACTAGCAAGAATGCAGTAATATAATACCTATAAATATACTAACTACTTGACCTATTTATGATAGCTCATAGAGAGTGAGAAGCATTAATTTTTCAGAATGATATTTTTCATACTAATTATCTCAGTGTCCATCAGAATCTCTGTATGCCATGAATCATAATTCATTTCATTAAAAGTGATAATTCCTTTGGTCTTAATTGCACATTGAATTTCCTTTTAATACTTGTAATACTCATCCTTAGTGACATCATGTGGGATAGTTAATGTCTAATGACAGGCCTCAGCTGCTGTCCACTTCATCTCTTCTCATTAAATAGACCTTACAGAGGTGAATAGTTGCTTCATCATTCTAATGAGTGCCTTTTACATTATAATAATAATGGCATTTAGGTTATATAGGGTGCCAGACACTCTGCTGAGCTGTAACAGATAGTCCAAGTCTTTATTTTTAGCCTCTGGGAGGCCAGGTAGTACAGGCTCTAAGGCCTAATAATTAGGGTTTTTAGGCTATAAGAGGCCTACAGTTTTGCAATTCACCATTAATTAAGTAATGTGGTGGGTACCAACAATATCCACTGTTAATTTAGGGGTGAGAGGCATTTTACCAGGCATTTTATTTAACATCATATGACCTTCAGAGATCTGGCTGTGCATGGTGTAACTGTCCATTAAAATTTGAAAAATCTGCTGATTTGCTTTTTAAAAATTTCTATTTACATTAGTGCTTCTCTTTTTGATGGTTTTTATTCTCATTTTATGATGCACCAATGCAGCTTCTCTGTTCATGACTGCACCACCCAACCATTATGCACTAATAATTAATGTTGTCTATGTGATCACCCAGTGAATCACTTAAAGAGGGAAGCATTTCACTTGCACCAGAACCACAGTCTTTCTTTCCAGGGCCACCAGAAAGGACTCCCTCAGTTTTAATCCTCTTATTATTTTATCACTTATCACCCAGCTCACCTGCTAGTGACCATAGCTCTATATAAGGCCAGCTGTCCTTTTCCACCTCAACTCTTTCCCCCATCTTTCACACATGAAATAATATATGCTCATTTGTACCCCTCTAATGTCTGATTTCTCTGCACTCTACAGACAGTGTCTTTCCTTCCCTCTCCTCATTATTCTCATTATTATTGCTGCTGTCAGTGTTGCCACTGCTGCCACTACTATTATAGTTTTAAACTTTCAGTCTTATTTCATCCATTGTCATCAGCAGGAGCATGAAGACAGCCATAGTAATAGCATAATAAAAGTTCTACTAATCAGCCTCCAGCACTAATGATGATACTGCTGATGAGTTATTTTACATGAATATAAATAGTAAGTCTGACTGTGGGTATAAGACTGAGTTGACTGACCCAGATATAAGTTCCCCCTGCACTGGACCCAGGGGTAAGAAGTATGAGTGATAATAGTGACAGTATGACTCCAGACCAACACCCACACTGAAGTATAACACTGAGAAGTTAATTAATCTGACTCTTCATTGGAGTGTCTATGAGGACCCCCCAGATGACATAGATGAGGATCTGTTAAATATTTCCTCTAATTATAGTAGTTCTGATAAGATAAAGAAACTTAAGTTATAGATGAGGAATTATTGGCAGTGGTGAGTGTAAGCTCCATACATTGTTGAGGACTGCATGTCATGTTTGGCACTCATACTGAGAAGATATTATATGTAGAAGGCATCTAAGCCCACTACTAATTCCAGATGGAGTGATTCTGAGGAGGCTCTCTAAGAAGCATCTATAAAGGACCTATACTGGTTCTGAAACTAAGTTCTTGGGAAGCTGGAACATGGGAAGAAGAGCTGTAAACTTAAAGATATTAAGAAGATAAGTTTACTTATAAGTGACTAGAAGTATTTTCTAGTCTACTATAGAAAAGTGATAGAGAATCCAGTTAATGAGAAGATGAGTAAAAATGTCTACTGGGTGTGTCTGCATAATCCCCTCTGTGTGTTCATGTAAGACTGACATCTCTACTGCTGATAGAACATGTAATCTCTAGCTGATAAGTATGGTCTTAATGATCAGCCATGTAAGAACACTCCTATCTACATTAAGAATATGGTTCTCTTCAACCAGGCCATCCTCCAGATGTAAGAGAAGTAATTCCATCTGAGATTACAGTGCCTTCTTCTATACTTCTACAACATACTGGGTCTGTTCACAGTCAACTGGGAGAGTATCATATTAAACCTCTAGTATAAGAATTTACTTCTGTTCATGCAGTGGGACTTATACAGGGAACCCTCAGTGCTAACTGTTGACTTTCATCTGGAATTCATTAAGTAGAAGCTGGGTATGAAGAAACTGTATGTTATCTTATATCTACTGCTCTAAGCATTTATGTTTGGGCTGCCTGCATGGCTAATGGTGAGAACAGTAACACATTTATACTGCTAAAGATTATCTATAATATCTTACTTATCTTCAGCCTATATATCTTCCTCTTTAACTTCCTATTTCATGCTGATGCATTTCAGAATCTAATCCTTCAGTTAATAGAAGATGTCTACAGGCTGTTTCCCATGGATGGCTGCCAGAAAATGCCATTACCTCTAAAGTGGAAAATAAACAACTGGTATATCTTCTGCAAGATTAATATCATAAGGCATAAGGTTTACATTCTATGTGATACCCTCATAAGTGCAGGTGCCCTGGATTCTCAGCTGAAGAGTGTTAGTGAAATTCATGGATTTTTCAACTCATTGTACTCCCATCAGTTCCACTATAGTAAGAGTAAGTTACTTAATGAAAGTAATAAGCTGTGGTTTTCCCTGTCCCCCAGAATACTCCAGAGGAGAGAGGAAGCTCTAACAGAAAGGGTGATAACTAGGATTTATTAGTAATGTGCAAAAGAATGTGATTATAAACTATATAAATAACTGCACCTTCATTAAATATTATTACATATAGAGTTACACTGGGCTGCAGAAAATCATGTATGATCTCAAGCCAGATGAGAAGTTCATATGAGTATTAATTTAAATGAGTTAATGGATTAATAAATACTGGCTCTATAATCTTACTAATACAGAGAAGGCTTCCATGGAATAAGATTCAGAGCTATAGATGGCCATTTGCATCTAAGAGCACTTAATTAATCTACATGAGTATATGTAGGACTCTGTGCTGATTTCTTTATTATAACAGTTCCAGCATGAGGTCATCAACATCTGACAGAGGCTGTGGTATCAACAGAGGCTTAAAGTATGTAAGGAGTTCAGTTAAAATCAGACAGTAATTGATATTGAATGTCAGCTGTTTAGATCCAGATTGGTGGTTAATGATGAGGGTACTCAGTAGGTACTGTAGATGGAATTTAAGATGCTACTGATACAGATAAATCTTCTGGTAAAGCTTCTAACCTGGCCCATCTTGGATGCTCTGGAGGATGAGTGGTGACAGTGCAATAAAGGGGTGGAGACTGTAAGACAGTACTGTAACTTTCTTAAAGATGGTCCTCTGTAAGAATGGCCAAAGTAAATGATACTGTCTGAAGATGCTTCCAGTGAGGATGTTCTGCCTCAGAAGAAGATCAAGCAGGAGGATCATTCATTTCCTCTCTTAAAGGAGAAGATGTGCTGGGAGGACCCTCTGGTATACTTTCAGTATGGAAAAAAGTATGCCCAATATGAAGGTGTCATCTGGCACTTTCAGATAATGCATCTTAATGATTGTTAGTGCACCTCATGTGACCTCTTACTTCATGATGAGAAGCATGTATGGAATTATATGGTAGTGGTCCACTGCATTAATATATGATTTCCCTCTGTACCTTAACTTACATCTGTTATTGTTTCCCCTCCCAGCTTGCATAGATGG
Source organism: Emmonsiellopsis sp. PD_5 (assembly GCA_032988985.1). Lineage (NCBI taxonomy): Eukaryota > Fungi > Ascomycota > Eurotiomycetes > Onygenales > Ajellomycetaceae > Emmonsiellopsis > Emmonsiellopsis sp. PD_5. The sequence continues at coordinate 4,972 of JANTQI010000180.1, read as the reverse complement.
TATAGACTAAAGCTCTTTAATTTATAATTCCCTTCAGCTTTATTAAAGTGTGTACAACAGATTACATTATGTTTGGAGTTAGAAGTTAGAACCAGTAATGACTATTTTAGAGTTTACTGCAACTAAAATCCAGACTGCCTACATATTATAAATAAAGTGGTTACCTTTAAGAAGAAGGGCTAGAAAATTCTTATTCTGTATTTAAACTAAAAATATGTTTATGGATAGATCTTAACCCTACTATATTTATAAATAGTATTTCATGGGTAACAAGTCTATACTTTCTTTAGGTATATCTCTGAGAACACAGCCATCCTGATTCCCACATCTTTATAGCTATTTCATGCAGGAAGTCTCAGCTGTGCTTGACCAGTTTCTTTCCAATTCCAAATTAGTGCTGTGTCTCCACAGCTTATGGCATGGCATATTGTCTAGTAACTCATGTCAACTGTTATATCTACAGATGGTCTATTTAAAAAGGATGTTGGTGCACCTACTTATAATATGTCTTTAGTGGAAAAGAGTTCCAATATGGATTTTTAAACACAATGCTTAATTAGGCCCCAGAAGGCCAGTTTGGGATCTGACTTACAGTGGATCAGTTTGGGACCATGATCATGCTTCTCTTTGCCATATGCCAAGGTTGCCATATGCCAAAATTACCTTTGGATATAGCAAAACTTGTACATATAGCAAACTTGGCATATAGCAAACTTGGCACATGGTAACTTTGGCCACACCAACCACTACCATATGCCAACCACTGCCATATACCAAACACTGCCATGTGCCAAACACCGCCATATGCCAAAGCCACCATGTGCCAAACACTGCCACATGCCAACCACCGCCATATACCAATGCCAAACACTGCCATATGCCAAACACTGCCATAGCCAAACATCGCCATATGCCAAAGCCACCATGTGCCAAACACTGCCATATGCCAACCACTGCCATATACCAAACACTGCCATATGCCAACCACTGCCATATACCAAACACTGCCATGTGCCAAACACCACCATATGCTAAACACTGCCATATGCAAACCACCACCATGTGCCAAACACTGTCACATAGCAACTTTGGCATATAGCAGTAGGTTTAAGAAGGGTTTTAATGGTGACCATGACTGAACCACCATATACTAAAGTCACCCACTAGATTGTACTGCATATGGCAGTAGGGTTGAGAAGGGTTTTAATGGTGACCATGAAACTGAACTGCCATATGCCAAAGTCACCCACTAGATTGCACCTCTTTACTTGATAGCTTTTAATATAACATCAAAAGCTAATTCTGAGTTTAACCATTAAGTTGGTGTCATTCTCAGTAAGGGGCTTAATGTTCTTCTGCAGGCTTGCTGTGTTACAACTGGTTATACTGAGGCCATGCTTTCATAAAGGGATTATGCTGTGCCATGCCTTTTAACCCCAAGGCTATGGTAATTAAATCATGCCTAGGCCATGCTTTTTACAGTACAGAGCCAGCTATTTCACTTGATCATGAGAAATGGGCAAGCATGTTTTAATCACTATAACTTGAAGAGAGCTACAGACTGTAATGTAAAATTACTCCAAGATAAAATAAGTTCTAAGGTTATAGAACAGTCTAAAGATTTTTTACCATTCTAGTTGATGTTGAGAATAGATTGTAAAGTTACTTGGGAAACTTATTCTGGCAAAGGATAGCCAATTTTCATTTCATACAGGATGTCTCAAATACTCTCTCTCTAGTATTATAGGTGTGAAATGACTGATTCTGCACAAAAAGGATGACTGTAGGATGGCTAGCAACCACTTAAATACAAGAAGCTAATATTCAGACATCATTTTCCTGACATTATTGCATCATGTGAACACTGACCAGGTAATTAGTTGCTCCCCAATAATTAAGCAGGTTACCTTTTTAGATTTTTAAATTTCTACCTTTCCAAGCCTTATATCTTTCACTCCTGTGATTCTGCAATTCTGCACTTTTACATTTACTCTTTCTGTATTTTAAAACTGAGCTAGCTAGATCTGATACTAGATGATGGATGAGGAAAGTGGGTACACACCATGAGGCCACAATTTCAAGGAATGTGGCTGTGGCCCTGAGAAGGGATCTTTTTTGGGCTTCTTTTGTAAAATCCATTTCAGCACCCATTATGTTTCTGCTCCCTCTTAAGACATATAAATATCATTGTCATGTACAAGTGCATGCCTCCTTATCATCATTGTGCCTAGTGCATATCAACTGCACTATACGACCCAGGCGCATCCATCCCTTATGTCAGTGCCTAGGGTTCACTCCTTTGCTTAGTCATTTCTTATGTTATCACACAAATGTATATATACCTTCACAGAGGTTCCTCCCCATAGGAACCTCAGTGATTAGCTACTTTCCTTCAGGTATCCTACCATTCAGCCTTAGCTATATCTATATCTATTCTATTCCTCCTATTGAGTTCTTCACATTGTCTATCAGCCTATGCCTCACAGTTTCTAATCACTCTACTTCAAGAGACAGTCTGTTGAGCCAATTTTGCACTTTCACTATGGCCCCTTCCAAAAATACTCAAGCCACCTCAGCCATGCCTGCAGCTCCCACTGAGGAAGAGAAAACACCTTCCATTTAAAGCCTGCCTTCCAGCCACAAGGGAACTCCTCCTTCAAAGCCTCTGTCTCCTCAATCTACTGCTGAGATTGAGGCTGAGGCTGACCACCTCATCACTGAGATTAAAACCCTTAAGGTGAAACAGGATCTCCAATGCCTTCACAATGAGCACACAGTGCTTCAAGCAGCCATGAACAAGCCTTGGGCTTGAGTCCTTACCCTTGATGAGCCCCAAGCTCAAACACCTCACTCCACACAGTTTGAGGTGGAACAACCTCTTCCCTTCTGACTGAATACTGTCAACACAGGTCAATCTCAGGCCTCCACTGGAACCACTTGGCCTCTCCTCAGCCAAGTCCTGCTCTGGCAAGAAAAGCTGAGTAACCTGGGTATGACTTTATGCAATCCACATAAAGGAGTAGACAAATTCTGCACCCACAGCATGAAAGAGTTAGAAACCTTCACCACTGTCACCATTACCTTTCATACTAGTGATCTAGCCTATTTCAACACTGCAGACCATCAAAAAGTCATTGAAGCAGTCACTCATTTTAATGGTGATATCCAAAAGTGCTGGTACCAGCACACTAGGAACATGGAAACACTTCCTTCCTGAAACTACATGTTAGATTAAATGCAGAAACAGGTCACTGATCCTGACAAGTCTTTCTGGGACTCTAAAGCACAGTACCTTAAGATGGAACAGTAAGAAGCACAAAGTGTGCATGATTTTACAGTGGTTCTACAGGCAGTAGAAGGACACCTATGCCATTCCTATGATGACTACCACCAAAAGAGCTATCTCTATATGAAGGTCCTCCCCAAGGTCCACTGTGAATTCAACAAATATGCAGAGAAAATGGAGGATATGGACTATAATGTAATTATAAACTGATTAATAATTGTAGAACAGAACCTTCCAGAACACATTAAGTGCATCAAAGAGAAGTCTAAATTCAAGAACAGTCCTCCAGCTGCTTCCAGCAATTCAGGTCAAGCTAACAGTGAAAATCCCAATAATAAAAAATGCAAATGGGACAACCAGGATAAATCCAAGTAGAACTCCAACAAGAAGTGGTGTGACTTCCACAAGGCCAACATAGGCCACACCACCAATGAATGCAAAGCCTGCCTCCAGGATGCAGATCCCAAGTCAAAAAATGCTTAAGGCATGCCATCAAGCTCACAATGGCCGCCCAAGCTCTCCCTCAAAGCTGATGCAAGAGCCACCTCTCATTTATCATCCCAGTGAAGGTCAGTACCTCAATGGGCCCAAAGCAAACTCTTGCTTTAGTGGACTCCAATGCAGAGGCAAACTTCATCAATGAGTTCTGAGCAAAGGCAAACAGTTTAGAGCCCATAATGTGCAACCTGCACACAGTGAAAGCAATTGATGGCTATATGGTCTGATCATTTGGGAAGCATAATTTAGCTGTTGGCACAATTGACCAGCAAGGTCAGAATGTCAGCATCCAGCAATCCTTCCATGCAATCAAGCTTGCCACCTATGATATGATCCTTGGTTTCCCCTGGCTAGTTGAAGTTAATCCCCTCATTGATTGGTGGAATGGCAAATTTATGTTACAAAATGATGCACCTGAGTTAAAGTTTGAGAAAATCTCTGCTGAAGAAGCCATGGGTGAGATACTTGCCAGTGTTAAAGCCAATCTGATGACTATCATACTGGAGCAAAGCATGACACCCCTTAAAGCATCAGCTGCAACCACAGGCACATATATGGATCTTCTGTCTGATTTACCAGATTATGTTAAGCCTTTTATGCAGCTCTTTTCCAAACAAGCTGCTTCCAGTGCAGTTGTGCCAGAAGAAACCAAACACTGTATTGACCTTCAACCTGACACTGATCCTCCCTTTATGCCCATTTATAACCTCTCTGAAACTGAGCTCAGAGTGCTCCAGGAGTTCATAAATACATTATTAGCCAAAGGATGGATCCAACCTTCCAAGAGCCCAGCCAGAGCACCAATCCTCTTTGTACCAAAGAAGGATGGTGGATTACAATTATGTGTTAACTACTGTGGCCTCAACCAAATCACAATCAAGAACTGGTATCCCTTACCTCTTATCAGTGAAATGTTGGACTGGCTATCCAGTGTGAAGTTTTTCACCAAGATGGATCTGCAGGATGTGTATTATCATGTACCAATTGCACCCTGGGATCATTGGAAAACTGCTTTTTACACCTGGTACAGCCATTTTGAATTTGTGGTCATGCTCATGGGTCTCTCAAATGCTCCTGCTACCTTCCAGGCCTACATCAACAGTGCTCTATCTGACCTCCTCAACATATGTTATATAGTCTACCTTGATGATATCCTCATATATTTAAACACCATGGAGGAGCACTGAG
>JANTQI010000018.1:0-341910 GCA_032988985.1 Emmonsiellopsis sp. PD_5 | reverse complement strand
TAAGGGCACCTACCGATCCTGGGACCGTCCTTTTTTTTTTTTTGGGGGGGGGGGGTGGTATTTTTTTTTTTTTCCCCCCCCCCCCCCCCCCGTTATCAGACTACGCCGATATACTGGTATTTAGAGGGGATATGGGGAGGTATATATTGACTTACAATCTAATGGCATACCCGTGTTCTAGTTGGGTGTGTTCCTATGCATGCGCTGCGCTGCCCTGCACCGCAAGCTGGGTACGCACATATCCAAGGTCAAATCGCTGAGCATGGATAGCTGGTCGTCTGATCAGGTAGATGTGAGTTCTCCCAACCCTTCCCAACCCCATATATACCATATATAACGTGCTCCAATCCTAACAATCCCCCCCGAAACCGCAGAACATGAAACGAAGCGGCAACGTCGTCGTGAACAAAATCTACAACCCCCGCAACGTGAAACCGCCCATCCCCATCGACGTCGACGAAGTAGACTCCGCAATGGAACGGTTCATCCGCCAGAAATACGAACTGAAGGTGTTGGAGGATGGACGGCCGAAGCCTCCCAGCAGACACGACCCGAGCTATACCTCGTCAAAGACATCGCCTAGTGACGGCGGCTCGCCGCCGCCTCCGCTTCCCCCGAAAACAGGGAGACGGTTTGGGTTTGGTCTGCGGCCGGTTTCTTCAACGAATACGTTTTCCAGCTCGGAACAGTCGTCGCCGCGGGATGAATATGGGCTTTCGTCGAATAAGCAATCTAGAGTCTTTGGGGCGAGCATTGGAGATACGAGCGGGTCGTTTGAGTCGAAGCTGGAGGCGCTGCGGGATATGGGGTTTCCAGATAGCAAGCGGAATGCGACCATTCTCAGGGGCTTAAATGGGAACCTGGAGAAGACGATAGAGTCACTGATCAGACTGGGTGAGGGGACAGATCGCAGACCGCGAGCCCGAACCCCCGTGTCCAGAGCGACGCCGACGAGTTCCCAGTTTTCCGAACCGGCCAAGAGCCCGAAATCCACCGTTTCTAACAATCCCTTTGATAACTTGGATTTCGCCCCGCCGCGCACTGCAGTCAGCCAGGCGGGCAGCCAAAGCGAGCCGCAGAGCGCTGTTGGTAACGGGGACGGTTTCGGCGCGCCCGGCAAATCGTACAACCCCTTTGATTCTCTAGTGTCACAGCCGGCTTCGACGCAGTCGACGCTGTCGCTCGACCAGTCGTTCCAGCAACTCCAGGTCTCCCAGCCGCTGTTCCCGAATATAACCGGCGGCTACCCGAGTCAACAGGGTCAGATGCCGTTCCAGCGATACCAGCAGTCCATGACGCCTCCGGTCACCATGTCCTCGCAAAACGGCATCGCGGCGTCGCCCTCGTCTGTGAATGGGAGCTATAATCCGTTTTTCCAAAATAATAATACCCAATCTGTACAGCCGCAGCAGCAGGCGCAAGTGCAGAATAATCCGTATTTTAGCCAGACGCAGAGTCTCTCCCCTACTAATCCGTTCTTCAACGTGCCTGGCGGACAACCTCAGAGCGTTCCGCAGCAACAACAGCATATCCCGGATTCGTCGCAGGGTTATGGCAATAGTCAGCCTCAAATGCCGCCGTTTCAGCGGTATAATACAATGCCGATACTCCCGTCTTCTTCCCCGTTCTCCCAGCAGCAGCCACAGTCACAACAACCACAACAACCACAGCAACAATACATGCCGCAGCAGCAGCAGCAGCAGGAAGCAGCGTACAACCCATTCTCCATGCCCACCACCAACCCCACGACAACACCCTCCTCCTACCAACTCCCGACGAACCTCCAACAACAACCACAGCAGCATCAACAACAACAGCCCCTAATACCCCAACCGACCGGCAAAATCGACAAATCCGCCATTCTCGCCCTGTACAACTTCTCCCAACCGCCCCCGACAATTCCGGAACAACCACCTCAGCAACAGCAGCAGGATTTCATACAACCCCAACCCTCACAACCCCAACTACCAACCAACCCCCTTAACACCACAACCAACACCCCCCTCTCCACCACCACCACCGGCACACGAAACCCCTATTTCACAACCCAAATCCAAACCCAAACCACAACCACACCCCTAAACACCACCCACCCCCTCATCGCCGGCCCCTCCTCCTCCTCATCTACCTCAAACATCTCAACCCCACTCTCCGCACCCGTCATGGGCGCCAAGGCACAAATCGGCGGCGTGGCAGGCGGAGGAAACCCCTTCCCCCAGCCCCAACCCCAACCTCACACGCATACGCATATGAGTCGGGAGAGCGTGGATATTGGTGGCTTGCAGAGTGGGAGACATAGTCCGGATGTTTTTGCGAGTTTGAGCGCGAGGTATGTGAGGTGAGGTGATTGGGATGTTTGGGATAGTTTGCGGGAGAGATTGAGGTGGGAAGGGAAGGGTAAGGGAATGGAAGGGGGATGGATGTTATGATGTACAAGGTTTCAATCACAATCAATATTGGGGATCTTTATCTTATTTATTTATAGACCGACAAACCCCCCCTTTTTTTTTCCCCTGTATTTGAAGTTCTTCCCACCCCTGTTTTTCTGCCGGTGTTGTTTTTGCTTCGAATTCCCCTGCTTTGCTTTATTTAAAGGCCCTACTTGTCCATGTTTCTTTTCTTTGATATATCAGTTTTTCTTCTTGTTAATTAATTAATTTAAACCCCCTTTTATTTATTTATTTATTTGTTACTGTTTTTTTTTTCTTTTTTTTTTTTAATTAGGATGGATCAATCAATGGATGGGTGGGTGTTTTGGCATGTTTTTATATTTACTTGCTCTACCTACCTACCTAATCTCTTCCTATATGATTAATTTATTTCCTTTTTTTAGCCCTCCCCCCCCCCTTTTTTTTTTTTACTTTTTTTCTTTTTCTCCTCCTTATCTTCTTTCTTTTCATTTTTTTTTTTTTTTCCAAATCTGTAAAGGGCAAACATAAAGAAAAGTCATGATGGGATGGGATGGGATGTTCCCAAAAGGGGGGGCCCAGAAATTATTGAAGAAGAATGCTTGGAAAGGGAAGAAAGGGCACATATACATAATTAATATAACTAAGAGCAGAAAATCAATCAGGTTTAAATAATGCATTAATTAATATAGATATATATAAATAAGCTTCCTCTTTTTCTCACAATGATAATAAGTTTAGATAGTTATAGTTATAGTATAGTAATAGTTTAATAATGAACATTTAAAAAATGGGCGACATTAAATAAGATAGACAAAAGTATATATGGAAAAAAAAAATAAAAAAATGGAAATGTAATTAGAAGAATAGATGGATAGATATAGCTAAGAGAGTATAGATTTCATGCAACGCGCGCGGTGAGTTTTGGAAGAGAGCAGAAAGCAGAAAGAAAGAAAGAAAGAAAAAGGATCTTAAAATGGCACATGAATTGAATCATCCAAAAAAATAATAAATAAATAAGTATAAAATAAAACTGAACTCCCACGATGCTTTGTATATATATATATAAAACGGGAAAAAGAAATAAAGGCAAAAAAGAAAAAAGAATCAGGTGGATGGATGATGAGGCCGCCCGCTGGTTTGAAAACAAAGCAAGAATGGAATGGAAAAGTAAGGGAATAAAGGAGGAATGGAATAAAAAGCGTATATATCGTCAGAACAGGACAGCGAATGATGTAGGTAAGTATAAAAAAAGGAAATAGACAAATGTACTCGGTAGGGAATAAAAGGCGTGGGCGTGGGCGTGCGGATTTTCTTTATCTGGTTCGTTCGTTCATTCGTTGGGGTTGGATTAGGAGGGGAATGAATGAGGTGTGGTTGGTTTGCGATGGACGCGTGGCGGGGGGTATACGCCGTGGATTGACGATTCGTTAATGTTGAATGGAGCGAGAATAGTACAGTGGAAAATGCTGGCCATCATTATCGAAAATGTACATCGCATCGACTGGAGTGACTGACTGTCAGCAATTGATGCCTCCCTTCAATAGGTAAAGGTTTGGAGCGAACGAACCGTGTATATATCAAGAACAAGAACAACGCAACGTAGCAAATATCCGCCCAAGCCAGCTAACATGCATGACGAGACTCCGTAAACCGGGTAATTAATTACTAACAAAGAAGTGGGAAGAAAATATTCTGCGTGCTTTGTCGTCGAGGATGTATGCGATGTGAAAACGATTTTTTTGACTCCGCCAATCTATCTATCATGCATGGTTCTTTTGTTGTTCACCCCCTAGCCGTCACGACCTGGTTGACCGGCTCATGGATCGTTCGGGGATAGGGGCGGGGGCAGTCGGCGAGTATGATCGTCCTCCGGACGAAGAGTTGAGGTCGAAGTCGTGTTCTTGTAGGACAATTGCGTATTTGGGATCACGCACGAATTTGGGGACGGAGTCCTGCGATGAGGTTAGTTTATAACGATGGAGGTAGGTAGGTTAGGTAACTCACGCTAGACATAAGCTTGAACACGGAAATCTGAGCTTGCTCGAACAAACCAACCACCTCAGTCAAGCTTTTCAGCATCGACGCATCGTCACCAACGGCGCGCGTCATCCGACTAGCAAGGCTGTTCCGTAGAGCGTGCTCGATGTTCAGCTCGCAGGGAGAGCCGGGGGCAAGGAAAGCGTTATACAAGCCTGTTATTTCCACCCCGGTCAGTAAGCACGCAACAACCACGTGGAAATAAAGAATATATACAAAACAAATCGCCTCGTGGCACACATGTGCTGGACTCGGCAAATCAGGGTGAAACATGACCACAGGGAAAAGCTAAACTCACCATATGCGCTAGCAAGGGTCTCACGAACGGCATCCATCTTTGCAAAAGAACCGGCTTTCTCTTGTCGGTGGTAGTTGGCGGTAAACTCGGATACATCGATGTAGAATGACAGGTTCTCCTCGCAAAGGGAGTAGCGGAGGAATTCCCGGAACAGTAATCGCAGCGCGGGATCTTGCAGGATGTTGTTCAGCCGAGCATTGTTGGAGTCCCTGGGCGCGGTCCGTCCATCATAAGCGGTAATCAGGGGCTTCTCCCTTGCAATCCATCCGCATACCCGCTGGCCTCGCTCGGTGACTGCGTAGATGGCATATTTGGTGGGCTGGAAGATGTTGGCGTCCGGGTTTTGCTGGACGAAAGCCTTGTCCTCCTGCACCGACCAGATCAAACCATGCTTGACAAACATCTCTGCAATCTCAAACGTTTCCCGGCGATCCGTCGTTGTGCAGCAGTCCATTAACCAGTCCACAGCAGCCTTGCCCGTGAATGTATTCGTGACAATCTTATCCCCCACTTTCCGTTCCTTTGCCAGTTTGACACCCACAAGCCCGTTGGTGTAGTCGCTCAACGAATCGGAATCCGAGCTCGAGACGGTCGATTTGATATTTGGTCCGTCTTGCCCGATAAAGCGCCGGAAAATCACGTCAATCGTGGCACGGTCGTGCGAGAGTTGATCCGTGGTAACGTCCCGTTCCAATATGACCAGCTGCATGGTATTTCTAGGCGATTCGAGAATGTCCATTATGTGTCTAGCAGTAATGCCATTTCTCTGGCAGAATCCCTGAAGGATATGGATGCCCTTGGGGGTTAACTGGAAAAGGGCGCCTTTGAGAGGGAATTGTGTACTTAGCCTGCCATCTACGGATTCGATGAATCTAGCATCTACAAACCGCTGGCATACTGAGCGGGCCATCTCTTTGGCCATTGAGAATGTTGTGGTAGTGGTGGTGGTGACAATTCGGGAGGGGTCCTTGGGATCAGGCATGCGGTTCGACTGGGAGAATTTTAGGGAGCCAAGGTTGTTGATGGCCTCTTCCGAGGTGAAAGTGTGGTCGAATTTGGAGAAACGCACCCGATGCGTCTCCAGTTTCAGACTGACCATCAGCGTGGCGAAGAGGTCTTTAAAGTCTCTAGTGAATGGCCGGTCATCGCTTGTCATGCGCAACAAGCGCGACGACGTCTGATGCATCTTGCCGCTAGACATCGCTGCTACGGAGTCGGGCTGAGACGTAGGGGTGGGGTTCAATGGCGCGACTCTGTTGTTGCCCTGGAGGGTGTGTCGACGGCTGGCGACAACAGAGGGATAGCTATTCAGGCCGGGAGAGGGTGCAGGGCTGGGGGTTCCTGAGCGGGACGGGAGGGTTATGGTAATGGCGTCGGCCGAGTTGCTTCGAAAGGACTGGAACGACAGACGACGATCCGGCTTGTCAACACCACCAGCACTATCACCACTGCCGCTACCGCCTACACTGTTGTTGCTATTCTCGCTGCTTCTGCTATTGACGTTGGTTCTATCCTCCAGACCGTCGTAATAGGGTACTGGCGAAGGGTTGTTGTAGATTTGCGGTCTCGGCAAGCTACTAGAAGAAGTCGAACTGCGGAGAGATGGGTTGGACGAGGAAGCAAGAGAGGAGGTTAGGCTATTAAAGGCGTTGGAGGTCTTCTCCAAAGCAATGGCGGCGAGAGACCGACGACTAAACCGCGAGGCGGAGACGGTGGTAGAAGAGCGATAATCGGAGGGGGTGGAGGCGTTATCAGCCGAGCCGAGCGCAATATAAGGGTGAGGATGGAATTGGGGGTTGGAGGAGTGAGATAAAGCTTTGGATCCTTCGCGGTGCCTGTCGAGAGCGGATAGAGTGCTCATTGAAAGACGACACCGGGGCCTAAAACACGAAGAGCCAAGGGGGAGAAAGTCGGGAGCGAGGCAGAAGAGGCCACAAATAATTAAGGCTGGGGCCGACTGAAGAAAAGGCGCCCGAGCCAACGAAAAATTAGCAAAAGTCTGTGACAGGAGGAGAGGCCAGAAAGTAAAAAAAAACATCCAAATACAACCGAAAATAAGGACGGGCGTTAATCAAATAAAGTGGACAGCGCTAGCAAAACACGAAATACCAAGCCATCAACGGTAGGATTATGGTGCAGTGGTTGGTTGAGCAGGCGGGGAGTGGGGAGGGATTCAAGATGGAGAACGGCAGCGAGGATGAGCACATGGCGAGGAGATGGGGACAGACATACCTGAAACAAGCCAACAAGGCGGAGGAGAGGCCCAAGAGTGAGAGAACCGCCAGACTGCGGGAGTTGGATGAATGGATCAGGACAGGGAGCCGTAACCAAAGAGCGGCATTGGAGATGGATATCTTACCGACTATTCACAGCGAAGCGAGAGGCGGGGGGGAAGATAATAAGAGAGCAGTTATAAGAAGCAGAACAAAAGCTGCATCTGTCATACGCAGCAGAAAAGGGACTGGATCCCCGGGCGATTGCAAAGGCGTCGGCAATAAAGGCTAGCTATGTACATGTACGGTACGAGTATCTCAATAATCCCACGCCCGCAGTGCTGCCGTCGGCCTGTTGTTTTTGCAATTTGCTGGTTCAGGCCATACCCTGGAATCCTGGAATTTGATCCCGAGATGAGAACTGGCTGATCCGGTTGGGCGGTGGGGGGGGGGTCGATGGCCTACCACGGAAAGCAAACGAGGAGTCGTTTTATTATTTAGACGCTGCGGAGAGGGAACAGACAGATGCTGGATGGCAATAATAGCCGTGATCGGGGACGGCGATGGAACAGCAACAAGAGACTGGAATTTGGAAACAGGAGAAGGGCAAAGACAAGTCGACAAAGAGGAGGAAAAAGAAAAGAAAAAAGACTCGGCGGGCGTAGATCCTTCGTGGCTCTGTAGCGTGGGCTGCTGGGGTGTTGGACGAACGAGTGGACTCAACGCCGACTGGCGCTGGGCTGGGGCTGGCGGTGGGATTCACGACGGATTGATATCGCATCAGCTGCAGCTTGTTACATACAGGCGACAGGTGGCAAACCCGCAACACGTTTTCCCCCTTGTGTCTGGCGGGTGTGGGGGGAGCAGCAGAAGAAAACGTGAAAAGCGCAGAAAAAGGGTTCTAAATAACGTGGCAATTGGCACTAAATCCTCTAGTTGGTTACGTTATGAATCATGATGCCGACTATCTATGGAGCCTGACTTGGCCAATAATTGCATTTCTCCCTCATCACGGCATAATAAAAATGATAAACCGAGGGCAGGGAGATGGATAGAGTGATAACTACTTGACTAGGGATAAAACTGACAATTGAAGACAGCAACAAGAAAAAGTACAATAGTATGATAGTCTCCTCCCCATCGATGCCAACAATATCTCCAGGCTAGGGCGGGTGAGCAACAAAATCCCCAGCCGAAACACACGCCTAACTTAGAATAGGAAACCGCCCTAGCCTAGCTTCTTCGTGAAGGTTGATTCAGGGCTGGGGCTAATAATCTAACTAAAATAACGCCAGCCCCTCTGCCCCTCGCTAGCCCGACAACGTGCTGAATGCAAGCAAGCAGCAAGCAGACCAGCAGCAACGTGGCTCAGAGAAAAGGAACCGTGTCGCTGGCGTTGGCATTATTTCGGCTCACGTTTTGGCTTGAGGAGGAGGGCAGGGATGTTGGTTCGTTTGTTGCCCTCCTCTCCCAGCACTGGAGGCGAGGGATGTCGTCGAAAATTTGTTGGAATTAGGGCTAGGGCTAGGGCACGCTTCTTTAGTTCCCTCTCACCGACCATTTCCCATCCCGATTCCCTCTCCCCATCCCATTCCTATTCCATTTTCAAACCAACCTGCCCAGCCTCAGCGCTAATTTAGTGGCCATCCACCGCACGCTGGCGTTTGTTCATCACGAAAACCGCAAACGCCTGGACGTCAAAGGTTCAAACCGCCAAGTTTCAACTCTCCTGCAGTGTGTAATGAAGAGAGACGAGGAGAATTAATTTGATAACTGGCGAGAGCCTGGCTGAAAATCCGATAAGAAAGGAGAATTGTTGCGTCGCCAGAAGGTTACCTCTACTCCCGTGCTCCGTACCTACCTTGACGTTTCGGTGAATATTTGTCTAACAGACTAATAACAATCAATATTCTTCTCCCTTTTGACGAAACGGAATCGAATCGGTTTTAAAAAAAAATTATAAAATAGAGGACAAGATCTCTCTCGGGTTCCCCGAGACCGAGACGATCCCAACACGTCCTCCGTGTACCGTAGCACCGACCACGCTGGCAGCACACATCCATTACCCAGACTCGATCTTGTATCAATGTTCGGGTTTAATTTAAGCATGGACGACCTTTTAAGTAGCACTGCACTGTATGTACAAACAATGGCTCAGCGGACAGGGCTGAAAAAAAATCATATGTAGACATAGATCGAGGCTTGGATCAACCCAAACCATACCATACCCCCCTCCATCGCCCAAAATACATCTAGAGTTGAACCCGGTAAGACCCTGACTTGTGAGACATGACAAATAACCCGCTCGGAATCGCAAGCCCTATGGATGGCTTTCGATTCAAGCACGGCTGGTGATACATACATTTAAACGAGGAAACCCATACTTTCAGCTATGTCAAAATAATATTACGCAGCAATCAATCAGATCAGATCAGATCGAACAAACCAAACCCCCTTTTTCGGTTGGTTCGGCATGGCATGGCATGGCATTGCAATGCAATGCATTGCGGTAAACTAACCACGGGGAGAATATGCAACCTGCAACACTCGAACGCATTAGTTAAACAAAACGAATTTTTTTGAACCTGCCGTTTGCCGTCGTTTCATTTCTATCGACTCCGTAATACAATCTGGAGATGGCGGTGTGATGAAATTCCATTGCGAAAGTCGGCTCTGACGTTTGACGGCCCCGGGTGCTGGCTGGGGTTGGTTGATGATCGGATTTCAGGGGGTGAGAGTTCGGAGTCGGGTTAGGGCTGCTTAACAACAACCTTGGAATCCTTGCAAGGAGCCTTGGGGAAATGCGTGATGCAGGGGGTGAAGGTGGGCTTGTATGAGGTTTTGTCATCCGCTACTTTGTCGGAATAATGCCCGATGTCAATCTTGAAGAGGGGATGGTGGTCCGTGGATAGGAGGAGATAACGGGGAGGACGATAGGGCAGGGGGGAGGGGAGGAAGGGGATGGCAGTAGATACAAGAATATCGGGGAGGAATCTGGTTGTGTTAAGCTTATTTTTTGTTTTTTGGGTCTTAACCCGGGGTTGGTATAACTCCTCCTTTTACATGTTCCTTGAAACCTCGGATGAAGCACAAAAGAACCATCCATCCCGTTCGTTCTGCACCAAGTCCAATATTATTATTGGTGATAGCTCTCATCCATCCCTGCACCAGTGTATGCCTCTCTTCTCCTTTCCCCCCTTGCAAGTTGTAAACCTCCCCTCCCTGCCCTCCCCTCCCCCCGGGCTACATAGGACATGGATGTGCCACTCGCTCGGGAAATGCATAGATACACATCCTTCCCCCCCAGTCGCCATGGTATGAGAAGAACGTGTCATGTGTCTATCTATGTGGTTGCTGCTCCAATCAACTTACAGGCGGCAACCCCTCACTCTTCTCCCCGAGACGGAGCTGAAGCAATGGATGCATATCCTTGAAACTGCATGGTACATGTATGTACATACATTGCTACGGATATCCCGAGCACGTCAAACTGCTACTAGCCATCTGACTCCCTGTTGATAGACCATGCTTGCCGGTACATGTACATTTATCTGATAACTTCCTCCCTTTCGAATGCCGAAGCAGGGGGTTACCTCTGAATCGGAACCGGGGAGGACTTGTTGGTGTGGGATGCATGGATGGGTTGCTGATAACTTGTTATGGGGGAGGTATGTAGAAGAAGGGAAGCTGTGGCATTTTTGAATCTGATTGGTGTATGAATTTCGGGGCAACGACTTCATGACGCCGTATGCATCCTCATACTTACCCCTCATTCCTGCTCTAAAATCGATATGAGACCGACCATATTGAAAATCCATGGACTGTGGGGGAAGAATGTAGACTCGTTGGAATAGAAAATACATGCAGATGTTGCAATTGATGTCATGTTGGCTTGTTTCAGTTAACTATTATCCCCAACCAAGAGAATCTTTTGCTTCTTCAAGCCATACTCCAGAGCAGGATACATCATCGCTTCCAACCTATCCGTTCTTCGGACCTTTGCCCGTCCCATCCTGTGGTTCCTGTCCTTCATTATTTTAAAAACAAGATGTCCATCCTACCCCACCATGACTAGGATTTCCCACACGTGGCAGTGGATCCCAATCACGTTTATTCCAAGGTTACAGAAAAATGTCACCACTCGACAGTGTCGACACTCCCCACTAGTTTTTTGTAAAAAGGAAAAAAAGAAGAAAAAAAACGGAAAGGAAAGAAAAAGACATTCAAACCCCTGCCATATGCAACAATAGGGAGAGTCTGGAGGCGTCTCATGTAGCCGTACTTTATTGCCTGCCCCCTTTGGCCAATAATATCTAGATAAGTTAAACGAAGGCAATCCAAATATTTTTACCGAAGAATACGCCAATTATCGATGTACTCCGTTCGTATGGACATTGGAGCGTATGATATTGAGCTAATGGATCCCCATTAAGGTTACATTCGTGATTGAACAATTCCCCATACAACCCCGTATTTGGCATGCTAAACGTGGAAAATCAACCGGGATTAAGTTTGTTGACCCGAAACTCCATACCTCTCCTGTCTCACGTTTTTATCGTACCTGCTAGGCGATGGAAGACCAGGGTGATGAAGTCTGGTTGGCCTTTCCCGGGGCGTGGGACGGGTGAGCAATGGTCAAGCGGGAGAACATGGAGATATTGACCATTGCATCACAGAAGCAGGGGATATTCATGAAAACTATGTTATGGTGGTGACCGCTCCAATGGATTTTTTTCAGGGGGCCCATGGTACTCTAGTTAAAAGCAGCGCTTGGCTATCTGCTTGTCCAGAGAGGTCACTCTCTGGTTCGGATTCGGGTAGATTTAACCCAACTATTAATATCCCGATCCAGAAGTTGAGTTAGCTACATGAGTAGAGCAGACAGGGGCACAAAGGGATGCAGGGGTGTAATTATTGTTGAGCACTCAATCCCCAATGCGACCATGTCGATTCCCTCTTCAATAAACATATCTCCGTCATTCTTGAGTGGGCAAGGATTACGGATTTATTGTATTCAGGCCAAGGAGAGAAGGAAAACATACAAGACGAGGCTGAGAGAGAATCATAAAAAAGGGAAGCCAAGCCAATAAACTTTCCAATATATCCTGATTTCTCAGCATCAGTCTTGGACCGCAGCAGCGCAGCGGCAAGCATTTGCAATCCTGTTTGAAATCCTGGTATGCCACGTGGGAAGACAAAAAAATTAGGCATCCACAAAGACGTGGAGATGAAGACTAAAAGTTTTTAGCTCCTTTCATGTCAAGAAAAACGTGGTGAACCGGACTTTTTTTGTTTTTTGCCCCTTGCACGCGAGTCATGAAGAGGAGGAATTGCAAATTTGTTTTTGTTTCTTTATTTCGGAGTTAGGGGTTTGTTGTATTTTTCCCTCTCAGTGATCTGACCGGCGTATGGATGGAGGAGTAATTAACTTATTTTCAAGAAGATTCCTCTGAAAAACAGGGGCGTATTCATTTTTGCGATACCGCATCTCCGTACATTGCGTTTTCTCTCTCTTGTGGACGAAAACATGACTTCAATCGGCTGGCCAACAATGGTGATATGATAGGGCTTGCGCACGGAGAAATCTGAGCTGAAGTTGAATGCGAGCACCCAACCACGTTTTTTTGAAGCTTCCGCCTGCCACATGGTCCGAGGGTCTCGAGATGCGCTTGGACCTCTTGCTGTGGACGAACGGCGCAGAGGAGCTTGAAAGTTGGTCCAGAAGTTGGCTCTGCAAAGTGGACAGACCATTGGATTGCGGTTCTCTTTGTTGTTGTTGAAGTTTCAGCTTGTCCTCCCAACAGAAAGTTTGAGCCAAGGGGCTGGCTCAATTGCCCAAAAAGGAGAAAGCTAGGATGGAAAAGTTGACTAGGCTCGGATAGAGCCTGACAATCGCTCGGAGAATAAATATGATCTGTCATATTTCTAAATTCTGGAGGATTTGCGCCGTTCCTTGCCATGTGGTTGAATACGAGACGTGCATCAATCTTCGGAGTCGGTGATGAGGATTCGTTAGTGTGCTCCCCAGGCCTCTCCCTGCCTCAAATCGGACAAAGGGGCAATTTTGACATCTCCGTGTCAGTTTACAAATCACAGTTCCTTCGCGATTCTTCGCCCGTTTTGATTTAGACCGCTGACAACCAGCCAGCCAAGACATCTCCACGTGGCTGAGGCCGAAAATTACGATAGTGCAAGTGCTGCTTGGTGGTTTCATCTTCTTGCTGGCCCAGGATGCGCGTTGGGATTGGCGAATCAAACGATGCATTCAAATCCTCAAGGCGGCCTCAAAATTTAACGCACCCTCGGTGGTGCCGTGCTACAGCCTCTGCTCTCGGTCAATTCCGCTGGCCAAAACGGTTGATCTTGAAAGTTGAAGCCATGCTGATCCAGGGGTCTCATTATGGGGGGCCTGGATTCACAGTTGGAGTCCACCCGGCATAACGTCAACTTATCAAGGACCTCTGCATCTCCGATCGAGGTTGTCTGATATCGTTAGCCGTAGTTACGGAGTATATATGTGAAACATGACAACCTCGGCTATCGTATTATTTCTGACCCGAATCCGGATTAAGTGAGGCAGGGATAGGAGACTAAGATTCCCGATGGCCATGAGCATTGACAGAACGGCGAAGTTGACAGTGATAGCCTGGATGGAGCGTGGCTGACGTGCTCCCTGACCGTGAACTGCGACGCTGCTTTGTTGGAAGTTTGGCATCGCGTTTGCCTGGGAATTGCTCTTGGCGGACTCACATCCATTGTTCATAGAGCCTGTTGATCGCCTATCAAGTTTTATCATTTTTCTGCCTGTGGTTGGCTATGAGGATTTTCAACTAAAAACCGCTTTTGGACTAAAAAACCCTGTATGAAACGGTCTTCCCACGTGTCTTGTCTCTTCCCTGACTTCTTGTCGATATCAGACTAGCATTATTGCGATATTTCAGTTAGATTAACCCGATTTCCGACCCGGCTGACGCTGCTTATCGACCCGCAACTATTCGATCGATATTGGGAGATAGGTAACTATTCTTGCGGGTTTAACTCAACCACACAGCGGTCAGCCACGACACGAACAGATATCGGATCAGATTGATAACCAGGCTAACTACCGTTGTGCGGAAATATGTCCACCAGAATCGGTCTTTGTGCCTGTCGATAGCCAATATATCCGCAGCAGCATCATGCAGAGCACGTGGTGGCTGAGATATATCCAAGTACTGCAACGCTTCTATGCCCAACGACACCATATAAGCCATATCGCATATTGGATTTCCCCCGATCCCAGGCCTCTGTACTCCGTAGCCGCGAAGACGAAGCATCTATGTCTTCCGGCTGTCTCTTTTCCCAATTCTCCACCCAGCTGTCCGTTGACAATGAAACCTTGGAAGAGCCCGTTTTATCCCATTTTTGGCAGTTCTAGCATTTTACAGCCTGGAAGCTCAGCCCAAAGGGTCTGACCGCTAAAATCCAAAATTTCGCCATTCAGGAGGATTATTGGCATGCAGTGCAAGGTGCGAAGGTTAGATGTGATGTGGTGCGAGAGAGAAAAAAGTCTATCTCCATTCCCGAAGCTTTTATTGATGCAACCGCCCAACAAGTACTCATATCAAGACTCGATTTTCGGATGGACAATAAAAATAAAATGCCTTCCATATATTTTGGTGACACGGGCATTCATCCCCTGGCTGAAAGCTGGAAGCATGCGTCATAGGAATCGGCCATTCGATTCGTTCCGATACCAACCAGTCTTTGTGCCTCAAGGTCCCCACCTACATTCTCATACAGGCAACAAGAAGCGGTTGCAAATTGAAATTGAAAATATTGCAAGACGAAGACCATGTGGATGTTGTATCTCAGGTTCTTTGGTACGTCTTGTCTGACCCGTCAAAATGAACCATGGATGGCCTCTGAAACCTTGAAACAGCCTTTCACTTGGGATCGGTAACTCGCGGCTGCGGGGCCTCAGCTCCAGTTTACCACGTGGCGTGAAAAAGAGGCCAGGACAAAAGTTTGATGATGAAATGGAGCCGCTGAAATAAATGAATCGAAAAGTTAACCTTGGAAGGTTTGATAGCTTGGTAGGAGAGTTTCGGGGTTGGTCGATAGCTGATAGATACTCGGCCGCAAAGGTCGACGTTCGAGGAGATTGGTATTGGTATTGGTTGACTCGCGTATGGATAACGATATTGTTTGATGCGTTCAATATGCGGAGAGCAAGTTTTCATGGTCAGGGCCGGGATGCATCATGGTGGAGTTGTTGATATCCCATCACATGGACAACAACATACCCTCGTCCATGCTCGAGTGCCCTTGTATTTCTATCTACTGTTGCGTGATTGATACCAAGAGAGGGGTAAACGAATTTCTGTTCTTCCTCATCCTATCCCTCCTAATATTCGCGCTTTAGTTACTATGCAATTTAGCGAGCTTCCCTCCTTGAAGTAATCATCCCACCTATCAGTTACACTGCCTTATACCCGCCATATATGTGCCCATTCCCAGGTGATATGATTGCTTGCTACTGCTGATATCATCTTACTAAGAAACTTGGATATCACATATAAAATTCCGACGCCAAGGTTGCCAACAAGATCAAATAAGTTCGAAACACGCCCCCTACTTCTATCCCCTAACCCCCTACCTCAGCAGTGCTAGCACATATATTGAGCACCCATGCCTCCTCAACAGTCAATAAAGCACCTAGGAAGCTCAACACGACATACATCATCAGGCAATATACACCATCACTCGACCTGGACGCCGGAGCCGTTCACGAGACTGGTCTCAGGGACTAGTTTATATGACATCGAACCTCCGAGGCGCAGCTTGTGGACAGAAAGACAGATAACAAGGAAGCCCTAACTAATCTCCTGCATATTCTAGCAAACTTAAATAATCTATGAGACTCCGTTCATATGTCTATCCATATATCAAAATGTCTCACTTTTGGCCTTCCCGTGCCCTGCATGCCCCTTCTTCCATCTCCCTTTCCCCTGCATCTTTTACCCATCCCTACCCCTCTTCCCTAACGCTCAGTCCCCTCCAAGCTCCTCTATCTTCATCCAGATCTCATTGCTAACTCATTCCCAGAGATGTTCGCCCAAAACCTTGCCGAATGAAAGACAGTTCTTCCGCTTCTGCGATATTTCTGACTCATAATACGCCATCTCTTCAACCCCCCCTGCGTCTGCTCCGTTCGCCCGTCAGAGAGATCACGTCGTTATTTTTTAGGGCGTGGGATCGAGCGGGATTCTAGAATGTTTCGAAGAAGTTTTTAAACAGGGGATGGCCAGCTCCCTGCCTAGCCTTAATAATATCCAGGGTCCATTGGGTTTAAAGGGACACGTGAGATGCAGGGGCAAGCAAAGCGTGAACAGGGGGGGGAGAGGGGAGATTTTGAAGGATCTGAAGGTCGGTGAGCAACGCGTGAGAGAGGGAGGGTCTGAATGCCAGGCGGAGAGGTCTGTCTAACACTGTTACAGTGGGAGGGGATGATAGGTGTGGATTCGTTTTACAAGGAGGGAGAACTGCTTTGCTACGGCTCTATAGCGATATGGTATACTTGCCCGTAGGTTGGTATCCGTCTTGGATATGATGCGGAGAGTTGAAGGGGTTCATATCAACCATCCTTCACCATGATCGTCTTCTATATCGCCGGTTCCCTGGATTTAAATCAGAACTACTGTCCTTGAGAGGACATATTGGAGTCAAGCAAAGCTTACTTCTTTTCCCTTTTTCTTATTTTCTACTTGTACCGTCTTCCTAGCGGTACGGTTCGATGGCAATACCAGCGGTTGAGATATATCACTCAGCGCAGTTCCTCGAAAGAAAGTCCATGAATCTGGCACTTTCTTGCAAGGAGGCATCCAGTGATCACTTCAGTCTTCAGGTACAATATCTCCACTTTGGTAAGAGTGTCCTTGAACATGAAGGCAGGGTCTAATTTGTGCTCTACCAGTCATTCGCCAAAGATATAGATGGATGCAGCGGCGTGCTCAATCGACACATTTCCCTACGTCAGCTATGAGAGGTTTGATACGGCTTCCTGGTGAAATTCGGGTCTGAATAAAACATCTCATGACGTCTATCGATTAGCTGAGTACTGCCCGCTACTGACTTAACTCTTCAAAGAAGAGTATCTTATCACAATTCGTGGAAGAAGTCTATGAATACATCAGAACCCAAAGTCAACCCGAAGGAAACTAGAGAGAAAGCGGCATATCTTCAGACTGCCGGTAGAGGCAAGGAGCAGCGCAGCGTGCCCTTGGAAGTGGAAGCAAAGCCATGCAAACAGAGCGCATGGTAACATCTAGCTACGCCTCCTTTTCTGCACAAAAAGCACGCTTCCTCAACGGGAACGAACCCCGGGATGTTCAGCTGTGGCAATCGGAAGATGGATGCAAGGTGCAGCGTACGCTTGAACCACATTTCTTCAGATGCAATGCATCGAAAAAATATCGGCTAACAAACAGGAAAAGGCTATCTATCCGATGCGCAAACCGAGAAGGCATGTCGCACATAACTCATAAACTACTAGGTTATTAACAACTGGCCTGACTGATTGTTCTCCCGAGAGTGCCATGCGCATTGTTGCGGGTGTGTGATTTACAATACATACATCAACGAACACTCCCACGCAGTGTGATGGAAACCAAGCACTGCATTGGCTGGATTATAATTGGGCGGAAGCTGCATAGGGGTTGGTTCAATGATCGACGCTGCAGATGAGTGCGAATCTCAAATTCGGGACACTGTCATTTTATCCAGTTGCAATGGCCGCTGATTTATGGTCAATTGCGAACTTGAGTGTGGATGGATGGTGTTTGCTCTATCCATGGATTACTGAGGAGTATGGAAGATCGAGATCGGTAGCAGCATGGCAAGCCCCCCAAAACTGATATTGGCAGAGATTTCTCTTCCCCCTTCTTCTCCTAGGACTGGCTTGAGAAGTTAAGCAAGTTACATACAAAGTGGATGAAGCTTAATGATTGAATGACCATAGTCCCAAAATACACCGGCCAGGCCTGATTGACATACGTCTTTCCCCGAGTTTTTGTACATTCATGAACACATAGGTTCAACAATAAGATATAATGCACAATTCCACATTCTTTTGAATTGTGAAATAAAATGATGGGAGAATTAGGGAAAGGGGTAAATTCAGGAAGTACAAGAAATTTTCCCTGGGGATATCTGGTTGGAGTTTCCTTTGAGAAAATGGTAAATACAGATTGAATCCTTTAGCTCTCCCACGGCGTAATATGAGATAAAAATGGAAGTAAATGGTAGTGTTCGACAAGAGTAAACTAGAATGCTGTATTTCATCCAGGTGCTGTCAATATATACTCTCCAGCAAGCCTTCCTAATCTCTGCCTCATCTCCTCAGGCGTCCCCTCAAATTTCCAAGTCTCAGACCCCTTTTTCGGCTCATTGGGATGGGGCTCAAATATCACGGACTTAACTATCACGGGCATATCATGCGATTCAAGCGATCCCTCAGTAAAACGACTGAAGCCCACACTCTCCAAGTGCTTATACTGTGCTAACTCCTTCAGTAGGTCAGAGGTGTGATAAAATGGTCCATCACTCCAAGACATCCGCCCGAGTTTTATATCTGCGAGATAAATGGATCGTAGTGTCGGGGAGTGGTGTGAAAGGAAACGGACGAGTCGGGAATAGATATGCTCAGTACGGAAGTCAAGCATATAGCCAGCGAGGCTGAAGCGCTCAAGGCGGGGCAGGTCCATGGCAGTCCCGATGTTGGCAATAATTAGTGCCATGTAGAGGTTGTTGAAGTGGACGGAAAGGCTCTTGAGCTGCGTGCAGGAGTTGACAAAGCGCACCAACCAATCGTCAGCGGTCCCAGACTTGAGGGGGTTGGGTATAACGACCCCATCGCCAAAACGAGAATTGCCGCGGATGTCATAGCTATCTATGAAATCTAGAGAGATCGTTTGTAGAGTCTCCGAGAGGAATGTGGGAATGGTGGAAGGTTCGTTGGCATATTCGAAATCTGAAACACAGATGTCTAGGGAAGTGAGTTGCGGAATTGGTCCGGTAAGTGAAAATGAAGAGAGTAACTGGGTGAAGAGATGATGGCGTTCGAGGAGTTGGAGACGGCGGAGATCCATGGCATCCCCAAGGAGTCCCCAGCATATCTCAAGGGCGTCGGGTCCGCCGCATGGTGGTGCGCCCCCGATCGTGTTTCCATTCCAACAATGGCCTGGGCCTTCTCGTAGGCAGATGGAACGAAGATTTGGAAGGTGTTTCAAGGCATCCACTAGAAGCGTGAGATCTTCCCCTTGCTCGATGAGATCGAGGAGGTCAACCGTTCTTGAGTCGCACTCATCCGCTCTGCGCTGGATCTCAGCACGATCCTCTTCGGAATCAGCGGGCTCAACTAAACCCCGGTGCCATCTTCTTCTGGGATATACTAGTATGGGATGGGTGATGCCCCCAAACTCATATCCGGGTTGGTTGATTAACCAAAGCTTTGCATGGAGGTTCCGATGTATCCACCGCGTAAGAGTGATAGAAACTTCTTCGATGGCAGATCCAAAGCGACCATACTTTGCGACTTGGATAAAAGTCCGCAGTGCCCGACGAGAGAAATTAAACCTGCGACTTTTGAAAAACCTCCTCTTCACGCAGTAAGATGATTTGTTACAAATGGCGCGACAGGTAAGACGGAAATTCAGAGAATCCTTCGGATCTAAAGAGTTAAAGATCTCAGTAATCAACTCTTCCGGGATGTGATCGAGAGACGCCATGGTAACTCGTGTGCGATCTGTATATAGATTGCCTCTGGCAAGCTAGTTAAATGTGGTGGAGATATGCCGAGAAAGCAACGAGTAAAGGCTCAGTGTTGGGAGGTGGGGTAATAACGACAGGGAGCAGATATCAACCCTCTGTACTCCGTAGATCATGTCTCGAAACAGAGTCACACTGTGTTGACAAAATAGCGTTGCAAAAAATAAGTTATAAATATGGAGAAAGACCAAAAAATAACCCGAAATTGGAGGACTAGAAAAAGATTAGACCAATCTTGGGTTCTAATTCCTTCCTTGCTACCCTTATACAAGGCAACTAATTCTAATCCCAAAGTCCATTTTGAAGTCAAGCCTTCCATCCGCCTAATAAAGCGTGGAATCTGGAGGTTTGACATGGGGCTTGGGGGGCTGTTCTTCAGTCATCCTTCTTACCCGCGGGGTATTCAGATCCGTGCTATGAATTGACATAATAAAATAGAATATTCAAAGGAATACCTAGTAGCAAAGAAGGAAGAAAGAAAGAAGGAAAGAAAGCAAAAAAGAGATAAAAAAGGCTCATTTTCCCCCTAGTAACCCACCGTATTCTGTATCAGGATTGTTGGTCTGGCGATTCCTGTGATAGTCTCCTTGATAGACTGATAGGAGGAAGATGCAATCACAATCGATTAATTATACCATCTATGAACCCATAAGGGCCTTCCCAGACTTCAATTAGTCTTCCTCTGGAGACGACACTGTAACGTCGATATTGGAAAATGTTGGGTTCATGAAAATAGAGCTAAACGACCACGATTGTATATTCATTCCCGGCATAGTCCAGAGCTAGCTTCTTATATCCCCAGAGAGCAGCAATCTGGCAATAGCCCGCGTGTGGAAGTAAGAGGAAAGATGAACCGGCCGATGCGGATTTCTGTAGACTGAAGCATTCCGACACTTTTTCCGTGGTGAATTGCCGACGTGTTGGTAGATGTATCTAAGAGTAAGAGGCCCGGGAGACGGGGTTATATATGGGCAAACCCATACTTTGAACCGAAGGAAGAATTCACTCCAACACAATGTGCCTTCATTTTGTGCTCGAGTCGCTTGCTGAATTTAGGACCCATCGCACATGCGTATTGACGCCAATAAAAGGAAAAGATACGAATAATTAGCGATTGTACGTTCTTTATTTTAGGGCTGAGCGGGAATACTCGTACCTATTGATTCATTCTGAATCTATAAGATCTCCCATAGTGATTATCCCGTCTTCTTTTAGGTCAGGAATACCCAATGGACTAGATCTGACAGCAGGATCTCCAAGTAGTATTCAGTGGATAACTACCCATAACAAACGATTTCACCGATTGTGGTGGAAATATGGAGAAATTTTATTAACTGAACAAAAACTAACACATATCTTGTATAACCCAAGAGAAATCTCCCAGTCTATAGAAAGCCTGGTTCTATGATGAGTTCCAATCGTGAACGACAACACGATGTCGGTTGGTGAATCAACTATCAAATTGGCCGTCTGACGTATACAGCATATTGCACTACTTCGTTAGTACCGAATTCTTCCGGAAATCCGAAGTCGAGCTCGCTATACTCCTCCCTAATCATTTTTCTCACGTGGGCGGAATCCGCATCACCGTTGGTCTTATTCGGCCCGTCCCATCTGCAGCATATATGTTAGGGCATGATCAAATGTATATTCTATAAAGGTAAGATATCTTACTTGGTGCCCTGATCAGACTTGTCCACAACTCTGTCCCATATTAGTAGGGCTGGCCGCTTTCCGATATCTCGAATAATTTCCTTAACCGAAATGTCTGGTGAGAACGACAGAAGAGCCGTTGAATTGTTGACCTTAACGAAGCCTTCTGGGTTATTCAAAACGTCGATTCTGGAATGCCCTAAAACGGATTTATCAGTTTCGGTGAATCCTGGATCCTGCGAGTAGCACTTAATATCGCCGCTGTTTCGATAGATGTCCTCTTGCAATATAGTGCGCAGAGCACATATCAGCGCGTTCTGATATGCGGAAGGACCTGGTAAAGTGTCGTATGACATCGAGCCACATGCAAGGGCAACTATTTGGTTGATTCCAGAAGGAATGTGCCTATCATACAGCGCTGAGCTTAGTTTCTTCCGCAGCAAGCCCTCCAGCTGAATCCGTGCGTCTTTGAAGTTTTGCTTGACTTTATCAAGGGGTAACTAGATCCTGGAGTCCGGCTGCGAATGCGCGATGAGTATATTGCAATATGTTCCCCGCTCCATGATCTGATGGAAGGACCTAAGTTCGACTTGCGGGACGCCCCATTCTCTGGGCGGAATTTGGAATTCGTAAGCATGGCTTCCCACTCCTTTCGTCAGTATTTTATCGCCCGGCTTGGAACAGGCGAACTGCTTGCCGGCCATCTCAATATCTCCTTGGTCGTGGAATGGCTCCCCTTTATCGAACCGATCTTGAAGTTCTTTCCGGACTTTTTCCTTTTCGTCGTCCGCTCTAGGAGGCAAGAATAGTTCCGATATTTTCTCGAGTTCTTCGACATATCCATCGACACGGTCCATGATAGAGGGATGTTGAAATATCAAGGGACGAAATATCAAATAGGGGATATCAAGTTAGATAGCATAAAACCTTTCTCATCAATCAGATATTCTGTATGAGAATGTCATACATAACTGCCGGGTCCAAGAGCCAGCTTTATACATCTCTAGAACACTGATTGCAGCAACCAAACTGTCGTCCTGTTCAAAGAAAAAGCATAGATCAAAGAAGAAATAAAGCGATATCGTACCTTTCCTTAACAAAAAAGTCCATTCGCCTTGTATGTGTCTCATCATTGGCATAGGAACACAGTACCGAGTATGCTCCTCCGAATCCTTTTTGGCTTGTTTGAGAACAAAAAGCGTATACAAAACAACCCAAACTTCAACATATGTTAAAGTATGGTATGAAACAGGAGGCAGAAACTCTCCTAAATAAGAGTTTTTGTTGAACTTGAGGTGTGATGATTGTGGATGCAGATCTGTGGGAGATCATAGAAAGGAAAAGGTTAATACTTATGGTATTCCCATGAAATGTCCCTGAGGTTGATAGCAAAGTCTGACAGTTCAGTCTCAAAAGAAAACTATAAGGGAATTTTGTTAATGTGTCTGATTGTTAAAGTATTATGAGGATAGCAATCAACTCTTCGTCTGTCGTTGAACTCTGGGATGGAGGCTAGTCCATTTTGGGATTAGCAACCTTGGCACTATCAGTCGCCCAACCTTGAGTAGGAGAATCATTTACCTGAGCCGAGTTCCCAAGTTGAACAAATTTAGGCCCATCTTGCTTTATGTCCATCTGGCCCATTCTGTTTCAGATAATTCAAAGAAGCCGGCTTAAAAGGAGATGTCCGAGAGTCATGGCGCGCCAGCAGCCACGCTGAAACCTCGTCACCTCCTTCGTGGTGAGATCACATATTCCGCCGCGAAAAAACAGGACGCCAATATCCTCCACGAGCTGGGCTACAGGGACCAGAGAGTTCAATATTTTCTCCATATATACCGGAATCGCAAGCTGATTGAAGCAATTGTTGCGCACCACCTCGGCTTGGCTGCGGCAGATACATGCCATCTTGCTGATGTGGACGACTGGATCGATGGAAGCTTCAATGTTTGCATCCCAGTGGATATTGACGACCGCGGACGAGATGGGGGAACCAAATTAATGATCCGATTTCCTTTGCCATACCGCGTTGGAGAGGACCCTTGCCCAGGAAATGCAGATGAGAAGATCCGCTGTGAAGCGGGCACTTATGCATGGCTCCAAGAGAACTGTCCAGATGTCCCCATTCCTCGCCTGTATGGATTTGGACTATCCACAGGTCAGACAGTACGTACCACCCTGAGATATCGGCGAGAACATCCACCACTTACAATTCTAGTTTACAATTCTTGACAACCTGCCGTTTATGCCCCGCGCTATTCAGTACCTGCGCCGTCATCTGTTAAAATGGCTGGGCTATCCAATCCCCTCTTGCTATATTCGACACCAAAACAAAGAAAATGTTATCCTAGGTACAGGATACCTGTTGATTGAGTATATCGCTCCATCACAAGGCGAAATGCTTTCCAAAACATGGGAGGAGGGACGCCATGATGTTACCTTGCGAACGAATCTCTTCCATGGTCTTTCCCGCATTTTGCTTTCATTGGCACGCACCCCGTTACCAAGAATTGGCTCCTTCGTTTTGGACGACAGAGGGTATTTGAGCTTAGGTAACAGACCTCTTACTCTTCTGCATCAGCTATTGGAAAATGAGCACATCCCAGTCGATATTCCGCGAAATGTGACTTATTCCACAGCTGACTCCTATATCAATGATATCCTTGCATACCATGAGAGCCGCTTCCGCCACCAGCCTAATGCAGTCAGTAGTCTTCAGGATGGCTTTTATCAGGCATGTGCATTGATGGTTATGAGAAGTGTCTGGCCATGTTTCTTTCGCCGTGATCTTTTCCGAGGCCCATTCTTTCTAACCCTCACCGATCTCCATCAGAGCAACATCTTTGTGGATGATGATTGGAACATCAAGTGTATTATCGATCTTGAGTGGGCCTGCTCCCGCCCTGTGGAAATGATTCACCCTCCGTATTGGTTGGCAAACCAAGCTATCAGTATGCTCGACCTCGATGACTATGGGAGTCTTCACAAAGAATTCATGAGGGCCCTTGAGGAGGAGGAAACGAAACTCGCATCGGGCTCGCAACAGTCATCAGTCCAGCTATACCCCATTTTGCAGCAGGGATGGGAGAGAGGGACTTTTTGGTGCTCTCTGGCGCTTGGTAGCCCGGCGGCCTTGTTCGATATCTTCTATGACCACATCCAACCGAAGTTTTCCAAGACTCATAAGGACGATGAGGCATTTTGGTTGATCACAATGCGTTACTGGGGATTTGATACATATGATTTTCTTGAACGCAAGTTGAAAGAGAAGGAGCAGTATGATATATTCTTGCACGAAGCATTCAAGGACCATTCGGATGCTAAGACCAGTACATCTTAAATATTCACGGGATACACTTCATGCCCTCCCACTTTGATTTTCGCCTTCCTTCTTGTTCCCATTCCCGCCACTTGTTTCCCGTTTCTCCTTTTCGTCTTTCGCCCTTCTTGCGGCGTCGTCGAGAGAAAGGATCGCTTTTTTCCCCCTGTTTTCCTTTGCGACTTGGGCGGAGGAGGAGAGCTGTTGGATGGTTCTGGCATCTGTTTTGATAGCGATTTCTGCCTCCTCCACTTTACCGTCGTTACTTGAGTCAGAGTGTCGGTCACCCATTTTGTGGAAATTTGGACGGCTAATGTAGCCAGCGACCCATTCAGAGCAAAGGACAAAAAAGAAGGGAAAGGGGGGAAAGGAGGGAAAGGTGCCGGGGAAGAGGAGAGGAGAAGAAGAAGAGGAGGAGGAGGAGGAGGAAGGGAAAATATATCTTATCAGTCTCTTACTGGAGTGGTTGTTTTCGGCTCTAAATGATGTCTCAGTATGGGTATCCTGTTACAGAGGAATCCTCACTCGGAATAATACGCTGTGCAATGTTACTCATAAGCCTAGGCCATAGAATGATGTGGAAAACCGTACCAAGAAGATCACGCTGTTTTTCCGATCCAAAGATAATGGATAGGTAGCACGCTGATGCCGAATAGCTTGTCACTGGAAATGACTACAGGATGAAGCTTCTCAGGGAAGGCTGCGGTCTTTCTGCATTAATTTTGTATAGGGAATTGTTTACCCCGCATGTATGCCACAGGCAGCAAGCTATCAGAAGATTATATAGTACCCTGGCTCATGCAGCATAGATCACGTTCATAGCAGGTAAATAGGCTTGCTTCCTGGGGTTTATCTTCTCTAGCTACTGGCGGAGAGTTCAGGTTGAAGCGTGTGCCATTCATAAATGTTACTACTGCAGAATAGATATCTATACAGGGGTTTCTCTTGTTTTATATCTAAATTCCACGATGAACGGAAACAGATCATGGCATGGTATTTCAGTAAGTAGTTATAGGTGGGTATCTATGCTTATATCTATCATAACATCCATATCAATCAACCCTAAACAAATTACAAAATAAACATGCAGCCAATAACCTACATAACTCAATTAACCATATCCTAACCACCCACCCCCAAAAAAATACACAAACAAAACTCCTACGTCTCCCTCCACCACCTCCCCAACGCACCCACTCCCTGATTCCCAACCCCATCAACCACCTCCTCGAAACTAATCTCAATCCTAAACATTCTCCCATCCCCCATTCCACTCCCACCACCAACGGGGACCACAAGGCCCCAACCAATTAGCCTTTCCCACGCCTCCCTAGCTACATCCTTGCCCCATACTCGTCCAGGAGTGGCCACTACGCCGGACGCAGAGGCCGATACCTTGGCAGAGGTAAGCAAGCGGACATACTCCGCGTACACGGCAGGGAAGGTGAGAGTGAGGGGAGCGGCAGTTTGGGGATGATTCGCGTTGAGGCCCGGGTCGTGTATGGCGGTGTAGCGGGTGGCAGCGAGGAGGAGGGAGAGCGGGAGGGAGGTGTTGCTTGTAGAAGAGGTGGAAGGGGGAAAAGGGAGGGAAGCGGGATCAGGGCAGGAGAGGGGTTGTGAATAGAACGATTTTGGCGTGGGGGGTCGGAGGCCGGAGGATGTGTTGGAAAACTGGGGTAGACTGTGGCAGAGAGTAGAAATTGGGAGGAGAGCGCTGGAAAAGAAGTCTTTGGGGGATTTTGTTTGGTGGTAGATTTGCTGGAGATGGGTCGAGAAGGCGGGATCAGACCAAAGTCCCTGTGTTGGAATGTCGCGTTAGTTATTGTCTCCTCTCCGCTTCGAATGCATAAAGGAATTCGATATTTGAATATACACATACCTGAAGATACTTGCTCCACCCCTCAAGCAGCAGCAGGCCTTGACTATTGCTCAACCCCTTCCTATCATCCTGATATAATTCAATTTCCGCCTCGTCCAACCCCATGGCAGCCATACATATATCAGAAAAATCCGCAAACGTCCTTGGCCGGGGCAAAAACACATATCGATGACTAAATCTGCTCTTAACCCGCTTCTCCAAATTCTCAGTAACGTCGACTTTTGTCGTCAAGCCCAGGACCGCAAGAGGAGCCTTCCGAGCCTGAGCAATGTCAAAGAGATTATACAACAGCGTCTGGCGCGGATGGTGCGCAAAAAGGTCGAATTCGTCTAGGACAATGATAACCGATTTCGCAGTAGCAACTGCATTTGGGTCCTCGGAAATACCGAAAAGTTCTTCCGGATGGGAAAGGAGAGCGAGTAGCGACGCCATCGTGTCTGCGTAGCTGATAGTTTTGCTCATGTCCTCCTCCGCATTCATTTCGCGGCCTAGCTGGCGCCAGATCTCTCTCAGAGCGATTCTATCGTCCGTGTGGAGAAACCCGTTTAGACGTACAACATGGAAATCATCCTTGTGATCCTTTGCTAGCGAGGAAATAACAGTCTCCACCACCGCGGTCTTCCCACAACCTCTTGATCCGAGAAGGAGTAGCGAGTTCCCTTCCCCAGCAACAACAGTCTGCTCAACGAGCTGGTGGACGGTCTGATATTCCGAGTCCAAAGCACGAAGCGGAACGGGAGATTTCCCCGTAAGTTTCTTGAGAACAACCTTTGCAAGAGACTGGACATGCCCCTCCAGCTCGTTTTCCTCGCAAAATTCCTTAAACTCGGCTGCGTAGGGAGGTAACTCCTCCAACTCCGCCGGAGTAGTATCATCATTGTGAACCAGGTCTTGCTGCAATTGCAAGGCGGAAATATCGTAATCCTCTTCCGCCTCTTCCTCTTCCTCTTCCACATCCTCAACTCTTTCCCCGGCTCGTGCCCGACGGCGCCGCGTTAACCGCACCCCATCAACAACCCCATTCCCATTCCCATTCCCATTCCCACCCTGCAACACATCCGCACTCTCACTTCTCCCATCTCCATCCACAGGTACATCACAGACCCCATCCTCATCAGCCTTCTTCTTCGCAGCATTCTCCCGCCGCGCCCTCTCAAGCCTAGCCTCGAAAGACCTCATCTCCGTAGAACGCGAAAAAATCTGCTCCCCTCCCACGTATCTCCATCTACCAGTACGAATCACCCCCTTTTCCCCATCCACCACCTCGTACTCTGTCGGTTCCTCCCTCACCAGCATTTTCCTCTTCCGCACCCACATCCGCTTAGGCGACGACCCCTTACCCCCCTCGTCCCCCTCCTCCCCCCCTTCTACCTCTCCCCCCCCGGCCTCCACACCACCAACAGCACCCCCCTCCCGCTTCGGCACAGTCTTCCGCCTCGTAGAAGATCTCAATCGGCGCCCAGTATCCTTCACCTCCTCCTCCTCCTCCTGTTGCGCCTGCTCCTCCTCCTCGTGCTGCTGAGCATTATCCCCTCGCGCATCTAACCCTCCACGACCCCCGCCCTCCCCATCACCAGCACCATTTCCAACCGCAGCCGCAGCCCCAGCCCGTGTCCCAACAACCTTTCTCCGCTTCGAGGGCCGCGAGCTTGTAAATTCGCCCATTTCTTTCTTTCTTTCTTTCTTATATATATATCAGTATGTCTGTCTCTTTATCCAGTCCGCCCGTCCGTCCGTCCAGTCTATGTCGTGTCGTGTTATCCCTCCTTTCCTTCCTCGTTTCGTTCACGACTCGGATGACAGGCGCATTGGCTCCAGAAATTTAGCGATCGCGGTGAAATCCCAAACGACAATGAGCGAAAGCGGTGGGAGGGAGCAAATTTCAAGTCCTTTGGAATGTAAAGAGAAAATCAATTGACGATCCTTTCACGGGTGCGGGATAGGTAAGAAAGAGAGTAGGCGGTTGGGAGGTTTTGGCTGGAAGACAGTGGTTGGGCAAGTTCGAGCTTTGGGTTTGAGACGCGGTTGGGGCTACGCGGAATCATGTGACTTTGGCTCCAGCCCTAATAGGGGGTTTAATGAAGCTGGTTTTCTGAGGACGTCATTCATTATAAAAATTATTCTAAGCCCCTTGGACGAATTATAAATATATTTCTATATTAATTGTATAGTATTATATACACCGAAGCTAAAATTACAGTGCTGTGCTGGACAATTCACCCCTTTGATGCCAACCCGTACTTGTAACAGCGCCTGGATAAAGCTATTATCTTAGCTTCCAATTGATCTGCTTGTATCCGAGCAAGCAGGTTTTGAAATCACATAGGTTCGGTAGGAAGGGCAGTACTAGCCATAACTGCACCTGACATAACCACTGCCTGGTCAACGCTCATCGGGTCTTGTGGGCTAGAACGAGTGCGGAATTTCACTTTCTTTGGCCTCCGGAAACAGCATTGTAAGAGCAGCGTGCGGTAGATCATATCAACGCAGCGTGAACCTGCCGTGGCCAGGAACATAGGGGAGAGTATACAAGACCGACTGGGCTTCAGCTGTCCATTCTCATCTGCATTCTCGAGGGTTCTGATTGGATGATTGCTAAAGCAGTATCAGCAGCAATTCCTGTCACAGGTTCTGTCGGGAAAGGTAGTAGACTTAGGCTTACCTAGAAACTCGATCCGGCGAGCCGCCTGCATGGGTAGAATAGAGAGTTCCGGTGACTCGGGGAATCTTCCCCCCTGGGTTGTCTCCTATGCGTGGAAGAAAAGTGGGATTCGTGACAAGTTGATTAACCATACTCATTTCATCAGCTAACGAAGAGACGCGACGGAGATCGCTGACTTCGGGTGTTTCCAAGGGTATCTGTTGAAACCAGATAACGAGTTAACAACCGAGCTTATCTCTTTATTTGAGCCGAACTTGTATACTTACTGGAAGACGTGCAGCAAGTTCTGACGCATACGCGCAAGGCAGTTGTCTCACGGTACCGTCCTCACCAGTCATCCCAAGGTGCGGTTTTCGTGCCAATATTTTTGTCTGCCACGAGGTTAAAAAAACCACCATCAGGAAGGGGGGAGGGCTTACTTCTTCAAGAATGAGTGTCATGCCTTTTCGACATTCAAGCTTGGCTTGGTTAAGAGAGATTGGATCGCACTGGATAGGATCCGGCACCTCATCACTCGCGTCTTTTGCCTTGTAACGCTCTGGAGCTTTGATCACTGATACACTGTTAGTACCAATTGCTAGGTATGGGTGTGTAGCAGCTCACTTTTTGAGACAGATTTCCATACAGCTTTATAAGCAATAAAGGCGCTGAGAAGTTCCGCCGTATATAAATCTATGCATATTGTAAGTTGATGCACAATATTATACCATGGGCAGTCAATACTTACCGCATAAACGATAATCAAGGACGACAAGGGGCAGAGTGGACTTGGCGTTGAATTCGTGAAACGACCGAACGGAGTTATAACTCATCAGAATGGCAGAGGTTTTCTGCGAATACTTTGAGACTTGGGCAGGAAAGTCATTGGCAGCTTGGATTATAGTCTGCAAGTCCCAGCTGGCCTATAGCTCCAGATTAGCCAGAAAATGGAGACAAGGAGATGATTGTTATACATCTCTTACCTTGGGCTTCTTGATATTCCCGCCCCCTGACCATGTCACCGAAATGCTCATCTCAGTGTCAGTCCAGACATCCTTGTTATCCACGCCACCTTCAGCACCAGTAGCAGGCTTAAAGTATTTCGTGGCAGAGAGTTCCATCTCTGCTGCCAATTTCACCTTGGATATCTTATTCTTGTCGTTGACTTTGATGCTGACAATGGACGAAAATTCACCACCCTCGAGGAAGCCTGCGATGAAGCAGTCACCGTATACCTCTGAGAATCGATCAGGATCCAAGCCCTCCATAGGTCGAAATTCCAGGCGTGTCGCATGAGCAGGCAGCTCGTTGGTAACTTTGACGGAGACGATAAAATTAATGTCACTCTCGCTGATGTTGTTCTCCTTCACAAAGCTCGCGCTGCCGCTGGTCTGGGCGTTACCGGCGTTGATAGTGGCACTGGATGAGATATTTAGCGTATCGACGACATCTGCAAGGTTGTCGATGGCATGCGCGGTGTATGTAACAGTTTGGTTCACATTTGAAGCCATGAACTTTTCGGGCTTTAAGGGTGTGGGCTGCTGCAGAGAATCAGGGGCCTCCTGGGCGGACATTTCGGTAGTAAGATCATCGCCATTTTTTTCGCGAGAATTTCCAGTTTCGGCTGGGAACTGGCCAGGAAGGTGATGTTTCGGTGCGGCTGCAACCCACGGCCATTCATGGATGATTACAGCATCGTCGACGCAAATTTGTTGGGTGTAGGAGTTGAACCTGGCCCGGTGTCAGTAACAAGACTAACACCATTGATAGTAGCATATCCTACCCTTGGCCAACCCGCATCATCGATGTGTAAGGGGCAAGGAAGGACATCTTGGACTCTCCTAATCCACGCCGTAGAGGTAACGGGGAATGATAGTGCCCGAATGGTTGCCGTTCAAGATAACAAAAAAGGTAGAAGCTGGTGCAGCAACGAACCAGGACCGATGCTTCGTTCAGATGAAACGACAAAACAGATATGCCAACATTCTTCAAGGGGCCTTCAGAGCTTGAATAAGACGGAGATCAAAACATCGAGGAGGCGAGCAGTCCCCCTTTTGCCCTCTGTTGTTTTGACCTGGAGAGCGTGGAAGGAGATCCAAGGCCTCTGAAGAGCCGGGAAGCGGCAGCTCAGCATGTCCAGCACCGAACAGCAGGTGTGTATCTATCGCCCTGGACTTCCTCTGCAGAGACATGGCATCATGAGAAACAGTAACTGGATGGTGTGCAAGTAGAAAGGGGCGATTCGTAGAGTCGTGGCCGCCATTCTGCAGATGCTCCGAGTGCTCCTATGTTTAGCCAAACCCACGATGTCTTCCTGAAATCCGGAGTCCTTGAAGAGGCTGATGTTGATATTTATCGTCAGGCTGTCGGGCTTCAGAGGATATCAGTTCCAACCCCCCGGGCTCCTCTTGTAACTTGTAAGGCAGGATATTTGGTTAGTCCCATCAAAACTCGTATCCAGCCCCTGAACCCGCGTATCTTCAACCGCCCACTTTACACGACAAATGCAACCTCGTCAATCTGTCCACAGTCCAGCATTTTCCCTCCCACTGCCGACCCGCTGCGGGGAAAACAAGGGCCCAACCCTGCTAGTAGTCTCGCGCCAATCTGGCGTTGAAAGTCAAAAGACCCTAGCTCTTGATATCGACGGATCGCGATCGGCCCAAGTACGACTGCCCGTTTCCCAACGCTTCGAACTTTTTTCTCCAGGATAAGTTCCTTTTAGCCCCAGATCGAATCCGGGCTCTGACCGTTGCGGAGCCACGAACCAGAGGGCGCCAGATATCGCCCGAGGTTCACTGGTTCACTGGGGATGCGGTCGGACATCGATGGAACTAAATAAGTTACTGGCGATTGCCATGGCTTTCCAGACCATGCTTCGCGTTTCTTTTTCGTCTGTTTCTTCCTGTTTTCGCATTCAAATCTTGAGTGTGAGAGGCAGAGCTTGACCTCTCTCTTTATAATTCAAGTTTCCTTATAATCTGCGCCGCCTATACCATATCCATCTATAATTCTTAATTCTATACAGACTGATCTATTCTCACTCTTTCTTTCTTTCATTCCATTCTACTCTCTCTCTATCAGCGTCACTTCGAAGCCTTTTCCATTCTCCCAATCCTCCCCGCTCATTCCTGACCCATGCACATACATACCACCATGGACGCGAAAAAGTTCTCTCGACGCATGAAGGCGATCTATGACGCCGAAATACAGAACGATACATACAAGGTATCCCCATATTTTACTTACCTACCTACCAGCAAGAACAATAAAAACCAACCCACAATCCAACACACAGGGCTACAACCACGACCTCTTCCGCACCACCATCCGCTACGACACCGCAACCCTCGGCCCCCCGCCCCGCGCCTCCTTCCTCCTAACCATCACCCCACCCCTCTGCAACAAATCCAACTCCCTCCACGGCGGCTGCGCCTCAACCCTCATCGACGTACTCTCCACCGGCCTCCTCCTGGCCTTATCGAGACCGGGCTTTTTCTCCCGCGGCGGCGGCGTCACGCGCTCGCTGAATGTGAAGTTCCTCCGGCCTGTGCCTGTTGGTACGGAGGTGAGGATTGTTAATGAGCTGGTGCATGTGGGGAAGAGGTTGGCGTTGGTGAGGACGGAGATTAGGAGGGTGGCGGATGGGGTGGTTTGTGTGGTTGGGGAACATGATAAGGTTAATGTGGATCCGGAGGGGGAGGGGGGGGAGGATAAGGATGGGGATGGGGGGGGGAGGGGGAATGGGGCGAAGTTGTGAGTTGGGTTGGTATGGACTGAATAACAAGGGCAGTGGGAAGCTTGTATATATCCATCCATCTATGCGGAGATTTTGGATTCACGGATCTTTACTTGTCTGCACTGCCCTACACATATCCAGAACAGACAAACGACATACACATAATTCTAATACTAATATTTCCTTACCCCCTCATAATAGACGAGGGCGGGCATATGTAAATACATACCTATGATATTACTACTTTGCTCGCTACATAATTATCTCAAGACGTTGCGGCTGCAGGTTATAGATGACTAATAAGCCCCCTTGTCAGGGGGAAGGGGAAAAGGGGTACAGTATTCATAAGGGGATCGGATGAGATTCTACCCCCCCTCTCTCCCCAAACAACGAATTGGAAAAGAGGTTCAAAAGAAAAAAAGTTGGCAACTAAATTTGATCCGGAACAGCGTAGACGATAAATTTCAATTGTTTTAGCTTATTTAGCTATCTGGCTACCTTTCTTCCAAAGATCGTCGGTGACGGTATAATATGGCAAGTTTTTATTTTAACTTGTGGGCAATTACTACCTGTTGTTGTGATGGGATAGGGGAAAAGTATTGAACGTGGAACTTGTGGGCGTGTTTGATGGTGATGGCGGTGTAGAGTATTGTATTTGCGAAGTAGAAAGGGATGGAACGTGGCAAAGGTCATTTCGTTAAATTGCTCCCCCGACTAAACTAGCTGTTATTAGGTAGGCCGAGCGAAGTTAACGCTTTGGATTAAACTTCGGTGGGATTCAAAGTGGTTGTCCAGGTCTGCGTAGCGGAGGATGAATTCGCGCTGTGCGATTATTAGCAACTAGATACATTCCCATGTAGGGAGGGCGTATTGTGAAGCGAAGAAAACTCACCCTGACTTTCTTCCATGTCGAAGTATCCCACCACAGATATACGCCGCGTTCGCTAAGTCCCCTCTCAACTTCAACAGGGCTTGGGTACGCGTCATCTCGAGTCAGCCACGCGCGTTCGACCTTGTGGTATCTCCATTTCCGATTCATCAGCTCCTCTGCAACCAGCTCCTGCATGGCGTCTCGAGGCATGCTGTAGAATATGTAGAAAAGTGTCTCGTCGCTAAAGCTGGGGATGCGCGATTGCAGCGGTTGGACGTTTGCCACGGTGTAGCAGGCTGGGAGGTTATAATCCGTTTGAAGAGGCACTGAAGCATTGGATGATATGAATGGCGACGCGAAGGTGGGATGGAGAGGCCTGTTAAAAGTGAATATTATCAGTCGGCTGGATTACAACGTGGATTAAAGCCAGGAGGGGGTAACGTACTCCGGTTGGTTCAGATCCAGTCCGAGAGTCATCAGATCCTGCCCCAGTGCGAGCCCCGCAACATCGGGATTGTCCCCACGTATCATAGCTAGTAGTCCCTGAAGCCCAAATCTATCTCGATCGGGCATTTGCGGGACCGGTGGTTGTTCGGTATTTTGGGTCTGCAAGGACGCTTCTTGCCCGTCGGCCCCAAAAGCGCCAGCTTGCTGTTGCTGACGACCTTGGGGTGGTGGCTGCATCATTCCTTGAGGTTGTTGTTCTGAGAACCCTTCAGATCGCGTATTTCGTTGCATGCCTGACGTCGCGAGATCCTTTTGACTTCTTAGCACGAATCAGTATGCAGCAGTTGGGCAACTCAATTCTCACCTCCTTATCTTGAGACATGGTACCGTTTTGGACCTGGCCTATAGGAGACCTCACCGAAGACATGACTGGAGCAAAAGTTAACCTGACGTAGTCGCCAAAAAGTCACTCACAACTCACCACCTGATCCAGTTGCACCAGGCGAAATGATCCTGCTACCATCTTGTTGTCCGTTCACCATGCTCCCGAGTAAGTTGCGGCCTTGGCTTGGAAATCCCATTCCACTTCCGTAATTGCCGAACGCCCCCGATTGTAGCAGGCTGGCTCGTCTTTCCTGACCAATATCCGCTGGTGCGTTTCTCCCTAACGGTGGAAACTCCTCAATATTGCCGGTCTGAGGTTGGTTCCCCCCAGAAAGCTGACCGCTTATACCTTGGCCTCCATTCCTGAAATCGTCCAGTTGTACTGCGAACTGTGTTGCGGAGGGGAAAAGGTCGTCGTGTGAGGTATGTGATTGCGGTTGTGGTTGGTGGGACTGCACTTGCGAAACTCGGGATGGAGGTTGGGATGTCGCGGGTGTCTGGCCTTGTCTCTGGATAGCACTTTGCTGTGTTGCTCGCTGACTGGCATTCGCCCAGATGGCTTGTCCTGAACTCGCTGATTGGGATTGCTGAGGGACGCTGGAGAGGGAGGGAAATTCGCTATGGGAGGATACATCCGGTGTTAGCTTTTTCTGAAAGTAACGGTAATGGAAAGCTCCTCTCCCGCGACCTGGTCCTCCGCGCCGCATATTGGAGTGTAGATATCAAGTCCGCTGGCTTGGAGGTGCAAAGCAGCATGGGTGTGGTGTAATCAGGATGAACTTTCATGATCATAAAGCTATAACACAGAAAGAAAAAACAATAACCAGCTCACTGGGTAACTCACGAGAGGTCTAAAGGTGTTGCAGGTTGAGACCCGCTTATGCTTTGTGCAAAACTGTTCATAGTATTCACATTCCTTTGCTGATTGCTCTGTAGCCCTGGAGCTCCGCCCATGGGCAATCCAAATCCCCAGTTCGCGCCCGCCCCTACCGTGGAAAATGGGTCAGCATTTGAACAACGGAGCTGATATTGGACAACCAAAGAAAAGCGCACTGATTTTACCATTTGGAAGATGGGACGTCGCCAGTGATGGGTTGGGGGTTCGAGTTTGGGGTTGCTGCTGCGAGGGGAAACCTGACATCCCTCGGAGGGGCTGTTGGCCAGGACCTGCGTTGCGACCCAATACGTCAGCATTTTCTTCGACTTAAGACAAGGACCAGGGGTTGCGGTCTTCTCGAAGGTATTGGGAGGGTCGAGATGGGAGGGTGCGTATCAAGGCAGGGTATATGGGCCCGGTGTATCCGTCGCCACTCCAGACTGGCAACGACAAACCCCCGGGCAAAGATATATGTCGAAGGCGCCAAACGACAGTCACCATGCGTGGGGGCGCAGGCCATAAGAAGCTTCACCAAGTGCCATGCCAGTAGCATGAGGGACAAGGCAGAGTAACGTACCTGGCCTATTCATGGTGGAAAGCAGCTTTGGAGAGGCTTAAAAGGAGATT
Source organism: Emmonsiellopsis sp. PD_5 (assembly GCA_032988985.1). NCBI lineage: Eukaryota > Fungi > Ascomycota > Eurotiomycetes > Onygenales > Ajellomycetaceae > Emmonsiellopsis > Emmonsiellopsis sp. PD_5. The sequence goes on along the minus strand of JANTQI010000018.1, from coordinate 305,707 downwards.
TAAGAGAGCGGAGTATGGTGCGCGGAAGGAATACCGGTGTCAATTGGCGAGAGAGAGGTTGCGCGTTGAGATCAAAAGCACAGGGTCAAAAGCCATCGACCCGGAGCCAAGTGCATCAGATCTGGATGGTTGCTGGATGCGGTTGGCGGCGGCTAGTTAGGCGATAGACGCGCGTTTATAAAGACATTTCAGCACGGACCATCTCTGATGTGCCTCCTGCTATCTGCGCCGACCGCACCGGCTTTGCTTGCTTACTGCTGAATGCTGTTATGGATACTGCTCTACTATGTGTGAGGGACCTGAATCCAAAATATGCGTATTATTGAGGTCGATTGCTGCCGCTAGTATAGCTCCAAGGCTGCTTGACATGCTGCTCAGCCAACGAGGGGCTATGTATGAGAGGCTTTGGGATATCACACGTGTTCCAGCTTTGCAAAATATACTTCCTCTAAACTAGAGTGCATAGAGCTATGTGTACTCAGTGACTAAGGAAACTGCGCTGGCACTTTGTTTTGCAGTCTAAGCCAACCTTGGAAGCAGGCAGATGGCTCTCTATATTTCACGATGGTGGATATTTTCAGGCCTCGCACAACGAGGAACCCGCTTGCAACAGGGCATTGCCATCGTTAACCCATAACTGCTACTTGTAGCGCTCAGGAGAGACCTCTCCCACTGCTGCCGCCTACAACTCGTGTCTTCGGTTAGTACCAACCCGCGAGACTTTCCTGGCCAAGCGGGAGCGCCCGACGCACGTGATCTCGCTTACAGGCTTGGCGGCCAGGTACTCAGCTAGCTTGTCGTCCTGCGAAAATTTCATCCTCCTCCCTTTCCCCGTCAACAACTCGCAACAATGTCTCCACGCTCCATCACCAGTCTTCTCAGCCAGCATGGCGGCCATTCGCTGGCCGAATTGCCTCCTCTCTTCCTTGCTCCCGCCCTCCAATTCCCCCTGATCCGCTCTTCCTTCCAATGCTCCAAATTCTCAACCTCCCACGCCGTTGCTGCGAAGAAACGTGACCTCAATAAACAACGAGGTGTCTCTGCCATTCACAGAACCGGTCCCAGGACGCGCCTGTCGATCTCCAAGTATCTAGAAAAGAATCCTCTCCCACGCCCTGTTCTTCCCGCGGAGCAGGAGCAACGCCCTCTCAACCCCGATCATGGCCTCTGGGGCTTCTTTTACCCAGACCGCAAGGCCATCCCCACACCAGAAGAGGATTACGCCCACGGTATGTTTCCCCCAGTCATCACCATGGCTCTATCAAACACGACGTGCTAACATGTAATTTCTAGGACGGGCGTGGACCATTCAAGAACTACGAAACAAGTCGTGGGAAGACCTTCACCGCCTTTTCTGGCTCTGTGCCAAAGAGCGCAACCGAATAGCAACTGCCGCCTATGAAAGAACACGGCTGGCCGCTGGTTATGGTGACTATGAATCAGAGGATCGGATGAAGACCGTATGTTGCTTTCCCTTTTGGAGATTTCCTTTCCTTTCTTTTCTTTTGTGTTTGAGGAAACACTGCATTTCCGTGATGAGACTTTTTTTCACTCGCCGATATGACGCCTTTGGGGCCGCTTAATCCCACTGGTAATGATATCGCTTTTACGAAAATTTCTGAGCTTCTAATTTCTTCGCTCAATTTGCATGATGCAATTGGCCATGATTTTCTATTTCTTCCTCGTTGGTTTACTTTGAGTTCTTGAAAGGCATGGTTGACTAACACTGTCAATTCGCCATTAGGTCATTGCTACACAAAGTGCCATAAAGCACGTCCTTCGTGAGCGGTGGGATGCCTGGACGGATGCAAGGCAGCTTTATGAAAATGATGAAATCCCAGTCTTGGGGTCAGTTATGGAACCCACACCTGGGGAGGATCCGTTTGATGTTGACGGGTTTACACGCCGGTCTTAAGAACGATCCGAACTGCAGTCGAGCGACGCTGTTGACACGGGGAAGGCTCCGACCACTATATGAACTGGCTATGTGCCACATTTCTGTACTATATCACCATCCTGTAGGATTACGGTAGATGACCATATCGACCACTGTACCATTATGTTTGCCTGAGATGGCCTGTATAGCGTTTAATGCATTATTTTCCACACGGTCTTCTGCCTCGCATTCCCCCAACCCTCGTAGTTTGGTATGCCGAAGTTTTGATGCATACAGCATGTGGCATTCACATAATTGAATTACCAGGTACACGTATTCTAATGCTAGTTCTTGATCCTGAGTATTATCAATCTGCATAATGATGTGTGATTTTGTTGTTGTTTTGCCTGGGCCCAAGATACAGTTTGCAGTGCCAGCATACCGCCCGTGGTTGGCCCACTAGCGTCTCTGCGGGGAAGTCAACCACCTCCCTCGCCCATAGCCCTGAGCTTCGTTTCTCCCATCCACCACCACCACCACCACCACCACCACCACCACCAGCTCTGTCCTTGTTATCCCTCTCTCGTGGGGCTTCTATTTTATTTTTCGGTAACTCCTCTCCTAGCAATCATGGAAGATATCGCCCCAGAATACGACGTTGTTGTGCTGGGCACTGGTATGGGCTTACCCCACCGCTACATCTGGCTTGTGTGTTTTGGCTTCCGCTGACCGACTTTCACCCTCCAGGCTTGACGGAATGTGTTCTATCCGGGTAAATACGCTGTCCACATATTGCTCTATGGTTTTACCTGGTCTGACTGGTTTCGTGGATAGTGTATTGAGTGTCAAGGGACAGAAGGTCCTGCACATTGATCGTAACGACCACTATGGCGGGTGAGTTGGCGGAATCCCTACCGTCCTATTGATATGTGTTCTACGATGCTAACGGCGTGGATAGAGAATCAGCATCCGTCAATATCGAGACGGTCTGCCCTTCCAAACACCCCACTGCTCGAACCCAATCGCTGACAATCGCATAGCTCTTCAAAAAGTTCGGGAATGTGAAGCCCGGCGAGGAACCGTGGAAGAAATATGGCCGCGCCAATGACTGGAACGTTGATCTGGTCCCCAAGCTGCTCATGTCCAACGGAGAGCTCACCAACATCCTCGTCTCGACTGATGTCACCAGATACCTCGAGTTCCGACAGATCGCGGGTAGCTACGTGCAGCAGGGAAGCGGGCCCAAGGCCACTGTTGCCAAGGTGCCGTCCGACGCTGGGGAGGCCCTCCGGTCCTCCCTGATGGGCCTGTTTGAAAAGCGACGGGCGAAGAAGTTCCTGGAGTGGGTTGGGGAGTTTGATGAGAATAACCCCAGCACCCATCAAGGTTCGATAGACTAGCCCCCGAGAGATGTTTAGTCGGATGCGGGCGCTAACGTAGCTGCTAGGCTTGAATTTGTCCACTTGCACTATGAAAGACGTCTATGAGAAGTTCGGGCTGGAAAACACCACTAAGGACTTCATTGGACACTCTATGGCCCTTTACCAGTCCGATGAATATATCACGCAGGCCGGCAAGGCCAAGGAGACCATTGACCGGATTCGTCTCTACGTCAACTCGATGGCTCGCTATGGCAAATCCCCTTATATCTACCCACTTTTCGGCCTTGGTGAACTGCCTCAGGGTTTCGCTCGTCTTTCTGCTATTTACGGAGGAACGTATATGCTCAACACCAACATCGATGACGTGTTGTACGACAGTGAGAAGGTGTCCGGTATCAAGGCCACCATGAAGGAGAGAGGCGAGCCGGGAGATGGCTTCTCCTTCCAGACCAAGACGAAGAAGATTATCGGTGACCCAACTTACTTCCCTGGAAAGGTCCGGGTTACCGGATACCTGCTCAAGGCCATTTGCATTCTGACCCACCCCATCGACAAAACCGATTCGAACGATTCCCTGCAGTTGATCATTCCTCAGTCCCAAGTTGGACGTAAGCACGGTAAGTATTGCAGTGTTTCATTTTTTTTAGGAAATCTATCAGTTGCTAATTTCGTTCCGAAGATATCTACATCGCCATGGTCTCCTCCGCCCACAACGTCTGCCCCAAGGGCTACTACATCGCGATTGTTTCGACCATTGCCGAGAACGAAGCCAACCATCACCTCGAGCTGGAGCCTGGTTTCGAGCGCCTAGGCAAGATCGAAGAGAAGTTCATGGGTCCCCCCATCCCCTTGTACGAGCCCCTGGAGAGCGGCGCCAATGACAACATCTTCATCTCCAAGAGCTACGACGCCACTAGCCATTTCGAGACCACTACTGGTAAGCACGCAGTCTTCTTGTTGAGTCAGGTTGCTATGTCACATGTAGATGAACTAACGGGCCACGACAGATGACGTACGAGACATCTATAGAAGGGCCGAGGGCCACGAGTTGGTCGTCGAGGGCCTGCGCGAGGGTACTAACCTCGTTGGAGAGCAGGAGTAAATAAATAACTAGATCGTTAGCACAAAAGCAACAATTTCACTTGTTGAGGTGGATTGGAGGAGTATCGTCTTGGGGATGGGACCTGGTTCCGAAATAATGCAGATATAAGATTTCACCATTTTGTCTTTCCTTTTCTTTTCTTGAATTTGGTTTGATATGTAGTTAGCCGTTCGTTTTAATCTAGTTAATGCTATGTGATTTGTCGATAGGTCTATGTTGATATGTTGCGTTGGGAGTTTTGAGGAGGGTATATAGTTACTAGTACGGCAGAAGAGCGTTCCTCGAGCCTTAAATCTATATCTGGCATATTACTTTTTAAAATCAAAGAGATGTCAGACCCCAACCTTAGTTCCAGAGAGCCTGTTAAAGTTCATTTTCGCCTCGTCCTCAATACCCCCTTCTGTCTGACGAAACCGCAAGGATGACTAATCATAGCAAAATAATCCACGTGACTTTGAAGAAATGCACTAGTCCGAAACCAGCAAAACCCAAACACGCCAAGCCCTTAGTTCCCCTCGACAACCAGAGCCGCAAAAGCGGGCAGAAAAACAAAACCAAAACAAATCGCGAATCCAACAACGACGACCGCGCGAACGACGACCAAACGACCAAAACTAACCATTTCGACACATTCCAGGATTGACCGGTTACGATTCTTAATATCCTTCAGCGCATTCGACTATTTGGGACGGAGGCACTGGAAACTGGATCAGGAATATAATCGATTGTTTACCCGACCCCCCACGATAGCGGTGTTTTTTATCCGCGAAAAGACAGACAATATAAACAGCCATGCGGATTGTGGAGGTTATTATTGATGTGAGCACGCGCTGGGAGAAATTGAGGAGGGAGAGAATGTGTGTCTTGCTGATACTTGTGTCTTTTTTGGGGTTTAGGGGTTTAAATCATATGCCGTGCGCACGGTGATATCAGGATGGTATGTGATGTTTTGCTTTTGCTCTTGGGTGATAGTGGGATGCGGCGTGTGGTTCTAGGGTTTGCGATATGGAGGTTATACGGGACGAGATAGAAGGCTAATCCCTTTTACCGAATGGAATAAAAAAATAGGGACGAATCGTTCAACTCAATCACAGGCCTAAACGGCTCCGGCAAATCCAACATCCTCGACAGCATCTGCTTCGTCCTCGGCATCACAAACATGAGCACAGTCCGTGCCCAAAACCTACAAGACCTCATCTACAAGCGCGGCCAAGCCGGCGTGACCAAAGCCAGCGTAACCATCGTCTTCGACAATCGCGACAAGTCCAAATCCCCCATCGGCTTCGAGGAGTACGCGAGCATCTCCGTCACGAGACAGATTGTGCTGGGCGGCACGAGCAAGTATCTCATTAATGGCCACCGTGCGCAGCAGCAGACGGTGCAGAATCTGTTCCAGAGCGTGCAGTTGAATATCAATAATCCGAATTTCTTGATTATGCAGGGGCGGATTACGAAGGTGTTGAATATGAAGGCGGTGGAGATTTTGTCGATGATTGAGGAGGCGGCGGGGACAAGGATGTTTGAGGATCGCAAGGAGAAGGCGGGGAAGACGATGGCGAAGAAGGAGATGAAGGTTTTGGAGATTGAGGGGTTGCTTAAGGAGGAGATTGAGCCGAAGCTTGAGAAGCTGCGGGGTGAGAAGAGGGCGTTTTTGGACTTTCAGCAGACCCAGAGTGATCTCGAGCGGCTTACGAGGCTGGTTGTTGCACATGATTATTTGAAGAATGGGGAGCGCCTGCGGCTGGCGGGGGAGGAGTTCGATAATAAGAAGAGGAAGGTTACGGATTTGGAGAATAGTATTGCGAAGCTGAAGGGGGAAATTGCCCATCTCGAGGAGGATGTGAAGAGGGTCAAGGCCATTCGCGAGAAGGAGTTGAGAAAGGGCGGCAAATTTCAGGCCCTGGAAGATCAAGTCAAGACACACTCTCATGAAATCGTACGACTGGCCACACTATTCGACCTGAAGAGCTCGAGCGTGTCGGAAGAATCGAAAAAGCGAGAAACTGTCCAAAAGACCGTGGCCGAAATGCATAATCTGTTGAAGGAGAAGAAAAAGATATACGACAAATTACAGGCCAAGTATGACGGCGCGAAGGCTGAGCTCGATACTCAGACGGCAGAGGTTGAACAGAAGGAGGAACTTCTCCAGACATTGCAGACTGGTGTTGCTTCAAAGGAAGGTCAAGAAAACGGCTACCAGGGTCAGCTCCAGGATGCACGAAACCGCGTCAGTGCTACTGCAACCGAGCAAGAACAGGCAAAACTCAAGATCTCCCATCTCGAAAAGCGTATCAAGGAGGAAGAACCGCGGGCAAAGAAAGCCAAAGAGCAAAACTCTAATCTCCTCCGGGACCTCGAGGGTCTCCGAAAGCAAGCGAAGAAACTCGAGGCCGACTTGGCCAAGCAGGGGTTTGAGCCAGGAAAGGAAGAACAGATGTACCAGGAAGAATCCAGATTGCAAAAGAGCATTCGAGAGTTGCGAGGCCAGGCTGATTCTATGAGAAGAAAGGTAGCCAATATCGACTTTAATTACTCGGATCCTTACCCGAACTTTGACAGGTCGAAGGTTAAGGGGTTGGTTGCTCAACTTTTTACTTTGGACAAGGATAAGACTCAGGCCGGGACTGCACTGGAAATTTGTGCCGGTGGACGTCTTTATAACGTGGTCGTCGACACTGCTGAGACGGGCACTGCCCTCCTCCAAAATGGCAGGTTGCGGAAGCGCGTCACTATCATTCCCTTGAACAAGATCGCGTCCTTCAAGGCTTCAGCTGAGAAAATTGGCGCCGCCAAAAATATCGCTCCGGGGAAGGTCGACCTTGCCCTCTCGTTGATCGGATACGATGAGGAGGTTGCTTCTGCGATGCAGTATGTCTTCGGAACTACCTTGGTCTGCAATGATGCCGATACTGCAAAGAGAGTCACCTTCGATCCTTCGGTACGCCTGAAGAGTGTTACTCTTGAAGGAGACGTGTATGATCCTTCGGGAACGTTGTCGGGAGGAAGCTCGCCAAATTCAAGTGGCGTCTTGGTCATTTTGCAGCAGCTCAACGAGATAATGGGCGAGCTTTCGCGGAACGAACGTGCTCTGAGGGTGTTACAGGACACCATGGCGAAGGAGAAGAAGAAGATGGATCTTGCTAGAGCTACTAAACAAGAGTTTGATCTGAAAACTCATGAGATTAAGTTGACCGAGGAGCAAATTAATGGGAACTCCTCTTCTTCTGTAAGTTAATATTTTCCTGCTTTCGGCCTCTTAATCTTTACTAATGAAGGAATAGATCATCCATGCCGTGGAAGAGATGCGAGCAAATATCGAGCAACTCAAGAAGGACATTGAGGACGCCAAAAAGCGTCACTCTGAAGCCACTAAGGACATCAAGCGGATTGAAAAGGACATGAATGAATTCAGCAGCAATAAGGACAGCAAACTCGCTGAGTTGCAATCGTCCTTGGATTCGTTGAAGAAGGGGCTGAGCAAAAACTCCATATCGGTCAAGACGTTGCAGAAGGAACTACAAGCTTCGCGACTTGATTCGGAACAGGCGGGAAGTGACCTGTCAGCTGCTGAAGAGCAGCTTGCTGAGGTTGATTTAACTCTGAAATCCCAGATGGAGGAAGTGGAGGCGTTGAAGCGCGAGCAGACACAGTGCAAGGTGAGCTCCCTGGAACTAATACTTAAGGGATTGTTTGTTGATGCAGTTACTTACATCACTATAGAAAGCACATGATGTCGCCCAGGCGCAATTAGAAGATGAGCAGGCCAAGTTGACTGGCTTTGATGACGAACTCCGTGATCTGGAGGAGGCTTCTCGCTCCAAGGCTGCCCGGATTACAGAAGAGGGACTCGATCTGCAAAAGCTAGGCCACCAAATCGAGAAATTCCAAAAGGACCAGCAAAATGCTGCTCAGCTGGTCGCCAGCATGGAGCGCGAGCACGAGTGGATTGCAGAGGAAAAAGACCTCTTCGGCCGCCCCAACACGCCCTACGATTTCAAGGGTCAAAACATCGCTGAATGCAAAGCCTCCCTGCGTAACCTCACCGAGCGCTTCCAGGGCATGAAGAAGAAGATCAATCCCAAGGTCATGAACATGATTGACAGCGTGGAGAAGAAGGAGGTTGCGCTGAAGAATATGATGAAGACTGTCATTCGGGATAAGAAGAAGATCGAAGAGACGATTATCAGTCTGGATGAGTATAAGAAGGAAGCGCTGCAGAAGACCTGGGAGAAGGTTAATGGCGACTTTGGGCAGATTTTTGCCGAGTTGCTTCCGGGCTCGTTCGCGAAGTTGGATCCGCCTGAGGGAAAGGAGATTACGGATGGCTTGGAGGTGAAGGTTTCCTTGGGGAAGGTGTGGAAGCAGAGTTTGACGGAGTTGAGTGGTGGGCAGAGGTATGAACCATCCCCCCCCCCTCCGCCCCAGCATATGGGAAAAGAAAGCCCTAACAGACTTTTGTCTAAAATAGATCCCTCATCGCCCTCTCCCTCATCATGGCCCTTTTACAATTCAAGCCGGCACCAATGTACATTCTCGACGAAGTCGATGCCGCTTTGGATTTGTCCCATACGCAGAATATCGGCCGCCTGATCAAGACGCGCTTCAAGGGTTCGCAGTTTATCGTCGTCAGTTTGAAAGATGGCATGTTCCAGAACGCGAATCGCATCTTTAGGACTCGGTTTAGTGAGGGGACGAGTGTGGTGCAGGCGCTGACGCCGGCGGATTTGAAGTGAGCTGGCTACTAGATAGATAGGTAGCTTTGGTTGTGGGTTGTGGGTGGGGGAAGGTGAAGCGGATGTTGTATAGATGGTGTGTTTGTATAGCGAGCTACTGCGTGGGGTTTTCCTTTTTGGCATATGATGGTACCTATTGTTGTTTGTCTTTTGGGTTATGGGGTTTGCTCGTTTTGATAGCGGAATGTCATGGGTTGGTTGGCGTTTGGCGATGGGAATTGGGAAGGGGGGTGAGGTATCCTGGGGAAGAGTTGTCTTTTGGCGATGATCTCAAGGGCGTTCCCCTTTTATATTGCATGTTGCCTTGTGGTTGATTGGTAGATCCGCTTTTGCGTTATTTTTGATTTCTTAATAGATTGCTTCATTTTATTCTTCTTCTTCCTACATCAGCCAAGTCATGAATAAGCGGACAACATTAATTCTTTGTATCTCCAATAAAATCAAACCCCCTTCCTCCCCGTAACTACGCCAAACGACGTTGTACACACATGCCCGCTCGCTATAGCCAGATCGACCGCCTCCGTAATCTCCGCAACCCGCTTTTGAATAACCGCCTCATCGGTAGATTTGTTCTCAGCCAGCAGTTGAGTCTCTAACGCCTTTGGCAACATTGCAAATGAAGCTGCCCGCCCGATTCTGGTAACGGCTGCGGCGGGAAGGGGTGGTGTGGTTTCTTCTGGAAACCGACTTGTGAGATTTACGTCTTGAAGACCTGCGTCTTTCATGGAGCTTGCGACGAGTTTGGGGAGTCTGGGGAGTCTAGTCAGCCGAGTCTTTTTCCTTCTTTTCTTTCCTTTTCTTTTCTTTTTTCTTTTTCTTTTTCTTTTTCTTTTCTTTTCTTTTCTTTTTGTTTTGGAGGGGAAATAGAAGAGGGAAGGGGGAAATGGAGCGCAAAAGGGGATGCGAGGAAGACAAGAATGTAATGGGATTGGGGAGGGAGTATTACGTGTGTGAGAGCCCATGAGCATCCATATGTTTGCAGGTAATATCGTATATTTCATCCCAGGCTCTGTGGGGTGGAACGGAACAGAGCTGGCCCCAAACAATATCCCCCCATTGAATATAACCGCCAGGTCCTAGATTATTAGTAGCACAAGTTAGCACAAGACACCTTTTGAACGGGTTGGTCCTTTCCCGCTGAATTTCGGGAAAGACATACGGAGCAGTTCAACTAGATTGGCAACAAACGCGGGAACGTCTGCCCCCTTCAAAGCCTGAACGAGCAAGCGGACGTTAATCAGGTCGAACTGAGAATGAAATTCGACCGGGAAGGGTTTTGTTGCATCATGTTGGGTAAAGGAAAATTTTCCAAGGCCAACGGGGGTTTCCGAGGGAAACTGCACGGAAGATATGTCGAATCCGTCATAGGAAATCGAGGGGTCATTGAGTTCGTTCGCAACGTCAAATAGCCAAAGTCTATAGGTAATGACATATGGGTTAGTCTTGCAATTTCATTCGACTCCATTTGGTTTGACATGTATAGTCTAGGCGTGCGTCGCAGATTGCTTACCCAGTTCCCGTCGCGACATCCGCCACGCGCTTGATATTTTCCTTTGGAACACATGGCTGGATTAAACCCTGAGCCCATTGGACGATGACTCCATTCTGTGCACGCAATCTAGTACGCCAGGTTAGCATATGTATGTGCGCAAATAAATTATGGGCTAATATAATATACCTCTCCTTCTCCTCTCCACCTCGGGGAAGTGCATATGCTTCACTCTGATCAGAATATACGCGGTCTCCCATGTTCACGGTTTCGATATGTATGTATAGACTGGGTCGAGTCGCTTATCTGGAGCTCTTCTGCGTACCACTGACCTAATAGAATGCCCGTTTCTCACGTTCTGTTCAAAGGAGGGACCACAGTTCATATAGAGTGCAAAATACCCCGCCATGGGCTATATTTATCTCTCGCAACACTCAAATTCAGCCTCGTAGAGGGGCAACTATATGACGTTTGACGTGAGGATCTAAAGCGTGAGATTTTAGCCGCGTATTTGCCACAAGGGATGCTTTGGACATACTCCTCCGCCTTGCAATCACTAACTAGCAGTTAGCATTCGTGGAGGTAAGCGTGGTTAGCTTGAGAGATGGAAAGCATGATGATTAGTAAGTCGATTTATTGCATATGACGGTTCAGATGTGTTTCTCAGGATCTGGGACAGTGATCTCTGCATGCTGTGGATATGATGTCGAGAATCTTTTCCTGGTGATCTTTTTGGGTAGGAAATCTGGAGTGAAATTAAGGCCCTGTTCAGAGCCAAAAGCAGAGTGATTACACACCATACTAGTGCCTATTTGGTGCTGATTCAGCGCTATTTGGTGCTTGACAGATTTTAAGAACAGACTGTGCGTACTCGGTGGGGTACTTGGATCCCTGGTTAAATCCAAAATCTGTGGACTCCGAGTTGGCTTAAGGTAACATCCACACGATAAATCGTGTAAGGCTCAGCCGGAGCGCCCTGGACCTCAATCTGGAGTAAATCCGACTCGTGGGATTCGGTTCACATATTGTTGCATCCCTTGTAATTTCAGGGTGACTACCGAGCGAGTGGTATCCACCAGGCTATGCCTGTGAGCATAGAGCTGTACTGATTCTCTAGCCGTATTGTGTTGGACCGTGGCATGCGGCATGCCCCCGGCATTGGCCCTCTATATGGGGGATTTCATAGCTGATGAGCCTGCCATGTTCAACAAAGTCCCACCAGATTTTCTATGACTCAATGCTTCTCGGAGAATTTGCGTCGCTCACAAGTGCTTAGACAACAAAGCATAGAGTGACGATGGTTGGGAGAATAAGCAAGCTGAATTTGACGCTTCGAGAAAACGGGCCACACCCAGGCGTCCAAACCCGGGAACAGACTGCTACCTTAAAAATCCCCGTAATAATAGTTTTCGCCACGAATCTGAATCCTATTCGGAAACACAGAGGATGGAGCTTTTCTGTCGTAACGGCGGGGCTGAAGTTCGCAAGCTGCTATGATGCAAACTCCCAAGCTTTAGGAGAGGACTGATCTTGGATTAAAACGACGCGGCCTTACAACCTCTAGTTACCTGGAAAATATTTGGGTTTCTAAATAGACCCTAAAAAATGTTGCTGTGTTGCGAAGCGGACGGGAGTAGATGAGTACTATAAAGGGGGTGTCAGCGGGAGAATATAGGCCCAAAGGCGGCAATTTCTGTGCCTGCGAATAAAATGACGAAGGGAGCTATAAGACACAATTATATGCTGTATATCGCACCGCTGACCGGCTGCAAAGCTATTGGGATGATATTCATGCCAATGGTGATGTGACATGTCGGACAAGGTTGATTATGGTTTAATGTCACGTGAGCCGCTGGCGCGCGCTTAAAACGCCAAGAACCGCTCTTCGTAAAAATAGCCGCGAACCATGGCTTACATAATCTGATATTTCGGCCTCCCTGTCCGATTTACTCCTCATCATACTTTGAGATAGTTATCCTAGCTCCGATATTACAACATTTCCTTCCCCATCGCATTAATAGCAGCACCCAACCCTATACCCAACACCTCCACAAATCTGGCCCATCCAACTCAGGCCCGCGCCCGTCCACCGTTATCTCGCTATCCACCCTGCCCTCTCTCCGCCTGACCAACCCGCCCCTCATACATGGCCGAACCAGAACCATCCCTCAACATCCCCTCCCTCCTCACCCTCGCCGTCTTCTCCTTCTTCGTCATCCGGTGGTTCTTCGGGCGGAACGGTGAAGTCACATCAAGCGATGGGTCGCGGCTGCGCGGAGGTGGCGGTGGCAGGAGAGTCAATCCCGCTCATGTAGAGCAGATCCTACAGATGTTTCCGCAGTTGGATCGAAGGGATATTATGTGGGATTTGCAGAGAAACGGGGGTAGTATGGCTGCGACAACAGAGAGAGTGTTGTCGGGGAGGGGATTAGAGTCGGTGAGTGGACACTTGTGTTTTGATATTGTAGCGCCACTCCTGGCGTCGACCCGGAGCCCAGCAATCGGTGATCTGGTTTATCGGAGATTCGTATTGTCTAGCATTTGCTGTGAAAACTGTTGTATGCTTATAAATTAAGATAATCGCTGACATGTCTCACTATAGCCCCCACCGTCCTTCCAGCCGCAAATTCAGCTCCCCACACCTCCACCTACATCGCCTACCAACTCGGCCACCCGAGCTACACCTAAGCCACAAGCACAAGATCTGATATCACGGTATAATCTTGCCGAGAAGATAAATTCAGAAGCGCCGCACACTGAGGCAGCTGCTGCCTCTGGGACCATCATACACCAGGAAAGCGCATGGTCACAAAACAAGACCGAGAGGCAGCGCCTTTTGCAAAAGAGGAGGGATGATATGATCCTTGCCGCGAGGAGGAAGATGGAGGAGAAGGAAAAAGCGGCTAGGCAATCGTCGTAGTCGGCAAAACTACTTTGGCGAATCGAAATTGTCTTTCTGCAGATATGAACTTATTTCCTCCGAAGCCTAATGGGATTTTGGCCAGAGATGCATGTGTCGCAGGTATCTGATGTCAGAGAATGGCGACGGATGGCTTGTCTATAACCAGATCACATTTTTGCGCTTTGATCCATGCCGGCATTCTGTCTTTTTCCTTTCATAAATCGCGCGTCGTTCTTATACCAAATGTGCCCCTTTCTTGTTTAGCCGTTCATAGAGAAACCAAACATGATATTTTGAAGTTTTCCTGTCCGAGGTGCGAAACATTAGATCAATGATAAGCCTCTCACATTTCCATATCGTCGTAATCGTCGTCATTCGTGTCATCATATTGTGTATTGGCAGCTTCTTCAGCCTCGCGTTCTCTTGCCGCCTCTTCTTTTGACGCTCCGAGTTGTCTGCGGGAACCGCATTAGCACACCGTTCCATTTAAAACCTGAGACGCCCGGGTGCATATTCCATCAATAAAACAACATACCTAAACGTCTCCGCCACACCAGACATAAACGCCCTGCTTTCCCCAATTTCCATAGCCCCCACACCCGTCAATGCCAATCCATCCCCACCGCCAACAGCAGTAGCATCTAACCCTTCCACCTGCTTCCGCATTTTCGCCATACGCACCTCCCTTAGGTCTCTTATCAATCGACGAATCTGATCTGCTTCAACTAGATCATCGCTCGCGGTATCTAATAGCATTGTCGCAATCTCTAGCCAATGATACGGCAATGCGGGGACCACGAATGAGTCGCCCACCGACCTATCGTCCGCAGTATTCTGCAGTAGGAATGGCGGGGTTGCGTGATATATTTGTCCATCGAGTGTATACTGGTGTGCTGGCTGGTTATTCCGGTTCTTATTAGGGTTGCTAGGGTTGGATGTGAGCGGTGGGGGCGGGGAGAACGCGTCTTGGAGCGAGTCGCGATCGGTCTCCACGTCGAGAATTAGGGAGAGGACTTCTATGTTTAGCCATGGCGGTGGCAGTATGTTTGCGCGTTTTTGGCGTTTTAGGAGGAGAGCAAGCCATAGGGGCAGGTTTGTTCGGCGGGGTGGAATTAGCGGGGGAATTGGGCCCTACAAGGCGTGGAAGCTGATGGTCAGTTTATGAATGCGCAAAGGCCATTGAGGACTTTTAAGTGATGTGCCACATATTTATTCGCCTTGAACGGACTGGTCTGGAAAGTGTTTCATAGAGCGGATAGTAGGTAGGCTTTTACCTATATTTTGTTGGAGTAGACAGGGTCAAACTCACTCCAAGCAATTCGAGCTTTTCCAGCCGCTGTCGTGGGATGACCGTGACCATTTCCATTTCACATAAAAACGCAATTTCTGGAGGCGTTATACCTCTCGGAAGTGGGAACGCCATAATTGGATGTTTTTGAGCAAAATCTGCCCTTTTTTGTCTGCGGCGCGTAGTATTCTTTTAATTAAGTTCCCCGCGTCAAGAAATCGTGTCGTTGACAGCAGATTAGTCATCAATCTACAAATCATGTGACCTTTCAATGTTGACGACAACTTTCAATCTACAGCTTTCCTCCGGTTTGATATAGGGGGATACGGGAACGAAAACGGGAGATATGGATTGGAATTTGCGATATGTCCTGCGATTAGTCGGCATCTAAACCGTGTGCTTACTGCTTTTGATGCTGGGCGCAGGCTGGTAAACAACCGCCGATTGACGGGATATATGGGCGCAGCAGCAGTTTGCGAACACACATAAAACGGGGATTCTTTTTCTAATACGACATGGCACCGAAACAAAAGACCTTGCCTAAAAGCTCCCGGAGTGGGCGGACAATATTACCCGCAATTTCGACAGCTATAGTCGCTTCTACTCTACTTCTTTTCTGGCAGCGGAAAGTCAACTCCGAGGTGCCAGACCCCTATCTTGACGAAGTATTCCATGTCAGACAAGCACAGGCATATTGGGCCCATCGATGGCGCCAATGGGATCCCAAAATTACTACACCACCCGGGGTGTACTTATGCTCGTATATAATCGGAGCGGCTTTGCTTGTGATGCGACTACGTCCGGCGCACCCCTGGGCGTCGGATTTGCGCTATGGAAATAGCATTGTGTTATTCAATTTACTCCAGTTGAGGCTTCGGAAACTTCTGGGACACATATTGAAAGGAGAACTTATATCCGGACGGTCAGGAGGCCGCGAGTTGCTCGGTCAGGGGTCATTCGAAAAGAACATGACTGTGTTGAATATTTGTCTCTTTCCTCCACTCTTCTTTTTCTCCGGACTCTACTATACGGATCTGGCTGCGCTTTTGATTGTGGTTGAAGTTTATATATCTGATCTCAGCCGAGGACGTGAGCGTGATGCTCAAACTGCAACGAAGGACAAATCCAAAGCGAATGTTGTCAGCCCGTGCGCCGTCTCATGGAAAGATGTGCGTTTCATAATATATGGACTGCTCGCGCTTCTTTTCAGACAAACCAACATATTTTGGGTAGCTGTCTTTTTGGGAGGATTGCAGGTTGTTCGAACACTGCATAGGTCGACTTCGGATTGCCAGTCAACTGATATTTTGAGAATTACGAAGGGCAGCTGGGAGTTGCATCAACTCTACGATCCCCCAGTTAGCGAAGCATCCTTTGAAGGTACTGTGAATCCACTCCAAGGCTTTGATATTCTGCTAAAATTTCCCATAGATTATTTCAAGGCCCTCTTCTCTTTGGGTATTTCAGCTGTTTCCAATCTTGTCCCAGTTATCACCGCCTTGAGTCCCTACCTATTTTTCCTCGGCGCATTTGGGGCCTTCGTCCTGTGGAATGGAAGTGTAGTCCTAGGTGCGTGCATCTAACACTCATAACCCACTCTCCCCTAACTCCCGTACTGACCAAAACCAAAGGCCACAAAGAATTCCACACCGCCGGTCTTCACCTCCCTCAAATGCTCTACATATGGCCGTACTTCATATTCTTCTCCTGGCCAATCTTCGCCATTCCCTTCGCCATAAACATTTTCCAATACCCAACTACAAGGGCCCTCCCAAGTATCAAAACAGCCGCAATCCTCATTCCGCTAATGCTCGTAACCGTCCACCTAAATACCATCGTCCATCCATTCACGCTTGCAGACAATCGCCATTATGTGTTTTACATCTTCCGTATCCTGCTCCGCCACCCGTTGGTGAAATATCTAGTCACGCCAATCTATTTCGTGTGCGGCTGGGCTGTTCTTGCGAGTTTTGGTCCCATATCTCCTTCGTTACAGATACACGTACCTCCAAAATCGCCACGGACGCAAGAAGAACCCCCCAGGAAAATCCAAAAACCGAACCCCAAACAAATCCCAGACGACTCAACTCCACAAGTCCGCCTGAGCTTCGTCCTTATTTGGCTGATTGCCACGTCCCTCTCGCTCATAACTGCACCACTCGTTGAGCCGCGGTATTTTATTATTCCCTGGGTGATTTGGAGGTTGCATGTTTCTCCGCCATTGTTGGTTGGGTGTTCAGACAGGCAGTCGGGGGATGACGTGTGTCGTGCCAGATTGTTACGTTATTTACCGCTTCTTGTTGAGACTGTGTGGCTCATTACTATTAATGCTGTGACTGGGTATGTGTTCCTGTATAAGGGGTTTGAGTGGCCGCAGGAGCCGGGGTTGGTGCAGAGATTCATGTGGTAGAATCAGATTCAATAAGGGGGCAGAATTTGGATGCAGGTCTAAGGACTGGTTAGTTGTTGTTGCTGAATGTAATCATTTCTTGCAGATCCAGGTGGAGCTGGACAGGAAGAGACAGCGCTGGAATGACCATGGAGCACTGATCGTATGTGACCATTATAAACCATATTTAGCTAAAGTTTCATGTATTAGGCAAGTTCATAGCTAATAAGAGATGCTGCATATAACTAGAAATAGATATAAATGGCTTGGGTATGTTTTGGAAAACAACTACTTGTTATACCAATATAATGAAAAGATCAAATGGGCCGAAGCTAAATCATTATTCATAACCCCGTGTCCATCATCCTCGTTCCACTCCCTCCTTTTTGTATTCAAACCGTTGGCCAGCCGTCCTTCCAAATTATCTGGTTCCACCCGAATTTTTTGTCCTCGGTAGCATATCCAATATCCTTATTAATATAGTGGTAGTACAGGACGGGTCCTAGTTTAGAGTCCGTAAACACCCCCCTACGGTGAAAAGAAGAATTAGCAGCGTCAAACTGGTCCAAGACATGCAAGTGACCAAGTGAGAGGAAAGGAAATGGTGGAGGATGTAAACTTACTGCCCACCAGGTCCATACGTAGTCCCATGGCTTGATAAAACGGTAGTTCCTCCTCCGGCCGTGCAGTCTTTGCCGGATTTATCAACCTGCAAGCAATATATCAGGGGCCCCATTCTTGTCAAAGTTCGAAATATCCGGAATAGAAGAGAAGCAGCAGGATACATACAAACTTCCCCGTCGGCGAGGACGAACGACAGACTTTAATCTCATACTCATCACCGGGCGGGGGTAGCCCATTCTCATACTCGCAACAGATACCATCCGAATAAAACAAATAGTAATCACTGCCGTACTTGAACAAATATGCGCCCTCGATGGCGTTCCCCTTGTCCGCCTTGTAAGCAATGTTTCGTGGTGTTCCCGATACGGAGGTACCCCCCTTATTCATCTCCAGCAGGTAAATGCCACGCCAATAGGAGCCAAAAATTAGGTAGTTTGTGCCCCCATCCATGAGCAGACATGAGTCAATGGCGTTGTAGGGCCTGCTGGGATCCGATTTGAGACCGATCGATCCGCGGTCCTTCCAGCTGCCTGCTTCCATGTTCTTTGAGGTGGCTAGGCCAATGGCAGAGGTTTGGGAGCCTAAAGTCGAGACGGAGTAGTAGAGGTGGTATTCATCGCCGACTTTCTTGATGTCTGGAGCCTGTGTTAAGATGTTAGTACTATATATGGTTTGGCAATTATCGGGTGGACAACTTACCCATAGATCGTGGCGGCCGGGAAGATCGATAGAGGATCCACGGGGCACGACAGATCCTTCATCCTCCCATGGTCCGGATAGCCGCGATGCAGATGCGACTGCGATCTTGTTTCCAGTGGAGAATCTGAAGTATTTCCCATCTGAGGTTCTTTGAATAAGTGCAGGGTCGCGGACATGACAGGCCCCTGAGCAGGGACCCGGCTCAGCATATGCATCGACCCGCGATATCAGGGTCAGGAGTTGCAGGGTCAAGACGAAAAGAAACATTGGTGCGATTTGTGTAAAGATGGGATATTTAACAAAAAGGAGAAATTTAAATTTGCCTGGTCCAAAAATGGGGAAAGGGGGTGTATACATAGTTGAATTCAATGATCAACAAGATATGACATTAGCAAGCCCACATATCATTTCAGTTCATGAATGTCATCGGCCACGAGTAGAGAAGCATATATTTAAAACCGGGCGCCAAACAGTGACAGGAAATGACAGTAGAGCAAGTAATGCCGTGCACTTCAAGTATGTAGATGTACGATAGTAACCCAAATTAATATCACTCGTCCCAGGGGTTGGACGGAGGGCGGGTTCCCCTCAGGCTATCCAAATGTAGCCAGTGAAAAATTGAGCTATGTCTTGGAAGAAAGGAGTAAAAGGTAGGGCAGCACGCGGCCCGCGATTAGATTGCAATTTCGAGGCAACTTGGCTGACACCGTGTGGAACATTCAGGGGTTGGGATGGTGATACTATACCACCTCACCACGAACATTGTGTGATCCGTAAAGTAGAGATAGAGAAATACTCAGTAGCTCCCGGAGCTTCCGGTGTGTTATTTCATCTATTTAGGATGCATATGTCTTTGTTTAGAGGGCGTGGGTGCTGTAAACAATGCGCGGTGAGAAATATATAGATGTGTGGAAATAAGGGTCTGGGAATAAACCTGATGATTGTCCAACTATCGGGAATGGGATTGGCGTGACAAACAGGAGCTCTGCCGTCAGCATCCGGAATGAATTATAGGAAGAAGGACTGTATTTATTTTTCCTAAGGGGCTGTCGTGATGGATAAAAGAAAGGGGGGATTACCTAATCCATACAAGATGAGCAGAAGTCAACGTCACACCTTCAAGTTGCTTTGCTCCTGGCAGAAGACAAGAAATATGAAGGCAAGTTATATCAGCATAAAAATCTCCGCCAGAGAGGAGAGTGTCCGTTTTTATTTCACCCGTGTTTCCATGCAATCATGTGCGTGGACTCCCCTTTTCTCAAACGATGCTGGTACCGGTACCGACATATAATATGGAAGACCAATATGGAAGACCAAAAACAAAAATGTATCGGTATGGTCTACGGTTTCCCACTTTGGCTTCACACACCACGGATTCCAGCTGAAACTGGAGCATTCCATGGATAGGCTTGACCACATGGACCACCATAGAGCCAGGAATTCAACCTGTTCAAGTTGGGGTTCGTCGCCACCCCTTTTCAATGGAATATCCATAGGCTGCCCGCCTGGTTGGTTGGCTCTAGGATACATTTGAGCCAACTGTAGGATGAAAAGTAGTTTTGGGAGTCTTGCAGGAACATACATGCAGCTGAAGAAGTGCCTTGTCTAAGTTGTCTTGCCCCTCCTCTCTCCTCTTTGACACAGTGAGACTCCATGGATCGCTACCGATACAGCCCGACCACTTCTTGACCCCGCCAGCAATGCAAGCTGCCTCTGCATAGAAACTTCCAGCTTCACCCCGCCTAGAGAGTTTTATAACAGTAATACCTGGGCCTCCCCTTCAAGCTGTTACTGACCTTCTTCACTAAACCCCCCCCGCCACTAAACAACTCAACACCACTTGCACTGCTTTAAACAACCTCTCTGCTGTCTGCTGCGCAATACTTCTCCTCAAGCTATCATCAACATGAATATCCGCTCCATCTTCCTCCTCTCCCTCGCCTCCGGCGCTGTTGCTGGTCCCGCCGCGTATGGCGTCTGCCAAGCAGGATGCGCCACCATAGTGATGGCATGCTATGGTGCCGCCGGATTCACTTGGGGCGCCACCGCGGGTGCATCCGCTCCTGCTACAATTTTAGCCTGCAACGCAGCCTTTGGGAGCTGTCAGTCTGCTTGCGTTGCGGCAGGTCTCCTCCCCACTCCGTAATTAAGGTTGGTATCTCATCGTGAAGTGCAAGGTAAATAACGTCATCTGATTCGTTTAGATTAGCTCTTGCGGCCGAACCCGAAGCGAACCTGGTTATGGCGAAGAATTTTGGTCGTTTTTATGCAGATTTCGATCCGGAAACGACAAAAAGGACAACACCTGGGAGGATAAGTCTGGGCGGTAGAGGAATCTGAATTTGCTTGATTTGGCTTCTCGAGTTGCGTGAAAACGGCCTGGGTCTGAAGGTGGTAGAGGCGGTGGGCCGAGTGACGAAGGGGGGTTTTAGGCTTTGCGGAGAATTTCTTTTGGAGAAGGATCTTGTTCAGGGGTTGGCTGGCATATTCCTGTACATAGCTCAAAACACGAATCAAAAGTATGGCCAAAGTTTACCCAGGCTTTTGATGAATGGTCGGCAGCGTCGTCCCCTCCTAAAATTTCTGGATTGAAAAACCTGTGAAATGAGAATGATGAGGTCTTCCGGTGGATCGAGGGTTTCGGGGGACTGGGGGAATAAATCAAACCAATCGAAAGCATGAACATAAAAATTATCCCAAAAGATCCAAACCGATTTGTAAGTATACATATATCATTGCTCATCGGCATTGTACCAACTCTCCCTATCTCGTAGACATTATGTATTAACAGTACGTATATGGCAATTCAAGCCCGACCTGTTCCCCGAACAAACCTCAAGACTCCCAAACAGCGCAGTTATCCTGAACACCCCTTCTAAATCGCCCTCGGACTAGCCAAAGCAAAGAACTCCAGCGGCGCCAAACAAAACGCCCCATTCTGCTGCAATTTATACTCCTTATCTGCAGCTGTCAGATCCACCTTTCTCAAAATGCCAATCAGCGTAAGAAGGGACCACTGCCACGCGGGGTATCTGCCAAAACATTGCCGTTTCCCATTTCCGAACCCCTTCTTCACGCCTGACGGTAGCTTGTCGTAGGCTTCCCCGTACATCCGTGCTGGTTTGAAAGATTCGGGGTCATCGAAGACGTCGGGATCACGGTTCACGGCGTGGAGAACGGCAATCATTGCCTGGTTCCTGGGTACCTCGTACTTTCCATCTGCGAGCGTTACATTGCCTGGTTCGTCGGACGGGATGGGCTCGATGTTGAACCCTGGCGCGACGGCGGAGAGACGGAAAGCTTCTCGGAGGATTGCTTCGCAGTATTTGAACTGGGATAGATTGGTTGGGGTGATTTCGTCGTCAGGGCTGAGGATGGATTCAATCTCATCCCGGGCTCTGGTGATTTCATCTGGGTTCTGAAGCAGGTAGTATATCGCGAACGAGACGAGGCAGGGGGCTGTAGCGGAACCGATGAAGATGGTGATTATTTCGTCAATCACCCGTTCCTCCCCAAGCGTGGAGCCTGATACTGGATCAGAGGTGTTCATGAGGGCATTAAGCATGTCTCCTTTGGGGGTGAGCTCGGATTTTCGGTTCGCGATGATTTCTGCGGCGAAGGTACGAATGGTGTTGATGTCTTTGTTGAATTTCCGCTGGTGTAGAAGGCGAGTGAGGATTTTTGGGCGGGAGGGCCGCTTCATTGCCTCGAGGGTGGCATTGTTCATGGCGGCGATCATGGGCGGCTCGGGGCCGTCCATATAATCGACCGACTGATTGAAGTAACATGCGATGTTACTTTGGAGATCGAGGCGCTGAAGGTCGCTAGTTACATCAATGCGTTGGTTTTCTGTTACAGTCCATTTTGCCGTGAGCTTTGCTATCTGCTCGTTCATCTGTTCCATAAGCCCTTCTGTGGACGATGGGCTGACCATCGGAGCCATGATCCGGTGTGCAACATCCCAACTGTCCTCATGATGGTAGGCGGTGAAGAGGGAGTCATGCACAAGCGCACGAATCTCAACCACAGGGCCCGTCACGCATTTGCGGAATCGTCGCTCGTCACATATTTCCTCGAGTAGGGCCGCACTGCCGATGAACACAATCTGGTGGCCAAGAGCCTTTACTTTAAAGATTGGCCCTGTCATGTTCTTAGCACCTGTCTATCAAGCCGTAAACACTGTCAACGTACCATATTTGTCCGCGAGAGTTCGCAACGATCCCCATGTATCCTTCGTGTTGATATCGAAAACATTCCCGAGGAGGGGAACCCCTGGAGGCCCTGGGATTGGAGTTGCCATCTTCCTGCGAATAAAGGGACGAATTGAGGCTCAGGGGAGTGTATATCACGCAGTCTCAAGGCAAAAATATCATACACAGTCATGAAATCTCAGAAAGAGGGAGGCCTCTTGTCTTAAAAAACCATCGGACAAGGAAGTTTCTCAACGGAGGGCTAAAAAGAGGAGCGAAGACAAACAGCAAGCTGATTCCTCCACATGTCCGCCCTGCGGGCTGCCGTCCGCTGAAGAAACGCCAAAGGGATCATCGAGGTGTCACAGTCAGCTCTGAATTCGGAAGCCATTGGCAGACTCAGTCGCACAATGGAGCACTGTTTGCACACTGCATAAACAATAGTCCAATCGTTGAGCAGCCCCAATTTTAGGCCATTGTTGCAGTCGAATCAGGTGCGGTGTGGAGTAAAATCGTTCTGCACTGTGGAAAGCCCAGTGTGATATCGAGGGCGATCTCTGCAGGATTAACAGATCTATTGAAGCCCATTAGCTTGATTCATCGGTGGTGATCGTTCATAGGCTATCTTGAGCTTGTTCATCTTGAAGCTCAGCTGTTGAGCGGGCCAATTGGGAGCTGTAAAAAAAGCCGAGGGCAGCGACAGCAAACCTTTGAATATCGCCAGGTGGGCTTGGAAATTGACCAATCCCCGTCATCACTGGCGTCTTCCCCGTTTATCGTCACCCAGCGCTGTCATGAAACTACCTGTTATTTTGAATTTTATTCTCGTGTGTGAAGGGAAATCCTTTCGAACCCTGGAAGCGAACCTAGACAAAACTACTCCAGAGCATGCGATGTGCTGGCACGATTCGACACAGTTGGCAGGATATTCCGCAGCAGAATGTAAAGAATATGTCATGTCACTCATGTTCGATTGTTGAGCCATCAATTACCTGACAAATTCGGGAGAAAATATATACAGTTAAAAAGACGTGAAAAATCCCTCAGATGGTTTCCTATCATGGTGGAATCTGCTTATCCCATCTGACAGTCCCCCAGACATAGGCTTATGCCTATGCTCGCGAGGCTGCCCAGTCAACCACAAGCGCCTGGAAGTTATCGTCGGTATTGTAGATCGTGTACTGATTTACGACGTCAGACTATCTCGCTATATGGGTCAAAATTCTTGAATGGAGGAAGAACATACCGTATCATCATGGGTTGGACCATTGCTCAACTCCAATCCAAATTGCCAGTACATGTCAGCTGGAATGCCTGGGCTGTTGTTAATGGTTTCGTGCCATGCATTCATCCACGTGTTTCTGGGCTCTCCATCCTCAGGGACACCGTATTCCTCCAGAATGCAAACCTTGCCTGCTGTAACACACGCTTCCGAGTGGTCCGCAATCCACTGGTTGCCCCATTCGTATGTCTGGCTCCAGCTGGTGGTGTAGAGATGGATAGTTCCGACGTCGAGAGTTTCGATGCCCAGATTGGCGACAAAGTCAATACCCTCGCCGCCTTGGTAAGGGTATGATGGATTGCCTGGGTCGTTGAAAAAGCCTTCATCTCCCAGGAGGACGTAGTGCGCGGGATCCAGGGATTTGATATGTGCACTGGTAGTCCTTGCCCATTCAGTTATCACTGAGGTCTCGCATCCCTGGCAGCGGGGCTCGTTGGCAAGCTCCCATCCGTAAATGGCGGACGAATCCTTGTACCGGTTTACGATTGTGTCAAGGTAGGTGGTGTATGCGGCTTGGATAGCTTCGTTGGTATAGAAATCAGCATGGCCCGCTCCGCCAAGTTGGCTGACATAAACGTCCATTCCGCCATAGTCTCCCCAGTTGTTCACTATGCATAATTCTGTCAGTCATTTCACACAACGAGGCTTGCTTTCGTGTGAGAGAGAACGTACCAAACGGCAGAATCAATTGAACACCATGCTTCTCGGCCGTCTGAACAACAACATCAAGTCGTTCCAAACCGTCAGCACCAGTATTGATGGTTGGAGTTCCATCACTCCAGCACTGGAAGTAAACACCGGTACATGATGTAGCGTCGTTAAATGCCCATGTTCGAACGACCTTCAATCCGGCATCTGCAATACTGTAATTCCAGAATATATCAGCTAGGGTTGCTACATGATTCTTCCCGATCCCGGGAGCTCCCATGTGTCTCGTAACAATTTTTTTAGTGACAATTGCGCGGAAAGGGAAAGAAGAGGTCGTACGCTGCAAATGCTGTCTCAACATCGGCATCATTGGTCAAAAACGGAAGCCAGTATGCATTGGTTCCGGCAAAATTCGTGACTGCCTGTCTCTTTGTGGCGTGATGCTCTGAGGTGACTGCAGGTGCGGCGGAAGCCAGGCCTGCAAGGAAGGCGGCGCTGATAGTAGGGAGCTTCATGATGAACAATATGACGGAATTGGCTCGAGTACGATCTGCGAGAGATATGAAAACATCCCATCCAGCAGGGACATCACCTATTATATATACCTTCTAGAACAATATAGTGAGTGGGCTTGTATAAAAACGAGAACCGGAGACAGGGATAAAATCAGTCCGTGTCAAATTGGACATGATCTGCCTGGCCCATATCTGATTTGCCTAGGAAGGCCTGATTAGTTTGCGATTTAAGGAACCCGGACTCAAAACAAGGGGTTCGGTGGACTATCGTGCTTTGCATGGCTCGAAACATGCCGGATATTACGGGTTGCTGCCAGCCGCATTCCAGCAAACGGTGTAAAATCTTCTAAATATTTCAAATATTTAGGTAGAAATAGAGTGGAGGATACCTTGCTGGGATGTGAGCGGCGTCCCCGCCGACCCGAAAGGGATGGATATAAACTTGAATTCGTGGACAACGGAATCTTGAGAACTTGATGAAACGTAGTTTCAGTAATCTGCCGCTAATTTCACTGGCACTGGCTGGGTCTTCGAATGGTTGGCTTGATGGTCTCCACCACTGCCCTATGGTGATTTTCCTGTCGCCGCTCGGGAAGGGAGGCCAGACATACCCCGCGGTCCAGTGTTTCATTCGGCATGCAAGTTGACTATATTCGCGGAAACCGTTTGAATATCGGCTCAAATACACGGCCTCGGCTCCTTGACGAAACTTGCCTAGCGGCGCTAATCCCGGACTAACACTGTCCCTGAAGAGTTGAAATTTTGGCGCTTTTCCCAGGTAACTGTGGAGTATTCTCCGCATGGTAAATATGCGCCACGGATAATATGGCTGATGTAGCAAGGTTCCCCGGGAACTGCAGGGATGGACCAGCAAGGGTTTTCTAGAAAGATCATAGAAACACGATCGGGGTTCACTCAACATTGACTGTGTGTCCCATTGGGAATTCTCCAGTCGAGCTAGAATAAAAGTGAACTATTCCCATTATTAAGAGTAGTATCAACTTTTGGCAAACTCCCCTTTCGTCACGGCTAACTTGAAAAAACGGAAAATCCTCCGTGCATTTGGGAACGGCATTTCCAGAGTTCCTGAGTAGTTGAGGTAAGGGTTGTGTGATCTCTTTCCCCGATACACAAATCTATACTGGGGATGGCTGGAGTGTGTGTGTTCCTTCCAACAACAAGCATGTGTGATCTGTAGTTGCGGGGTCGATGATGCATGGTGACGATGGGCTTTGTTCTAAGCACGTGGGATGTTTGGTGATCTTCAGGGTAGCATATACACAGTTCAAGCATTGCAGATACCATTGAACAGTGCGTCGCCTGCAACTATCAATCCATGCAAGAGTGCCCCCATTTGGAAGGGTTGGGTTCCCAAGGCCTGGCATATCAAAAACGTTGTTAGGAGTTCCCCAAGCATACGGGATAAGGCCCACAATAGACGGTGTTTCGTCTTGCATTAAGAAGGCAGGCGTTCCGTTTGAGCCAACTCCCGCGAACTGGCTGGGAAACGGCAATGCATCCGTGGACGAGAAGCACAATTTCCTTTACAATTTCACGCCGTATTCGGGTGGCAGGTGGACATAGGAAGAGTGTCCATTGAAAGGCTTGGAACTGGGCACTATGGGCTGGTTCCTCACAATAACTATCCTCGATCTAGTGCCTAGTGGACAGATATATAATCATGCCTCGACGGGAGGATTAATCTGATCGAAATGTGATAGGAGCAGACGTAAACGCTAAAAAGACAAAATGTGAGTAAGAGCCAAGTGAATCATATTCCGCGGGGGAAAAGTGTTCTCCTGAGTCTAGGTAAAGTCCTCGCTCTGCAAGAGAAAGGAGGCGTATTGAATTCAAGTTCCTTCAAGTGATTGTACATGTACGTCTTTCGGATATTCTGAGGAGGGTTGGAATAGCAACCGGTATTTGTATTCGGCTACCTTATAAGAGCCAATGAAACCAATGACGCTCCAGGACTTTAAAATATAGAAAGAATTATTCTAGTCGAATACCGGAAGCATGCTTCAGAAGGCTGACCTGAAATTGAAGATAGGGTCAAAAATGCCAGTGATGTTGGTGGGAGGGGGTTGATGGCAAAACCGAATTGATGGTGTTTGAGCAGCATGCCATATACTGTAGCATTGTTGGAGCCATCTGAATCTGACAAAGAGAGATGAGAATTGTAAAATGTTTGTAGAAGGCTGATGGTTGATGGTGGGCAAGAGTCAACCGAGCGGATCAATTGACGGGCCGGGGAGCTTTAAATTTGGCGGCTCTCGGTACGATATTTGGCTGACTTCAACTTGAAGCTTGCCAGCAACCACAACACAGAGCTGAATGAGCATGGCATTGATTGTCTTTGGACTCTAAGGACACATTGAATTACCTTGGGGAATACCTACTAATTCCTCTTTTTTCTTCCTCTTGAGCCTCCACAGCTCCCACAGCTAAAAAGCTGTCCCCAGAACGAAAAAAAATGTTCGACAACCTGTGCAGTCTCCCACTATCCTCCGACCTTTTCGCGCAAGCAATCCATCCCACAGAGCCTCTTGTTTCTGTTGGTCTTTCGTCAGGCCATGTTCAGACTTTCCGCATCCCTCCTACCAGCAATGGCGAGCCGGGCGCAGCCAAAAGTGGCTTTGGACATATTGATACTGCTTGGCGTACAAGACGACACAAGGGGAGCTGTCGATGCTTAGGATTTGGGATTGATGGAGAGACTCTGTATTCTGCTGGGACTGATGGGTTGGTGAAAGCTGCTAAGACTGAGACCGGAATGGTCAATTTAAAGATTGCCATTCCGAGAATTGGCGAAAGGTACGAAGACGCATTCAGCTCGTTATGCTGCATTTCAAGTTCCCTGTTGCTTTTGAGTTTGGTTTATCCTACAGTGTTCCTTGACATACCTTGGGACCTGATTGTTTCATCAAGGATTGACTGTTTATGGGCAACCGAACGTTCTCCACCATCCTTGGATATTGAGCTAAATCTCCCTTTTATGATAGCTCACAACGACGCCACGACCCTCCAACTGTAATCCACGCTCTTTCGCCAGAGACCCTCCTTCTCTCCACAGACTCTGGTGCTCTCCATCTTTTTGACCTGCGCGTGCCCGCCTCCGCAGTTTCACCAAGACCACAACAAACCCACTACCCGCACGACGACTACATTTCTTCACTTACGCCCCTCCCGCCATCAGAGACGAGCACTTCAGGTTTTAGCAAGCAGTGGATCACTACCGGCGGCACTACAATCGCTCTAACAGATTTACGCAGAGGCATTTTAGTCCGTAGTGAGGACCAGGAAGAGGAGCTTGTTAGCTCGACATATGTCTCTGGCTTGAAAGCTGGGGGCTCAAGTAAGGGAGAAAAGCTGATTGTCGGCGGAGCTAGTGGAGTGCTCACTCTTTGGGAGAAGGGGGCTTGGGATGACCAAGACGAGAGAATCATTGTCGATCGAAAACCGGATGGAGGAGAATCGCTCGAGGTTTTGAGCGTGCTCCCTGATGATCTTGGGAAAGGAAAAGTGGTTGCCGTCGGACAATCGGATGGCGTTGTCAAATTTGTTCAGCTCGGAAACAACAAGGTGGTTTCTAGCCTTGTGCATGATGAACTAGAGGGCGTTGCGGGTCTGGGATTCGACGTGGGAGGCCGGATGATTAGTGGCGGTGGGTCTATCGTCAAGGTTTGGCACGAGGCCGTGGAGCAAGAAGATGATGACGATAGCGGGGTGGAGGAGGAGGATGATGATGACGATGACAGACAGCCGGCTGGCAAAAGATTCCTTGGGAGTGACGATGATAGTGACGACAGTGACGGTGGTGACAAGGAGAGTAACAAAAAGCGGAAGAAGAGAAAGAAGGGCAAGGGAAAGGATAAAAGTGGTGCTCCGCACGTCATGGCGTTTACGGATCTGGATTGAACTTGGTCATCTTGTTCTTATTTATCTAATTTGATACCCGGGGCATCCCATCGCTTTTTCCTCCTTCATTGTGCAGCGGAAAGAAAAAGGTTGCAATGTATGGATGATTTATGCAGCCAGATATGCTTTGAATTCGATTACCTGGAGGCATATATCCGTTTGTGGCCCCCATATCTTCTTGAATATATCCACTATTGACAAAGGGGCGGTTCATTTAAACTTAAACAGGATAATATCTAGAGGCGATAGTGTTTGGTATGACTGAACGACATCTGACTCGCGATCGGCTATGCTGTCTGGCTAACAGTACTCTCGGCTAGCCGAAATCCGGCATCCATTCATAAGGTCCTGATCCTAACAAAATCGACATCCAAGCAAGGAAGCTGAAGCAAGGATATAACAGGGAATAAGGGGGGGGAAATGACCATGGAATCTTTTGAATACAACTTCAACCCCTCCCACATAATCTTCTCCGGGGGAACTCTCTCCTCACTCCCATAGAAATCTCCCCGCACCCTCCTCCTCTCAACCCCTGGCCAAGGTGGGATATCCACCACCCTCAAAACCCTTCTCAATGGTCAAATCGACAGTATATTTTCCGAAGCAGTCATGCACACGGGATTGCCGCACCTCCGTATCCCGAAGACGAGCGAGCCGATCTTAGGGGAGACAGGTCACGGAGGGCGGGGGAGGATGCAAGAGCGGATTTGTAGAGCTATTTATTGGGCTTCAATAGATATTTTTATTATATCTGCTTTAAATTTATTTTAGCCCGAATTTGAGCATGATTTTGATGTTTGATGTCATCCTGATCGGCATAGTTAAGGTTTGAAGATCTGATCAGATAAGATAACTTAACTAACTTAATAAGACTACGGAGTCCTTAGCCACCATCTTAGCAGTTTTAGGGCCGAACATCATAACTTTTTCTCTGCTGAACCCCGCCGTCGAAATCCGATGTTTTCAATGTTTCAACGCTGTGTGGCCGCATAACCATATATAAAGCCCCCAGCCACTCGCTATATCGATTGTCCATCCTCCATAATCATGGCAACTCCTTTGGAAGCACCCCCAGTGCTCTCCACCCCAGACACGCATATATTCGAGGCCTCCGAAACCCCCGCTCCGCCCTCCACATCACGCAAACTTTCCGACGATGAACTCCGCATTACCTACGATATCGACCGGACCATCAAAGAGATTAAGCAGGGTCGATGGCAGCGGATAGCTCTGCAGTTTCCCGATGAGATGCTTCCGGATGCTCCGCAGGTGTTTCAGCTGCTCAGTCGCGGGCTTGCTTCGAAGGAGAGAACCGCGCCAGTAAATAAAGAGGAACTTGCTACGGATTTTACAGGTGATGACCTGGGCAAGGATAAAGTGGATGAAGTTACAGAGGCAATTTCGAATGCGCATATTGATGACCCGCGGTTATATATTCTTGCTGATACATCATATGGAACTTGCTGTGTGGATGAGGTTGCCGCGGAGCATGTGGATGCGGATGTGGTTGTGCATTATGGACGAGCGTGTTTATCGCCTACGGCGCGGTTACCCGTGATCTACGTTTTCACGCATAGGCAACTCGATGTGGACCGTGTGGTTGCGGCGTTTAAGGAGACATATCCAGACAGGGAGGAAAAAGTGGCGGTTGTGGCGGACGTCACGTTTGCAGACCATGTGGAGACCATAACCTCCAAATTGGAGCAGGAGGGATATACAAACCTGTTTGCTACCTCATTGTTGCATGACCCCTCGTCCCCAATCCCGAATAGAACGGTTCCCGATTCGGTTCGAGAGAAACCCGAGTCCTTGCAGGAATGGCAGCTATTTCATATCTCAGATCCTCCGACTGCCTTGCTACTAACGCTGTCATCGAGAGTGGCTGCGATCCATATTTATCCTACAGACCAGGAATCAGAATCAGAGCAGCCATCGACGACTAGCCCTAAGCCCCTTCTCGCCTCAACTGCTATGGCCCTGCGTCGCCGTTATGCCATTCTTACCCGTCTCAGCACCGTTCCCGTTTTCGGGATCCTTATCAACACGCTTAGCGTTAAAAATTACCTCCATATAGTTGAGCACGTCAAGGCGCAGATTGCCGCGGCTGGAAAGAAAAGCTACATGTTCGTCGTTGGCAAATTGAATGCGGCGAAGGTTGCAAACTTTAGTGAAATCGGCGGATGGGTGGTCATTGGGTGCTGGGAAAGCTCACTTGTGGATAGTAAGGATTTTTGGAAGCCGGTTATCACGCCTTATGAGTTGGAATTGGCGTTGAAAAGGGATGAGGATCGGGTGTGGACTGGTGAATGGCGGAGTGATTATCAGACAATTCTAGATGCTGAGAAGGCTCGCGAGAGCGGGGAGAAGCAGGGCACTTCTGGAGTTGAGGCTGGCGCAGATGACACGGCTCTGAATGCTGCAAATGGCGAGGATGATGCAGGTGAAATTTCTGAGGAAGAATCCGCCCCGCCAGAATTCGATCTGCGCACCGGACGCTACATCTCTGTATCTAGCACCCGTCCCATGCAAGCCTCCTCACCATCGGTGGCTTCAAGTACCAACCGCACACGGTCATCACAACCTGTCGGATCCAGCGCCCTGACAAAGAGAGCGAACGGAGATCTGGCCACTATCGGCGGAGTTGTATCGCCAGGGGCGGAGTTCCTTCGTTCGCAAAGGACATGGCAGGGACTGGGCAGCGATTTTGATATCCGATACGAGGAAGATGGGGACGAGGGCACGGCGATTGCTGAAGGACGCAGTGGAATTGCGCGGGGATACACAGTTGGGGAGAGCACAGAGCGACACTAGATGGGCATTTTGGGACCCAGTCCAATTGTTACATAGACCTTGGAATCTTGGAATGATTTGATATCCCTTTTTCTTTCCAGTTGTCTGTAGATCTGCGAGTCACGTGATTCTGACGTGGCAGGGCGCAATCGACGCCAAGCCCAATGCCCGCAAAGACCTGGAAACATCACCGTCAACAATGGCGGCGGCTGCACCAAGACAATACCATCTCTCGCGCCCCGAATCTTCTCCAGGACAGGGCTGCGAGACGTATGGAATCCCAGCGGTCGTTCGTTTGTTGCCGCTTCTGACTCAGCCAGACCAACCGCCGTCTCGTCGTCCTCGTTTCATGTTATGTTGCCCATCTCACTCCGGGGGAGATTGAGAACACAACGTTGTGCCAGCCGCATATAGAACGCTTTGGATGACTGCAAACGACTGATCTTTTTACCGCCTGACTCTCCTATTCATTCCCTCCTTCTCTCCGCTGTCATACTTTACTTATCCTTTCCCACTTATGAAGATCCTATCCTGTATAAGCTTCACAAAGGGCCTGCATTAACCTTATCAGGCTTCCCCCCTGCGTTACGATGACCACTCTCCAGGACTCTTCCCCGACGATTCGGTCCCCTCCCGAGACCAATGGAGAACCCGCTCCCGTGATAACTTCAATCCTCGCGGGCTCCCTCGTTGACCCGGATGAAGAAATGGAAGCCCCCGCTGAGCGGCAGCTCTCCACCTTCGAACGGGTATTCTCTACGCATGCTCCTATTTTCGAATCCCTCCTTCTACAAGCCCCAACGGACTCTATCTTCCAGCTCTACCATACCTCCCGTTATCTTAGAACCTTCCTTCGATCATATCCAACAGCATGGCAATATCTGTCATTCCGATTACTGTTTCCATCCGGCACACAGGCGAGGCCCCTAACAGCAGGCGGGGATGGAGCAGGAGCACAAAGGCAATCCCGGCAATATGCTCTTGATCAATTACTGCTCCAGGTGATTCTGCCGTTCAGCCCGAGTCTGAAGAGCTTGGATCTGGATAATACCACGGTAAACGGTCAGAATCTCACGTCTACGGTGCTGAACATGCGGAGGGATACCCTGGAGCATCTTTCAGTCCGGGGCTGCAAGAACGTCTCGTTGAAATACCATATTATTCCTTATCTCACCATGTTTGGTCTGCAATATGATGCAGATCTCAGAAGGAAGCCTGGTACGCCACCAATGATGAAACGTCTTGCTCTCAAATCTCTCTACACATACCGCTGCCGCCACCATCGACGTCGTCCCTACCTTACCTCCTCCCTCCTTCGCCGCGATTCTGATTCGGAACCAACTCATGATTTGGTTAATTTATGCCATAAACTCGGCATTTGGACGGATACTGCGTGGTGTACCACTCCCGCGGGGCGGTGTTTTAGGAGACGGGGTTATGTTTCTATGAGAGCACCACAGGGGACGAGGGAAGTATGGGTTGTGTTTGATAGGCTTTGGAGATCAAAGAACTGGATTGGTCCAACTATCGATAAAGACAAGCCTTCGAAACGTGATGGACGGTTATGGGAGCATGATGAGACTGGCTGTTTTGGCGAAGCGCTGGGAACTGCTGAAGGGCCTGAATACGGGGAGGGGAAAAGGGTACCTACCCATTTACGCCAAAGCCACAAGCGTTTCGTGGAAAATATTACTTGTGATGAGTGCGATGAGCCGATTTCAGAGCGGTGTGAACAGTGCAGTGTCCTGATGCATTGCGTTGGTTGCCGTAGGACTCTTTGCGCAAGCTGTGCCTTTGACCGCCCATATCCTCGGAGAAAGCAAAGGGAGTTGACTGGTGTTACTCCTGAGAGCTTTTGGTGGGCGCCTTACGCGAGCACGTCTCCTTGCTTGATGATGGAAGACGCCCAAGATCAGAGTGTGGTTATAAACAATAACAACCAGCCAACTGGCCCACTTCCGTACCCTAACCTAAAGTTTCATTGGTGTTGCACGGAGCCCATGTTTACTGGTGGCGGCGGGATTAGTATTGGCGCAGCTACCCGAGAGGTTGACAGGGTTCGAGCAGCACCTCTTCCACGTGGGCAGGGTTGGGAGGACCCTGAGCTATCCACCAACGAATGGCTCAAAATATTCCCGAGGAATGCATATGGGGACCCTCCAGATCATGATCTCCCTGAAGGGCACGCGGAAATGATGCGCTGGCTGCTTGGGCCTCCCGGCTACCAGGCTTCCAGCTGTCCCCGAAACCTCTGTCAGCAATGCTTTGACAGGCCACAGTGGAAGGTACACTGTAGGAGTTGCACGAAGCCATTGTGTATGGAACATGACCTTCGAGGCCTCAGGCTTCGAATATGTGGCTACCGTGATCTCGTCATGGAGAAGACGGACATTGAAAATACTCCGCCTCCTGCTAACCGAGCTGAGTCGCGAGCAACTAGCCGAACCGCTCCCACGCCCCCTGAATTGGATGTAGCCATTCCAACAAGAGGCCGCCCGGCTGTAGACTATTCAACCTCATCACCCCGCTTCAATCTAGCCATGATAAATCAACTCTCCTCCCAACTCTCCGGTGATAATTCTTCCGCCACTCACGAAGCCAGCCCATCTGCTGGTACCCTCCCCGACAATCAACCTACCATGAATCGCAGCTCAACCATCCAAACTTCTACCTCAACCTCCAACAACCACAGCCGTTCATCCTCTCCAGCTTCTATTTACTTTGAAGCATCCCCTGAAATCCCGCGGAAATGGATGGGCTGCCAATCCATCTTCTGCCCGCAATACCGTGCCGTCGGGGATCAACGTCAGCGCTGTTCCAGCGTGCTCCGTGAATGCACCTCTTGTTCAGTGCATGTCTGTCAGGACTGCGTCAGGCTCAATCCTCCCTGCACATGCTCCTACTGCCAGCTCCATTACCTCTGCCCGAACTGCTATCAAGTGAAGGAGCTCGACGGCACATGCCGTCGTCTCGAGGAGGAACGGATCCAGCGTGAAGAGAAGCAGAAGCGCGATCTGGAAATGATCGAGCTTGCCATGGAGAGGAATCTGGCGAATGAGGTTGCATCCTTTGCCGGTCAGTTCTTTTCGGGATTAATGAGGGGTCTTGAACGCGTTGGTCAACCTGATGGGGATGCGCTTGATGATGGCACACACAACAATCAACCCCCCGCCTCGGATCATGGCACCAGTAACCACGACGACGATAACGATGATAACGATGATAACACCCATGCGCCACCCAGCCAAGCACCAGTCCACATTACACCAGCTTATATCGCCCCGCCCGGTCCCCCGCCCATACCTGCAAATTACGGCGAGGAAGATAATGGCAGCGGCTCAGAGCAGACGGAAATATTGTGAAATTCAACACAGCATTTTTCATGAAAGTTTCCAAGATCTTTTTTTTTTCATTATTTGTTTCATCTGACTTGCTCGACCTGATCTACTTTCTGTTTCTCGTTTTATGATACCAAATCTCAACCCTACGTAACGTCCGGACAGCATAGCGATGGGAAATGATTCTCCTTATTTTAGTTTGTTTTATTTTATATTCATCTTTCTCTCTCCTTTGAAACTTAACGGTACAGATAATGCCCAACATGATTTGCCTTTTTTTTTGCGCCCTCTCTCATCTGATTCAATTTAATTTGAAAAATTTTCCCCTTCTTTCTCTCTACCCCCCTTGAATTTAATAGCCAGACAGACAGATGGCGAGAGCATGAACATGGAACGAACAGACCATCAGAACAATTTTACCCACCCCCTCCCCCCCCCCCCTCCCCCAACTCCCCCTATCTATCTACTTCTATCCCAGCGCTAGTGATTTGTTTTCAACACCTCATTCTTTTTAACTATATCCTATTAATCAATGATTTATTCGCCTTCTTTTCTTCCTCCCTGAGTGGCTGGCAGCTTTTAATTGAATTAAAACCATCTCCCCTTCTTTTAAGTTTTTTTTCTTTGTTTTATCTTTTCTCTATTACCGCAGTATATAGGGAGGAAGCTAGGCGAGACGACGTGCAGAGAGAGACGAGGTAACGGGGGCTTTTTGTGGTATATATATAACGAATTCCATCGTAAAGACTGTCCGCTGCCTATTGAATTAAGCACTCCCATCTGCGCGGAATGAGCGATTACATGTGTGCCTGTTCATTCCATTGAAATCCTGCCCGCCAAGTGACATGTTGGAATAGCAAGGGGAAGCATTGCCTTACTTGGTTGGGTATTTTGTTAGCCCGTGACTGGGTATTTTTATTGGAGAGTTAAAGGGATGGTTGTTTGTCTGTTAATTAGCGCCTGGCTTTGGATTTCTAGATGTCAATCAAATGTCGTCGTAGTCGTAATAAACACAAATAGATAGATAGAGAGATAGATAGATAGATTCCACCGGCGTTGTCCAATCCGCTGCCCCCTTGCTGTAGCCAACGCCAATTATCTGTTCTAGAGCCTTTTCAGCCATGACAAAAAGAAAAGAAAAAGAAAAAATAACAAGAAGACGTAGCGGGGAGGGAGGGGGACGTTGCAACAGTCAACGGCTACTCTCTCAAAATCATCGCAGGAAATGAGGAACGTAAGTAGATATGAAATATGTATTAAGAACAGAAAGAGGCGGGAGTCGTGGCGGGAAGAGAGATGTAGATGCGAATGCCAATAGGTCAATGCAATTGGATGCATGGAAATTGTTTTCTTTAAACGGTGTAAAAGATGTGAACCGCGCTTTATATGAGGTAACAGGCATGTCTCTTTCTACCTGCGGTTCAGACATGCAGTGTAGTGCTAAATTTGCTCTCTATGGGACGGAATAGTTCTATGAATCGTGTCGCGGTATCAAAGAGTTTGATGAAGCGGGGCGTAGGACAGATCGTTTAGGATTTCATAGGAAGATGGTTATGGAGGGATGATATGATACCCACGGTTAGTTGAGGCAGGAGAGTTCCATATGACTGCTTATTATGGTATCGAATAAGATTGGATTGCGCTGTAGCGGAGGTACCGTGGTGGCCAGGGAGATCCGAAAATAAAAACCCGGCGCAGTTCGGCTTGGTGAAAGTTTCCTTCCCGCTGCTTAACGGTAAAGACAAGTACACATGTCGTATTATATCCGTGGCGGGTAGGATTGTGTTTCTCTGCGGGAAAAATTGGTGTAGTAAGAAAATGACGGGCGTTGGGATATTTCGTCCGCGTGCTTGGTGTCCGATAGGGTAGGTATGATTCATTTTCACACTCCGTTTGAATAGGTTGGGGGTAATGGAGGGAGCGGGGAACTTCGATGTGATTCCCACGAGCGTCTACGTTCTCCATGGTCGTCTTCATGCATTTGG
Source organism: Emmonsiellopsis sp. PD_5 (assembly GCA_032988985.1). Lineage (NCBI taxonomy): Eukaryota > Fungi > Ascomycota > Eurotiomycetes > Onygenales > Ajellomycetaceae > Emmonsiellopsis > Emmonsiellopsis sp. PD_5. Next base: position 268,557 of record JANTQI010000018.1, on the reverse strand, counting down.
TGTGTGGGAGTAGACCGGTACGCGGCAGGCTGAGGTTGGGCAAGCTGGTCAATAGGGGACGGTGGCTCAGCGCTTTCCAGACTGACGTGTGTCACGCCGGTGCCGTGAGTTGATACCGATAACGCCACGGAACGGCGTGATGGTGCTTTTGAGGAAGTCGTTGAGTATGGTGGCGGAGGGGTTTCTGTAGTTGCAGTCGACGTGTTACCAAAACTACTTGGAATGGATAATGTCGACGAAGCATCAGAGGAGACATCATCCAGCCGCGGCGAAGGAATCCGGCCGGGGTCAAAAGGAGGGGAATCCGGTTCTTGCCCGCATTCGTGTGGGTTCTTCCGGTCTCGAGGGTATTCAGTAGAATCTAATGAATTTGCACGCTGCCGTTCAAAAGCAAGTGTCTTCTCATCACAGTCGATAGGACGCGGGGTATATCTCGGTAGAGGGGCTGCTGAGAGGTATGGCTCATCTATGCCCGGCGCTTCCATGTCTCCACCGGTGCCATAGCTCTGCCTGAAGCCGGCCTGAGGATCGTGAGGCTGCTGATAGATATGGGATGGCTTTTGAAGATGTCGATCGCTGGACATACAGCAGCAAAACGCGCTGAGAAAGGTCATTATCGATGTCCACAAGAAGGGGATTTTCGTGCCGTTTTCCGATTTAAACAAGAAATTGTATGATAAAAAAACGATATCTGAACAACAAGAGCAACGATAAGACCTAAGGCACTGCTGGACAGAAGAGAAAAGGGACCACTTTTATGTTTCAGGTGGAAGGGGTGGTGAGACGGCCGAACACTGGATCTAAATTTGGCTATCCATTGCGATAACGACAAGAACAAATGACAGGCAGAACGAATGACAGCTACAAGACAACGAGAACGCAGCAACAGCCAGAGCAGATGAGGTGCTGGAGCACAGATGAGGTCAGTCTCCGGGCATTGAGAGGGGGGAGGTGTCAGGAAGATGGAGATGAGGAGAGGTGGAGGTTGAAGGCATCCACGAATCATCTCACCTTTCCTCTTTCGGCTGGTTCGTTCCGTACTCGCTCAGCCTCAATCCTACGGGAAATACCGTACCGTACCGGCATGGATAAGCAGAGGGGAAGTTACTGGCGTTTCCCTATTGGTTCATTCCGTATATTACAGGCTGGGTGTACCGGGCAATACAAGGTACCGATGCGGGGATGAACTGTTTTTCCGGTTCCCCGCAATCAACATGTTTGAAACCTTATTTTAGCCTCACCCGCGGAGAAACAATAGTCCGGTACGTAATTTTAAAGTTTTAGAGTTACCGTAATTTTGTAATTTTCGATAAGATCAACCACCCCGCCTGAATATTTTCCTCTCCTCCACTCCCTCCTCTCCCTTTCTATCACACCTCCGCGACCCATAAAGATGTCTACCACAACGTCTCCCTTAGGGCTCCAAGGAAACGACGATTATGAGACTATCGCCAAGCTAGTCCAACCCCCCCAAATCCCTCGTCATCGCTCCCACGACCCCGCCAACAACCAAAAACGAACAGATCCCTTCCAATTCGGCTCGCGCTTCCTTGAACAAGGCGACAACGTCTTTGAATTCAACGCTTGGGACCATGTCGAGACCGATGCCGATTACCGCGAGTATGCAGAACTCCAATACGCCAGACAGCGCGAAGCCCCCGTCTCCGAGGACAACCGCATAAAATACAACGCCAACCCGGCCAAGTTTTGGAACACATTTTACAAACATAATACGAGCAACTTCTTCAAGAATCGCAAATGGCTGCAGCAGGAGTTTCCCATTCTGGCGGAGGTGACCCAGGAGGATGCGGGACCCAAGACTATTTTGGAGGTCGGTGCTGGCGCGGGCAATTCGGCCTTTCCGATTTTGGCGAGTAATAAGAATGAACTGTTGAAGCTGCATGCGTGCGATTATTCGAAGAAGGCCGTCGAGGTTATGCGGGCTAGTGAGAATTACGATGAGAAGTATATGCAGGCGGATGTGTGGGATGTTTCGGCTGAGGGGGATGATTCGTTACCGCCTGGATTGGGTCCGGAATCAGTGGATGTCGTGGTTATGATTTTCATATTCTCCGCGCTTTCTCCAAGCGAGTGGGGCCGTGCTGTGAGAAATATCCATCGAGTGCTGAAACCTGGCGGGCATGTTCTATTCCGGGATTACGGCAGGGGGGATCTTGCGCAAGTGCGGTTTAAGAGTGGTCGGTGGATGGGTGATAATTTCTATGTCCGTGGCGATGGAACGAGAGTATATTTCTTCGAGGAGGACGAATTAAGGCATATTTGGGGCAGATGGACCTCAGAGGGCGGAATCCCTGAAACGGTTCAGAGCAGTGATGGGGAAGACAGGGAGTCTCCTGCAGATGCCCAGAATGATTCCCATTTTAAGATATTGGATCTTGGCGTTGACAGACGCCTGTTGGTTAACCGACAACGGAAGTTGAAAATGTACAGATGCTGGATGCAGGGTCGTTTCCAGAAGAAGCCTGTCGAATCTCCAGACTCGAACACCATCAACCTTGATACCCTAGCGGCGGAACTTCCTAACTAAAGCTATCGCAAGCGAAAGTTTTTACCTTTTCAAGACCATCAGCATCCTCTCCATCATGGCACTAAGTTTGTGAACAAACATAGGGTTCAAGCAGATAATTTCAGGGGAGCCCCTAACTACACACAACCGCTGGTCCTTTTGCGCTTTGTGGTGGAATCCAACGCCTTGCAGCCGCCCCGGAGAAGGTATGGTTTGCTAAATGGGTGGTTGACGCAGTCATCAGACTAGGACGACAACCGGTCATCAAACAATGGGTGGTGGTTTTTTGCCCAATACCGAATGAAACGACATTTGGCTGATTCCCTGGGATCGACAAAAGTACTAGCTCGAGAACGAAATCTACCACCTACCTCCAACCTACATTTAGGAGGACCTGGGAGATTCGGTGGGAAATAGTGAACGATCTCCTTCGTCCGACGACTCCCTGAAGATGAAATACATATGTTCGGAAATAAATAGGAGATAAATATAGACTATGGTTAGATACATGCAGAGATAGATGCATAGACATAATTTCAACAAATGAATACATATATAAAACAATAACAACCCCTGCCTTCTCATCCAGCCTCCTCCCCATCTCTATCCAACGAATACGCAACCCCAACAAACACCCAACCAAACCGTATCGCATAAGGAATTCCCGCCGGCCCAGAACAGCTGGAATGTTTGATAGGATACATGTGCGGCTTGAAGAAATGCCGATGCCGCGATTGGAGAAATCTGCATTTGCTGGTGGGGATCTCGAGGACGTGACATCCGTCGTTTTTGCGACGTTGGGTGCGGATTGTAAGATTTAGGCTGTTGGGGTGCAAGGAGAAGGACGATGGCGACTTTTCACTGCAAGCTGGGCAGATGTATGGGTCCGGGGAAATCGTAGCGTTGGCACCATTCTCGTTTTGAGATGGAAAGGCGCAGCTAGTATGTCGCCATGTGTAGCAAGAAGAACATGAGATCCCTTCAGTCTCATCTGCATAGTTCTTGTCAGGGGAACCGCAGCAGGGGATTGAGTGGGGGAGTCTCATCGGGCGAATATCATTCATCTGGGGTACGCCGGAGGAATAGTATAACCGCCGTGCAAGGGAAGAGGCCTGGCAGAATGACGGGATATCCTCGACTGGCAGTTCCTTGAGGATTGTGTCGAGAATTTCTAGAGGTATGCTGACTCCCCAACGTTCTCTGCTGGCATGGGAAAAGCTAGGCTCTGAGGCAGTGAATAGCCAGGCTAAGACGCGGAATCCTGGTGAACACTCTATTGCAGATTTTTCTGTCAGGAGAGGGATGGGGTTTGAACATGATATAGATGTGCCCTCATCCTTGCCTGGGAAGAACTCCGCAACGACGATTTGTCGTAGGGATATGAGGATCGCACGGGTTATATGTTGACTTCGATCACCGGTATCTTTGGAATTCTGATCCAGAAGGAACCCTTCTGCTTTCTTGATAGCTTCTGCCCTATCCTCCTCCGTCTCAAGTCGTTTGCACAAAACAATAAGGAACCCATGAAACCAGTATATCTCTTCTTCAGGGAACTTCCAACCCGGGGATAACTGAAATCCCATCGGAATTTCAAAAGAATGGATATCGGACACCTCCAGATCCCAGGCCGCGATGCGCAGGTATGCAATTGCTAGCATTTTAAACAGTGGCGACGATGGCCCCGGCCAGAGCGAGTGGTCGTCGATATAGAAACACCATTGATGTGTGAAATCTATGAATACTTGGTATTGTATCTCGTTGAGTTTTGAAGGGCGGCTGATTTTGATATTCAGGGGTTCATATTGTGTGCTTGCAGTCGTTTGCCCTACGGACTCCATTGATTCTGGTGGTACAGCAACATCACAGCAACCTCGTAAACTCACATCCCTCGCATTTTCCAGCAGAGACTGGGGCAACAAATGCTCCGCTTTCTGGATCTTGTCCAGCTCAATGCGAAGCATAAAAGTCGTAGGGATGCCATTTTCATCGTCTCTCCATCGGGATACCGTGAGATGTCCTGCGTCCAGATCAAGCGTGTAGACATCTCGAAGATCCGCGTGAAGCGGGATCGGGCAGTGGAGTCGATCCCAACCGTCGACTATGTGAGATCTAGTTCTGATGTTCCTCTGGAGAACTCCAAGACTGTAGAATGGGGCTTCAGGATCGTGCCGCTCCATTCCGTCTAGAGGCCAGTTGATTACGAGCCATCTTCCTGTAGGTGCATGTCAAGAGCTGTTGCCTGGAAAATGTGGGATGAGGACTGGTGAAGGTAAAGGATTTGACAGGGCAGTACCTTGTGTGAAAATATTCCATACCGCAAACATTTCTGCAAGTTATGTTGTTTTGGTGATGGTGTTTAATTTGCAGAGTAAAGCAGAGCAATATATATGTTGGTTCAATCCCTGTTAATTATGAATCTCTGTTCTGATTAGGAGTCTTAGCAGAATCCTGTAATCTAATTGGTTTAAACTTGAACTCATGTCACATAATTTAAGTGAAATAATGGCAGCCATCATGGAGCTGCTCACCACTTTTCAACCTCTTCTCACCCCATGATGCATCTGCGCTATAAAGACCACATCACTCCCTTTTCTTGGCCGCTGGCAGCAAGCCTCGCCTCATCTCTCTGCCTGCAGCGAAGAACCCTTCTACTGTTGGCAAGCATCTCTTCTATCTTGCTACCTCTCTCTGCCTATGTATTTCCCTGCTCAGTGTTGTTACCTAGTAGGGCCAGTGATCAACAGTTGGTCAGGGGTGCATAACGCGAAGAAGGCGCTTGTCGTGCACATGGCTACGAGAGTGCCCGCGACCAAGTGTGAACAAGGACGATTACACGAATCATGCAATGCCTGTAAAAAGCTGCAGAGTGTGCTGCCCCAGCGGTGGAGCTAATCAACGCATGCTGCTGCGACGAGGATGATGGCTGCCGGGTGGGTGTGCTTGGATAAACGGCTGTTCACTCGAGATTTACAGCATATATAGGTGCACTGGCCCAAGGCCGTGGAAATTCATGAAGATGCTGATACTGAGGCATAAGTGGGAAATTCTCAAACTTGTATGTGGCTGGAAGTAAACGCTCATAAAACGTCTTTTTAAAGGTGTATTTAGATATTACGACTGTGGCTATCCGGATACGGATAATATATAGATATATAGATATGCAAGGAAAATAAAAAATGAACAATTACTGTACATATACAGAAGTCTGCAGCTGCGTCCGCTCTCCGCTCAGCTTGCCAGCTTGAGCGCTGCACAAGGGTCGTGGTCCATCACTGCATGTGCGGTGCGTTCGATTATACTGCAGCTGATCTCGTCGGGCTGGTACTTGGGCTGGATGGCGCTGTGTCCGATGGTCGCGAGCCAGATCATATAAGGATAGATCGTCTGCTGGCGGTAGGCCAGAAAGGCAGACTCAAAATCGGGTGCCTTGCCGCCTGCTGCGTCGAGGCGCTCGAGGTAGAAGGCGATCAGCTCCTTTTCCCAGGAGCGGCGGTCTTCAACGGCCAGCCCGGACCCCATGGTGTAGGCCACGTCGTACGCCCAGCTTCCCTTCATGATGATCTGCCAATCCGTAAACCCCATCTTGCCTGCGGAGGTTTGGTAGGTGTTGCCCACATGCGAGTCTCCGTGCAAGAGGGTGGCGGGCGCCTGGCTGGCGACCTCGAGAGACTGCTTGAGCGCGCGGTAGAGGTTGTTCTGGTCCTCCACGACGGAGTCGGGAATCACGTTTTTAACGCGCTGGGCGCGCTCGATACCGACCTGGGCTCGCTTTTCGATACGGACCAGCTGGTCGAGGTTGTAGTAGTGTTTGGCGGGTGTCTTTATGTGTTCGTGCTGATCCAGCTCAGGGGCATTCCAGTACCGGCCGTGCATAGCTGCGAGGTTGGCGAGGAGATCCTCCATCTGAGCACGCGAGACAGGCGACTGGGGCGTAAAGAAGGTCGCACCCTTGGAGATGGCGATGTTTTCTAGCACCGAGATCGAGCGGCCCGATCCCAGGTCGAAGGCTCCGTGATAGCCACGGGGGGCCTCGATGTCGAGGCCCGGACGGAGGTGTTTGAAGAAGGTGGGCTCGCCCGTTATGATGCCAGCCAGACTCAGCGTAAACCGCTGGGTGAAGCTGTGAGTCGTTTTCGCAAAGAGGTCTGTTGGCAATCCCGCGTTGCGGCCGGCCTCGTTGTACGTGACGCTGATCCGGAGGCGGGAGGACGTGCCCTTGTGCACGTCCTCGGCTTCAAATGACTCGACCGCTGCGCCTTCATGCTCGCTGCAGAGGATAGCTGTCAGCCAGACGGCCGTCATCTGTTTCGGCGAGGTAGCTATGTCGGTAGCGCTGGTTGCAGGGCGGCGATGGAATCGTTCCAACATGCAGTAGAAGGCATATTGCACGAAAGTCCTGGCTATCTGCGCGATGGCGTTGCCAGACTGTTGCTGCGGGCTCACCACAGCTTGATCCTTTGCATTTTCTGTCATCCTGTCTGCATGAATGAGAGTGTCTTGGGAGTGTCTGGATGTTATCTGAAACAATCTTTCTGGAATTCAGCAACAAAGGTGTGTCTGTGTCTGTGCCTGTAAATATTTAGAATCCTGGCAAATACCTCTGATAAAAAGTTTCCCACAAAGCGCCATTCTGCTTGCCTTGCCTGTCCTGTGGCTTTTCTGGGCAAATTGGACCTTTTGATCGTCGTTTCCTAGCTCGCACTTGCAGGAGCTCTAATTTAGTTAGTTTTCCTCCAACTTCTGCAGCTGGCGACTGTATTCTCGCCGCAGAGGAACAGTCCAGCCGCGGACTTGGATTGGCATGATTATTGACGGAGCGCCAACCGCTGCGAACAGCAAACCATAAGGGCTTCAGGGAGCGCCTTGCTGGCACTTTGACTTACCTCTCCATTCTGCCTGCAAAATTTTGTAGAAAATCCTATCCCTGTCCGGGGGCCCCTGATTAATGGGGACAAATGATAAAGGATTTAAGCGCGGAATTGAGTGGGACAAATTGAGCAGTGATTCGGGAGGTTTTTCGTATCCGCACGAATCACATACCAGCCTCATACCTTGGTGCCGAGCCATGTTAAACGAAATGGTGTGTACCTCGGAACATGAATCCACAGTGAAGCCAAGGGAAAAGGCGGCCCTGAAGCGAGACGGTGGTGGAAGCAAAAATCGCTCGAAGGCGAGATCAAACAGACGGCCTCCATAGCGGCAAGACCGTCGTTGACAGTGAAGGGGTTTTCAGGGGTGAGACGAAGATCTTCCCCTGGTCAGACCACCCGACAGGACGGCTCGTTGACCCAGCATTCCAGCAACCTGACAAGAATGAAAGGTGAACAGGGAGAGATGCGCTGAGAAAGAAGGATAATGTCCCTAGAACATTATTCAACCCGCTCAGAAATATGTCAACGATACAGATGCTGCATCTGTAAATCTCGCCCATGCTCTGCTCAGCAAACTGTCATTCCCAATTTCCCAGACTCTCTCCTCTTCTGTGGGCCTCCTTTGAACGGCACCAACCGTTAGAAAGTGGGTTTCCAACCGTTCCCCGTGCCTTTCCCCGTGCCTTTTTCTCCTCCACCCCGTTGAACCTTCAGCTAGGGAAAATAGTGTGCCGTAAGCTCGGATCCTGCCAGAATGAGCCCCAACACGGCTCCCCCCAGGTCATATTTGAGAGCCAGAGAAGCTTCATGAATCTTTCATATCTTGTCGCTTTCAACATGCTCGCCAGCGTGACGAGAGTCTTCACAGCGTCGCCACCATGAGCAAACCGACGAGCGACGGCATGATGATGCCCACGCCCCCAGGGGTTACGCCCAATCCGGATGGGAGAACAACGCTTCAGAACCAGTACCTTGTCGTTACCTTTGTAACATTATCGCTGGCATTCATTGCTGTGTCCATGCGGGTGTACACTCGGTTGTTTGTTGTTGCATCCTTGGGACTTGATGATTGTACGTTTTCTTTGCGCTCGTTGTTGATTCACTCTTGTCCTGGGCCCATGCTAACAAATATCCCAGTGATCATCATTTTGGCGTTTGTATGCCACTTGCCTCCACAACATTGAATTCCAATGAACCGAGCTGATGATATCCAGTGCGTTGGCGTTGCCTACATCGCGGTGTGCGTAGAAGGCAAGCTTCTTCTTCTCTTTCAACATGTCTCCCTTGTGGGGTAAGGGGGATTTTTGCTGACACTCGACGCCATCCTCCAGCCATGAAATATGGATTTGGGAAACATCTCTGGGATGTGCGTGCCGCTGACATGCTTGTGTATGCAAAGGTATGTAATAGCCACCTACCCAAGTATCCGACCGCCAACCTATGGCTAACTGTTTCGTCTAGCTCTTCTCCCCGCTTGGGATCACCTACTGCTGGGCTCCCGCATTGACCAAAATATCCACGCTTCTACTGTCAGTTTTCCCCGGGTCTACGGAACCGCAAGCAGGGACAGAGAAGATACTGATACTGCCTACTAGTTTTCACCGGTTAAATTCGGCTCGAAACTTCAGAATCGCCTTGTATTGCGTTGGGTTTTTGACTCTAGCATATAGCCTTGCCACCACGTTTGTTATCCCAATCGCGTGTGATCCCAGCGATCCATCGAAGGCAAACTGTACCAATGCTATCGGTACATCTCAATCGGCGGTGAATATTTTTACAGACGTGGTGGTGCTTATTCTCCCCATTCCTATGCTTCGAAATTTGCAAATGCCTGTTTTTCAAAAAGTGGTGTTGGGGTGTGTCTTTGGCATCGGTTCACTGTGAGCGGTCCCCTGCTCTCTATCATCAGCGTGGCTCGCTACTTCAGACCGTTCTAACGCAGGCCATTCCCACAGGGTTGTCGTCGTGAGCGTTGTGCGCCTCTATTTCAATCTAACTTACTTGACCGCCGTCGACAATACCTGGTATATAGCGAAGAGCGGTATCTTATCGTAAGTTGTTCCTCGGCTTTTCTCAGGCCCGGTTTAGGCCTCAGAGCTGATCATCACATGCGTGCCAGGTCTGTCGAGGTCAACTGCGCCGTTGTCTGCAACTGTATAGTCGTCCTCAAGCCGCTCCTGCGTAAAGTCTTCCCATCCTTACTCTCGACGCCAAAGACCCCCAATAATTACAAGTCCTCGCAAACCCCCGGCAAGGGCTTTTCCAAAATCAGCCGATCTAAAAATTCGGCCATCGAGTTGAGCTCCGTTGAGGCCGGGACGTATCATGAGGACGACGGGGATATCAGCGGAAGGCGGATCATGGTAACGAAGTCTTATCACGTCCAAGGGCATAATGATGACAGTGAAAGCATGGAGAACATCATTGAGCCGGACAGGAAATTCCCGCATTATCATCGCTGATCAAATCCTATATCTGTTTCTGGGTGAGGTAGGGTGAGCGTGATGGTAATGGTGGGTGAAGGGCGAAGGAGAAGGACGAAAAATGCAGACAATGGAGCGCGGGCATGCGAGGTCCGGTATTATAGGCCAGAAAAGCGGCGAGGGTACCAGGTCACGTTGAGGACAGCTGTATCCGTTTCTAGAGGTGGGCGTTTCCCGAAGTGGCGACGGTGAAAGATGAATCACACTATTAATCTTACCTTTATATCTTCAGTACTTTATGATAAACTGTAGAAATACACTGTAACTAAGGAAGTATATAAGGGGTCTGATTATAATGTATTTCACCACAAACTGGATCACATCACGTGACTTGGTACCACTGCACTAAATTTAGTATGAAAAGTTACCTTATTGTGTTTGTCTTGTTTGTCTTAGAAGTACGGAGGTCTCTCATACTAAATAAGCGTGGTGGTACAGTACAAAGTGATCCAGTTCGTGGTGTGATCCAGTTCGTGGTGAAATACGTTAAGCAAGTGGAGGTCCTGGTGGCCTCCCTGTAGTTTCCAGTGCTCTCCTTTGCATTCGTATTTTCCAAGTTCTTTTCTTTTTTCCTTCCAGAAGGGTAAGAACATGGTTATTTTCGTCCTCCATCCCAGCGGGTATTTTTAATCTTTCAACAAACAGGGTTTGAGAATTGATGATATCATTTGTTCCAACGTAAAGTTGTTTTTGATTTATTAGCTAACTTAAACCCGTCTCAGAGCCTATTTACACCACGAAGAGGTGCCTTGCCCAACCCTGGGTGCTGGTGCAGGGACTCAAACCCTGTCTGGCTGCTCTCCATATAAGGATTATTGGTGACATGCTCCCTACGGTTTGCCATTTATAATTGGGGAGCTCCTCATAGTGCGCACCACCATCAGACATTCTCAATATCTTCCTCGTCTATCCATTCGTCCATATCCGGGGTATCCGGGGCATCCTCATCATCATCACAGGCCTGACTTGCCTGCATCCGGATTGCTAGGTTCATCACTCTTGGTCCTTTCTTTACCTTCATTCTTCTGGGGTCTTCGCCCCAGACTTCATTAAACAACCTCTCATTTTTCCTGGCTGTACGGTAGTGCTCATTCAAGCAGACCACCCTTTCCGTCATTATCTGCGCGTGGATCAGGATCCTATAGTATGTTCGGGCGGCCGGGACCCCCCAATGATATCATTTGTTAATTTGCATCTCGATGCTATTCGTCAGTTCGGATGCTCATACATACCTACCCCTGCCTTCGTTGTCTAGCTTTGGCGCCGTTTTTGCTGTCCGCCGTTGGCCTATGAAAGGGCGGAGTTGCTAATCCGACTGGGAGGGACGATTTGCTCCAAGGGCCCTGATCTGATGCTTGGCTGCTGTCTGTCTGTCTGTTGAATCGCTCATGACAGCATTTTAGCAAGGAAGGTTCCCCGCATGGCAGAAGGCCCCCAACTCTGATGCATGCATCTCTGCTGAAACGAACGGGTAAACGGGGAAGTCGGGACCTCCCTGTGGTGAGGTAATTGCAGGGGATGGATTGCCAAGTACTGGATCGTGCGGAGTTCCTCTGATAGTATATCCTAAAACTCCCCATCGAGAGTACGCAAATTTCCTCTCACTCAAATGACAAGTATCGCTCCGAAGGTCGTTTTGCAGAATGGCTGTACAGACCGAAAACCAGACCTCCAGTGTGGATGTTGGCGACACGAACGGGGTACGACCGAAGATTATACGGGCTATTGACGAAGAGAGTGGTACCACGGATGCCAAAGTATGCTTCCCATTGAGTCTGCGTGCTCAAGAAACAATACATCCACGGACTCTGAACTAAGCGACCATAATAGTACCCTCATTATCTCCCAGTCTGGGACCACGCAGACCAGCTTCCTCCGCTGGAGCCCTATACACACCATGACCCAGGCAAAAACGCCGACCCATCACTCAAAGACTTGTTACTTCCGGGAGTAACATTCAAGAAGTTAACACCGACAACCGGCACTGAGATAACCGGACTCCAACTCTCCTCACTCACAAACCCTGCAAAAGACCAACTCGCACTCCTCGCAGCCCAGCGCAAAGTCCTCGTCCTGCGCAACCAAGACTTTGCCGACATCCCAATAGACCAGGCAATCGCATTTGGTGGCTACTTCGGACGACACCACATCCACCCAACAGCCGGCATCCCCGAAGGCTACCCCGAAATCCACATCGTGCACCAAAAGCAAAGCAACAACGGAGATTTCGTGACATTTCTCGGTGCAAAGAACAGCACCGTACTTTGGCATTCAGATGTCACATATGAAGAACAGCCGCCTGGAATGACAATCCTCTACGCGCTGGAGCTGCCCGAGGTCGGCGGGGATACAGGCTTCGCGAACACAGTCGAGGCATATCGGAGGCTGTCGCCGGCTCTCCGAGAGAGATTGCATGGGCTGAGGGGGGTGCATGATGGGATCTCACAGGCGGAGCCCTATTATCGGGCGGGGAGCCTGGTTCGTCGGAGGCCGTTGAGCGTTGAACACCCGCTTGTGCGCACCCATCCGGTTACAGGGGAGAAGGCGCTTTTTGTTAATGCGCGTAAGTTTGCTTGTCTTTGTTTTATTGGCTTTTTCTCTGAGGGGTAGGCTGACTGAAGTAGTGACAACAAGTATCATTGGAATGAAGAAAGAGGAGAGCGATATGTTGCTGGGGTTTCTGGTGAATCATATCGGGCGCTGCTTGGAACATCAGGTTAGGGTGCGGTGGGAGCCCGGGACAGTGGTCATTTGGGATGTGAGTGTTTTCTAAGTTGGTCTGTTTGTTCGTGGAGTATGAATCTAATGAGTCTAGAACCGGGTCACCGCACATACCGCTATTGTCGACTGGAATACCTACGAGCGACGGCATCTGGCGCGCCTCACCCCTCAGGCTGAATGCCCATTTGAGACGCCTTACGTACCTGAGAACTGAATCATTAGTGTTCAAATACTTGTGTCTTGCCCGAGTGAGGAAAGAGCTTTGGTTGCAGTTTGGTCAAAATACAGCCCTAAGTTTTGTAAACAACCAACTGCAGGATGCAGGTCAGGGGAATACAGCGTCTACTTGGCTCTATCAATGGCATATATGCTCTGATCATAATCCTTAATGCGCATACATAAAAGTAGTTCACGCAATGGCCGCCCCGACCTGGAGACCCAGCGTTGTATTCATGATGCCAATAAAGGCAGAGGAATGAAATTCTATGGCCAACAGTACTTTAGAAGAGTGAAACTGCCCTCACGGTCTCAAGTCAGTCGTTAATTGATTACACTCTAGCAATGACCGCAGGGTCGCAAGGAACAACTCCCTAGGTAACGTCGCAAGACAGACCCCGGATCTGGTAACGTAATTCCCGCCTGAGCTGCGCACCGGGTCGAGCTGCGCACTCCATCTAAAATCGCGTGTTCCTACTCACCTACCTTCTTCAACCACCTACGAGGTTGGCCAAAGGATCAATACATGTAAAAATTGCTATATTTAGCTAAATCAATGCTTTGTGTTGGGAAAATTGATTCCAAAATTTTATAGTAGGGTTGGGTGCGCAGCTCTGGCGGGAATTACGTTAGTGAGTGGCTACGCTTGATGTGGTATGTGCTGACTCCAAGTCCCACGACATTTAGAATTTCCAAGGCTGATTGCACAATGCTGACCGTTCTGTATGTAATCAGCCTGGCGGCTAAAGTGATTGTCCGGGGTTTGGCAGCGGGGACTCGGGAGTGCCCGCGATGTTGATCTGCGGGGGGCCTGAGACGAGTTGATCTATTACTCGTGCCTTCGCTTAATCACCCTGCTACTCCCGTATATACATACTATGTAGACTCGGCATTGCAGGGTGGCAGGCCGCAGAACAGGCGAACAGGCCTATGACAGCATCATTTTGGCAGTCAGCGGGCGCTGCATCTGTCCAACTTAGGCAAAAGGCACGATATTACCCCTCAATCTTCCGGGTTGAAAGAAGCTGAGATGAGCTGCGATGGACTGTCCACGCCCAAAGGTTCAAGTTATAAATACCGAGTTCTTTCCTGCCTCTCAATCTCTCTATATTCCATCTCAACCAACACAGAGACCTCAAGCCAACTACCGCTTTCCATCTAGCAATTCTGATTCTTCGATCTTAACAAGGTACGAATACATGTTTTCTACCTGGTTGCCTCCCTTGTTACTACTCTGCTAACATACTGGACAACAGACCCAATCCCTCCACATCCAGTGAGTACCTAGCTTATGAAAGACCACGAGCACCGCGGCACAAGCTTACACGGAGGACTGTAGCACAAAATGTATCCCTGGGGTGACACCGGTTGTGCTGGTGCCGCAAACGGTGGCGGCGAAATGCTCCCCAAGTGAGGATGATTTCGACATGCGGAACTTTTGCTCGCGCGGAGCTGCGAAGGGAACTGCGGGTTGTTCAAGTCAATGGTGGAGATGTAGCTGGGGGTTGAGCCACGTGGTGATCCAAGTTTGCAGATAGCCTCTGCTGTCCATTCTTTAAGTTAGCTAGCTGGAATTGAAGTCATGTCGCATGCAGCGAGAAAAAAACGTGCCATTGTAGTTCATTGGTGGGAAGTTTCTCAACATAATACTGCATCTCCATGTAGCAAGAGTGAAATATCCCTGCAGGCAGGCTATAGTTATCCCAGGCGCCCTCGTAGTTGGCGAGCTCGGGGCAAGTGTCGAGCATTGTGAGATATCCTATTTATATGCCCCCTTCCCCCTGGAACACTGTCCCCTTCCCTCTACTCCTGTCGAGCCTGAAACCCGATCCAATTTTTTTTCTCGGCAAAATGAACGAGGAACAGGACGCAGCCCTGCGTAGGCTCACATCATGCCTCCCACAAATTCAACAAATCTATTCAACCTGCCAGACCCCCTCAATCACATTTGGCGTTGTCCATCATGGCCGTGTAATCATGACAAAAAGCATCGGCTACCGCGACAGCAACCTGACCTTCCCCGCCAACGAGGATACCATATACATGCTTGCATCTTGCTCGAAGATGTTCACGTCCGCCGCGGTGGGCATTCTCGTCGACGAAGGAAAGCTTAGCTGGACCGATCGGATCCAACAGTATCTCCCGGAATTTAACCCCGATGGTGATCCAAGGATCGGACAAGAGACTGATATTATCGATTGTTTTCGACATTCAACGGGACTTGCCTCGCCTACCATGCTGATGGTAGGTCCGAAGGGGACCATTGCGAGTGATGCGGAGGATCTGATTCATATCTTAAACGCCATGCCCACTAGAAACAGAAATGGAGAGCAAAGATTCAATCGAGAGTGGCTGTATAATAACGCAGTGGTGGGGCTGATGGCTCTCATCGTCGAACGTGTTTCAGGCCAGCGTTTTGCCGACTTTGTTCGCGAGAGGATTCTGCAGCCACTAGGGATGCACAGAACAGCAATGACCCGAGCTGATATTGAGAATGACGGTAATCTTGCAATCCCATGCACAAAACTAAGCAATGGGCAATTCTACCACCTCTCTGATTCCTCATGGCAATGCGACGACCACTCCCCACTCCTTGCTTGTATGGGCATGCGCAGTAGTCTGAACGACATGCTCACCTGGTGCATGGCGGTTCTCGACGCGGAGCGCAGTGAGACCGACCCCAACCATAAACCCATCATCTCCAACAATCCCCTGAAAGGAATGACCCGTGTCCGCCGCGGCTACTGGACCCTGCCAGCGGACGACCCCGAGTTCAGCAAACCCGCCACGTACGGAATGGGCTGGTTCCGCATTGACCTGCCTTCGTCGAAACTAAGCTCATTTAGCGGGAATGCGCTTACCCACAATAAGGAGCATCAGTGCCATCTGAAGTATGTCCTTGGCAAAGAGAATGCGCCCTATCCACTTACGGCGGTGGGTCATACTGGTGGTATGCGAGGCTCTGTATTTAGTGTGTACACGTTCCCGGAGACACAGAGTGCTGTTGTTACCGCGACGAATGGGAGGGACTTCGGGGATGCAAGTGACTTCACCGCGCAAATTCTAATACAGGCTCTTTATGATCTAAAGCCGGTGGTCGATTTACTACCCTGGGCTAAGAAGGAGGCGGGGCTTGCGGCAGGGTTTTATCGCGAGCATATTGAGGCCCCGTGGAAAGAGAACAGGCGTCCGAATGACCCCGAGCGAGATCGGATGCTTTATGTGGGAAACTACCGAGGCGTCAACAATATGTTCACTCTGAATATAGCTGCTGAGAATTCACCTTCAGCCGAGGTGTCTTTGTCTGTGGTGTTCAACCACCGTCTTGCATCGGAGTGTCCATTGATCTTCTATCAGATGGACGTGTACAGCTTCCTTCAGCCAGATGAGGACTATGCGAAGACGCAGGCTATCATTGCAAAGGAATACCACCGGATGTTGCTGAGATTCCAGGTCGATGAGGAGAGAGTTACGGGTCTGTGGTGGCAGTGGGATGTAGAAGCGGAGCCAGCCTGGTTTGGCAGAGTAAAAAGATAGGCGACTCATTGTTAGGACCAGCAAAAGATAGAAAGAATCAAAGGGTATTCAATATATCTAATGGTATCCAGTATACAAAAGATCAAAGGTGAGAAAGGAAAAGAAAAAGAGGAAGAGGAAATGTAAGGGACAGAACAGTTATACCCTCAGCCTGCTTTGCCCATGGGTATATGTTCCTCCGTTCCGTCAGTCCTGTTGGATCCTGCTGGATCCCGTTCCGCCATTTCCACTAGCCCCTGCTAGATCCCGCTCTGTTGAAGCTGAGAGACATCCAGGCTCTCTGCTTGGGCTAGGTAGTGTTCTGGGGGCCTCATCATCAAGAGCATCATTGTCGGAATCATCACTGCTATCCTCATCCTCACTGGGATTGCTATTGGGGCCACTTTCATATCCGCTGTCTGAAAAGATGGCATCCAGCGCGGGGCTGGCATTGCTCTTGCTCCAACTCTCTTTACCATCAGGTCCGACGGGTCGGGAGCGAGGTACCATGATCAAGATAGCCCAGAGAGAGGGCTGGCGGCGAAGAGAAACCTGGAGTGAGGAACTGAGGGTGAGTGCTTTCGTGGACGAGGACGGGGCGTGCAGTGCGGCAAAAGACGCTGGCAGGAGGAAGGATGGGAGCAGGAGAGGACATGGCCAGCATGACGGGACCTGGAACTGGAGAGAACATGATGGTCGAGGGGGGAGCCAGAATTGGCTGAGCGAAGCGTCAAAAACGGCTCCCCCCTTTGCAAAGGTGGGCGGTCAATTTAAAGTAGGGATAAAGTTTAAGGTTTTGTGGGGCCGCCAACTTAAAATAACCTTCTTCTGCTTAAACCGCGCCCATTCTCGACGTCTGGCGCAGCACAATCATGAAATCTATTCCGTACGTAACCCCACTTAAAACGCTAGATATAAATAGCAAATGTTCAGGAAAACTCAGCTTGAGCGTGGTCAGAGTGCAGGCTCATTCATACCTAAACAAGGGATCCCTGAGATGGGAGAGAAGAGAGCAGATAAGTATCGGTATTTTACTACTCTGGCATCCCAGAAAGTAGAGGAAGCGCCCACCCCAACATAACAACTAGATGATGACAACCCCAAACACCTCCCACTTATCCCTAATTCAATACAATCCAATCCATCCACGCCTAGCCAAGCATATCCGAACGTTCGAAGTAACGCCACAAAAAAAGGAAGTAAACGAAGGTATCAACTCAATAAAACCCCTGTTCCCCCATCCCCTCCCCCTCCCTTGCCCCCTCAGCCCCGAACCGAGTCCAGTCGAAGAACTCTAGCCCAGCACCAACTCCATTTCCCCCTTCCACCCCCGGGATCCCCGCCTCACCACCCATCCCAAGCCCAAACCCGCCAGCAGCACCCACATCGAGCCCCGGACCCACACCAGTAGGGCTATTCACTCCAGCCACGTCCCCTCCGCCTCCTCCCCCGATGAATCCCAAATTCCCCATATTTTGATTCCCCCCACCCCCAGTGAAGAATGAATACGCGTCGCTAAACACCATTTCCTGATTCTGCACTACTTCCTGCGGGATGATGCCCATCATATTTGTTTCCCATGCGTCGTTCCCGGCACCACTACCAGCAGCAGCAGCGGGGCCATGTCCTTCTCCCATTCCAGGCGTTGAGTCGGCAGTAAATCCCACAGCGGCACCATCACCATCACCGCCGCCCTCATGCCCACCAAAACCAGCCCCCGCGCCCAAATCCGGCGGCGGTTCCAGTGATGGAAAAGACAATGGCCCACACAACCGATTAATAACCTCCAAACAGCGAGCTGCGAGGCGATTATTCTTCCCCAGCGCACAGTGCTGGCTGAGGAGATATCTGGCAGTTTGGATATCCGATAGCCAAGAGGGCGCGTAGGGGGATGTTGGGGTAGTGATTAAGAATAATACGGGGATCAGCGCGGCTTGGAAGAGGAAGTAGAGCATGTACCAGCCCGCTAGCCGCGAGTAGGGAGTTGTGGCGACGAATTCGTTGATGGAGATTATTGTAGCGCGAGCGCTTTGGAGGCAGCGCATGCGGGATTCTTGGTCAGGGGATTGGGATTGGGATTGGGATTGGGTGGTGGTTGAAGAAGAAGAGGGGCCAAGGGGTTCTGGGTCGGTGTCCGGGTGGCTGGCGCGTTTCCAGCGTTGGGTTGCCCAGCGGAGGAGAATGGGGCGGTATAGGATTATTTGGAAGTTCCAGCGGCGCCATGAGAGGCGCTTGCGGGCGAAGAGGAACCAGAAGGGTTGTTGCGAGAGTGTTGGGCCGATTGTGTGGCTGTTATCGTCGCGTTCGAAATATGGTGGGAGCGAGGAGAGCCATTCGTCGATTGGGATTTGGAGTTTCAAGGTTTCTTCGGCGGAGAGGTTGCGGTTGGAGAGAAGGCGGTGGTAGAGACTGTTGGTGGTAAGGTGGAATTTTGACTGTGCTATGAGGCTTGAGTAGAGAGTTGGTTGGTCCGTCTCTACTGGGATTGCGGTTGTGGTTGGGGTTAATGCCTGGGGTATATGTCAGTGGCCACTACAGTTCCTATACTTCGTTGTGTGGGGAGAATGGAGCGGATATACCTCTGGGTGTATATTCTTCACCTGCTTCGCGTCCATAATGCTTGCATCTGGCAGAAGGATAGGCCGACCAAACGTGATCGACGCACCACTATCGAATATAAAAACCCCCCACCAAACCCTTCGCCGCATCTCCCTCTGAAGCAAACTGATATTCCATTCCGGGAACTCCTTATGCAGACCCAAACTTAGTGCCATCCGTATAGCCAGACCAAGATAATTCCACCCCGTGTTCGGTTTATTACGCTTCTGCGTATAATTACTAAGAAGCAGGAATGCCTGCACCAGCGCCAAATTTCCCATTTCAAAGACTGACACATCTTGTAGATATCGATTGGCTTCATTATAAAACGTCTCATGAATGTCGACGTTATCATCACCAATGGTCCATGCGCCTAGGGCAAGAACCGTATTTAACAGAATCGGCCACGCATGGCCTCGTGGGCGCGGGATTTGTTCATTGAACTGCGCTCTAAACGTCTCTTCGTGTAGAAAGGGGTAAGCTGTGTGGTAATTTGCAAAATAGGCGTCTAGAACCGTCTGCGCCACGACTTGTGAAGGTTCTATGCCCGGATACGTGGATTGCCACAACATTGACTGGGCATCACGCGCCGCCCTACCCTCTGCAGTAGATTGCGCAGATGAGTTAACGTCCCAACCGCCCATTAAAAGGGCTCGTAATGGTGCGACGCTAGCTGGAGCACCTGTATCGCCTTTGTCAGTTTCTGGTACACACAACTACACAATAACAGCTGCGTGGTTATTAGTAACACACCAAGATAACCCGCGCCCTCGGGGCGGATCGACAGAGCTGCCATGCCGTCTGACAGCTCGCTAAGGGTAAGCTCTTTCTCTGCCCAGTCGAACCCATCTGCAAGCTGGGGAAGCGCCTCCGATGCAGCGTCTGAGGTTACATCTTTGGACGCAGTGGGTGGGGCTGGCTTTTGCGAAGATTCGCCTTTTTGTTTCCGCGGACCGCCCAGTGCTTGGGGAGGAGACGGATTTAGAAACGCATCGATGTCCACATTAGGCAATAAGGCAGAGAATGCTGCCTCGAGTTTTCGTATGCGGTCTTCGGCGTATGTAAGGTTTCTATGGGCAGTTAGTAAGTCATTGGATAGAGTGGCAGTGTAAAAAGTTGATAAAAATGGATTCAAGTTGCTACTTTTCCCCCTCTCCCCATCCAAAGTGTACAGGCATCATATCATACGAAAAACCACAGAGAAAAAAATACAAAAATTACACGACATGAAAAAGAAAATTCAGTCCCACTTACTGGCGCGTCAGTGGCGTGCGAGCCACCTTCGGACTATACACGCATTCCCTCTGCAGCTGCTTACACAGCGAACATGTCGGGCGTTCCTTTGAACACTGCGGTGGGAAGAATCTTAGTACCCATGGCCGTGGGAGGAGGGGACGAGAATGTGGGAGTATGTATCTTCAACGTGCGGAAGTGCAGTGTACATGTACATGTATGTACATGTGTGAGACGTACCTTCGATTTCCGAACCCTGCATTCATCGCACTGGTTTGAGTGCTTGTTAATACAAGTATGGGGGAGAAGAAAAGAAAAGAAGGAAAACGAGGAAAGAATGAAAAATCTAACAAGAAGGGGGGAATAGTAATGAAATAGAATGTTGACTTTAATATCCATGCAGGGACGGCTTTTGAGCATACATCAGCGCTCCCCTGCACAAATCATGGAGGGGGGTTGTGCATCAAAATCCAATGAAATCCAGAACTAAACAAATAATTCAGGAGGGAGAAAAACATACTGCAATACTCGACCCTGGATTCCCAGCCGTCGATGCTGGTGTTTCATCCATCTGCTCGATGATAGAAGTTGGTTTGAAATTGAGATGAACAGCCGCAGCAAGTTGCAAGAAGCAAAGAAGCGGGCGCCAATCGCGGTAGTGTCTCAATACGGCGAACCGCTGTCTTGATACTGTAATATACATGCCAACGCTATTCAATCACCCTGATACTGATATTCCCCAATCCCTAAATGCCCCTAATCCCTGCCTCCCAACACCCTAACACCTCCGAATCCTTAAGCATAACCCATAGTATTTTCAAAATTAAACCTGCGACCTTAGATGAAGGGTACAGAATGGTATTTGACTTTGAAACAATATTACATGTATTGAATATGCTTAGTATATTACCGTACTGAAAAATGCATCCTGATTGGGTGGCTAAGCGCTTGGGGTTTGGCTAAATAAGCGCTTGACGACGACTACAATTCTGAGATGAATCTTTGCTTCGGAACGGACTTCTACGCAGGGGGGATGTTGCATACAATGAGGATGTCGCGTTTTCTTTTTATCAGAGCAGGTTTCTAAGTGCTCCCTCCAGAACATAGTTATGCCGGGTCCCCAGGCTGTCGTTATCATGCTGAGTAGCGGCACATCTCTTTCTCTTCTACGATCCAAAAGCTAGTACTACTACTATCCTCTTGATCATCAAGCACAAAAGATGGCGGAGTTCTATACTGAACCCACCGTCAGCTAACTATCAGCTTCAACATGAACTACGGACTATCCGGAAAGCCGACGTTTAAAAGCTCCACCTGCTTCCGGTATGGCGATTTCAATCCGTCGACTTCCCTTCCAAGGTTTCCGGGGCCAGCTTATGACCTCATTGAAAAAATAAGAATAATTACGAGTCACACTGACCAGCTCTCATAGCTTGCTCCTCCTTGCGTACTATCATCTTTGATGTCTTTACAACATTTGTGAAACAGACTCTTGTCTTCCTTTATTCATAGCCCCAACTATCCCTACACGCCGAAACCTTTCTACCATTCACGATGCCAACAGAGGAAGAGTTCGCAGTTTTTGACAAGGAGCTTCGGGAGAAGAGAAGACGTGATAAAATCCCAATTCACCCGTTCATTGCTGAAAGGTTCCCTGCACAAGAGGACCAGCTCGCATATCTAGAATGGGTGTCCCTGAAAGCAGACAAGCACGCATCCAGGTGGTACATGTCGGAGTTGCAAACTCAGTTCCCATTTGTACTAGAGACCATCAACTACAACTATGAGAAGCAACGTGGTGATCTTGCCAACTTCCTCGATAGTTGGCGTGGCCTCTTTCTTTATGCTGGGATCGATATAAATGGCGATATCTACCGCATTGTCCTGCAGCCAGATGGTCTCCTTGCGGACCAGCCTCTCCCTAAGACTGACTGCGAACTCGTCCCGCCAAGTGTACTGGGGGTAAATCTAAATGTTCAACCACGGCTGCCTTCTCACCGACGAGTCGCCAAGTACGAAGAAAGCACGCAGCTAAATCAGGTTGACGATTTTGGTGATGGTTTCGTCTTCCACCAGATCGGCATGCTTGAAATGTGGATTTGCAACCAAGAAGACAGTCGCATAAAGGGCCCATGGCGCCCTACCAATTTTGGGGTTGTTGTGCGGATCCATCGGAGCGGAGCTCCCATAGGAGTCTACATCATTTACGACTTCTATCCGATGGATCCCGCACGCGATCCTTCGGAACGTCCCTCAACGAGACTCGACATCCCGCATTGGGGTATGCTGGGCAACCTTCCAGGCCGAATTGCTGTCGCAAAAATCGCAGACACAATGAGCGTGCTTCAGTTTGGTTACGATCTTTCACCAGCTGTCATCGCAGACTACCCTGTTGAACTTGTCAGAGCTGCTGTGGGGTGGGGGAACTCGATGCATCAATTGACTATCATGTACGATAACTAAGTATGGTAATGCCGCATACTGCAGTCTTCCATTCTCATTTGCTCTATTCTGCAAGGGATACTTAGACCAGGTGCGCGGTTACTTACTTACATTTTATCTCTTGGAGCTGCATTGGCATGGTTGTGGCTGCTGTTTTTATCCTCCGAACTGATCGTTTGTCCACATCTTATTGGTCTTCTCTTTTTTTCAAACTGTTGCTTTCGCTGGTGTTCACGGGTTCATCTAATAGTCCTGGTCAAACAGAGCCGCTCCATTCCTTTGCCCTGTGGTCCGCCAAAACAATCCAAGTACAATTGATTCTAAGACTCCTGCCTGAAATTTTATGTTATTAGATCTCTCGTGTCTCCCCCTCTCCTGTACTTTTGGGATTTTGTTTAGATTAATGGTAAAATACATTATTGTTGGCTTGAGTACTTAAGCAAGAAGTAGAGTATAGATTGTAACCGCATCAGCAGAATAGCACTATATATATACAGGCCAGTCTAGATGGAAGCACTTGGGAGCAAAAAGCAGCAAGTTCTGGAAATAAAAGAAAAAGAAAAGAAGAAAAGAAGACGAAGACCACATAAAATCTCCCCTTTTCCACCACTGCCACCATTACAATTAAATCAAATATCACCCTGATACATCCCCTCCCCCTCCCCATCCCCCGCACAGACACGACACAGAAACACAAGATAGATATGCACGACCCAGTGAGCGTCGTACATGTACATCCATCCACACTGAGCACGGCACGGGGGAACCGCAACACCCCATCTACTAACTACTATATATGTAACGTTATATACATAGACACGAGTCAACAAGAAAACACAAGGATAAACTCAGTTTTCCCGGGGATGTATAGAAGTAGTACCAGGGTCTCGGTTCTTGGTTCCGGCCTTCTGTTTTTTCTTTCTTTTTTTGTGTATAGCTAACCACTGCATGCACCATGCGTACACGCGAGAGCTAGGTTGAGATTTGTCGCGGGAGGTCGCGGTAATGGCTAATGGCGCACCTACCTAGTGATGGGTTTTGAGGGAGGTGTAGCTCAATATCGTCTCGTATGTACATGTACATACATGTACTAGGGATTGTAAATAAAGGCGAGAGAGGAGAGGTAACTAAGGAAGAAAAAGCAAGAGTGAGAAAGATGATGAAAATTAATTGCATGAAAGGAAAGGAGGTGAAAAGGGACTATATACATATCAGATTATTTATCTCCTGTCAAAGCAGATCTAATTCTAGTCTGATTTATATCCAGGACAAGGAAGGCCATGCTTTTTTTCTGAGATTTTTTTTTTACCTCCAAGAGTTTCAAATTTGGTGACATCAGTGGGTATTGAGACCGTGTATGGGGGGAAAGCGGGGGTTTAAATATAATGGGGTTGATATAGATAGCCGTGAAACAAAAGGAAAAAAAATTAAACCATCGAATGGAAAGCAATGTAACTATGTAGTTCGCTAACTATGTAACACAGCATCGCCAAACCCATGATCCACGGACCACAGCCGTGGAAATTCCAGTGTCACGTCCAGGTAGCTATGTCTGACAACCTTGGAAGCCTCTCCATCTAGATTTTCATGCTTTTTCTGTTGTCTATATTTCTTTTTTTATTGTCTATGTATAACTGACTCTGCTATGTACATAAACAAGACGGAGAAAAAAAGAAGCATGTAGGTAGCCTTTTTTTTTCCCGTCCCCCTGTCCTCATGTCTTATTAGGGAAGCGGACCAGGGTGTGTCTTGCTCCTAACACACACACACACAAAAATATACGCAGTGTGTACTTGGTACATCCTGCAAAACGGCTAGACCAATATACAGATAATGTAAAAGAGGACATGGCGCCAAAATTTGAAAAGGCCGCCTCATAATAATGATGGTCGACTTTTTCTTTCCCTTTCCCTCCCATTAGCATGCCACACAAAACATCCAACGATTATTTCATCTCAACTTTTAACCCTGACGGTCCCACCACCCTTCTATGCCGTGCCATTTCGTCGTCTAGTATTAATTCGGCCTCTAACGATCTTGGATGTAGATCGGCCGCTATGGTCGGTTCCGGCGTGGGTCCGTACAGCTCTCCAGTGTTGTCGTGGCGTTCGATTTTCAAACCAGGATAATCGACGTTGAAAGACAATTCTATACAGTCAGAGACGGGCATTCGCCTTCCGCCCGGATAAAAGCTCCAGCAAAAAGATCCTGCATGGCGCGATAGTGGAAAAGAATACCGCCTAGCACAGCCAGGTGCCAGATATTATGGCTTCCACCAACGTAGTCGAATAGTCCCGGGCGCCAGCGTTCGGGAATCTGGGACGCGTATATAAGCGCGCCTGTCAAGTAAACCGCGAGACTCTTGACGATCGGGGAGTAGAAGTAGAGAGACCACCCGAGCCCCCGAGTGAGACTGAGTTGTGCAATGGGTGCGAAACCAGTAGCGGCAAGTGTAACGTAGAAAGCAACGCGGGCCCAGGCCATGTCTTGCCGGTTAAAGGTAGGATGCCACGGGAGAATGACGCCAGCAATCCCGAGGGTGGAGGTTGCGAGGATATAGGTCCATCTAGAGACTGGTTCGCAGTAAAAGGCGGTGTACTCGGTAGTCACGATGGAGGCGGCAACGAGTAGGGAAATTCCAGTGTAATCGACACAAGCGAATCGTTCCATGAGCGGTTGGGAAGCAATGCTGTTCATTGTATGCCATAAAGTACTGCAGACGAGGCATTTACAGGCAGCAAAAAAGAAGACGACTGCGACTGCGATGTCCGTCTTGGTGCTCAGGGAGAAGTTTGGATTCAACGGATAAAAGTAAAAGGCAACAGCCAAGACGATGACAAGCCCGATTAAATGCGACCAGATGTTGAAAAGCTCGTTGGAGAAGGTGAAAACGGAGGTGACGCATTCAATCTTGGAAGTTGTGAAACGGTAACCCTGTAGAATGTGAGGGTTCACCCGCCATGGGTGCGGCAGGTCGGAATAGTTGATAAGGCGGTTTTGCTTGGCCAGGTAGATGGCTCGTTCGATGTTCTTTTGTAAAGTTTCCTTTGCATGCTCTACTCCCTCGTCGAAAGCCTCGAAAACAACATCACGAGCATGATTGAAGCCAGAGTCCACAGCACGCCACCCGTCATCCAAAGTACCGTACAAGCCTCGATCCCGGACAGCATGTGCACTGGCCTCGAGCTCACTCAGAAAAGTTTCCATTAGGCGGATGCTGGTTTGGGCCTTTTGCTCGAGGGTGTCCTTGGTTGCCAAAATATCGTTGTAACGATCCTCCAAAGTCTCGACCAAAATCTTTGCTCGCCGTTTGCCGCCTCCCATGAGTTCACCCGAAGCATGAGAACAGGAATCCCGGACGGTGAGGAGAGCTGCGTATCCCCGTTTTAGTCTTGCATCGAAATGGTCCTTGTGCGATTGCCGATACTCCTCCAACCACTGTAGTCTCCGCTCCATCTCAGTGAGAAACAACTCGACCTAGATCATCCAATGGCATGAATTAGCATCCATAACAACGGGTGAAAGCTGCAAAGTGCGATCTCACCCGCAAAAAAATAGCATCTGGGTCGTAATCGCAGGACAGTCTTCTCGACGTATGGAAGGAATGTCTCCGTCTTCTGTTGCGCACGAAACCATCGTGGTCGTCTGGGGTCAAGAAACCTGTGGCATTGGCGTCTGGTTTGAGGTCCGTGTAGGACTCGACGGTCATTGAAGTGCCAGCACAAGCCATGGTAGGCCTCGGACGGTGGACGAAGGCGGGAGAGAGAGACCAAGCAAGGGTTCAAGGAGCGGGCGGGGCTGTTGTAGAAATAACCGTTGGGGGGAAAGAGGAGAGGAGAGGGGGACGAGAAAAGGCGAGGATTACAAGGCCATAAAAAATAATGAAGAGGAGAGAAGAGGATAGGCGGGCCTAGGAAAAGACTGTAGGGACAGAGGAGAGGAGAGAGAAGAGAGGAGAGAAAATAGGAGTGGAGAGGGGTTGGTGTCGTTAAATATGAAGAGAGCAGATCTCGGGTGGAGGATGTATGTGTTCGGGTGGAGGCTGACTAAGCTGCAAGGTGACACGGCAGACCCCGAACTGCTTTGTTGGAGACAACTTTATTCTTTGCATCCTCACATTCCTCACAAAGACCCTCAGGACCCTTACAAGGGTTGACCATAGCCATCGTTTCAGGTCACATCCAGCTATATACGTGTTGGTCTGCCATCTACGTTCTCTGAGTTCACATGCCAAATCATCGAAGTAATCCCTACCCGCTTCCAATATCAAGGTGCATAGCGCATACAACGTCACTCCATCCAGCGCCTAACCACACTCCTTGTCCACGATATCCAACAATATCCAGCATATCCAGCCCCTCTCCACCCGCTAGATGGCCTGTCATTCACCCCGCTTGCCATACGTGGATCTTCATTTGGTTGCTTCGGGCGCTAGGAGTGTATTCCTGGCCTCCATCCATGTAGGGCGTACTGACATGGTTGTTACCCCTCCATCTCTGTGTGTTCGTTACTGTGTCAGCAGATAGATACAGTTCGTGCGTTGAGCCCAGAGTCCTGTTGAACACCAGAAATACGTATCAGCGTCCGTGATCTGCCTGTGCGGCTGTGGCGTTTGGAAAATTCTGGACGTCTTGGCTGCGGGGGACTCTGTCCAACCTCACTCAACCTTATTGAATCTCTGTGCTGCTGCTGTCCTCCTGCTGCTCTCATGGGTGGCTGTAGTTCGACAAGGGCTTGCCGCTGGTGCGTCAATGGTAGAGGTATGTTGCTGGCATAGACAACCCTGTCTATAATACTAGATCCTTGCTACCAGCCTGACAAAACTACAGCCCCAAATAGGTATTTGGATAACCTCTTCCATTTATTATGATGGGGTTCGTGTGTGTGTTTGCACACATTACAGTTTCCTCCCTTGAACCACTGTTATCCAAGAAGCCCAAGGTAATGAATGCTTCGAGTGCATCACTCGTGCACAACCTTCTCTGATGGATACCTGGTTTTGACGGGTTTTCTAACCCCCATACCCTTGTGCCACGTCAGGTAGACCTTCCCTTGTGAAGCCCTGACCCTCACCCATCATAACCCTGAGCTTATCCCCCAGCTCCGATCTACACAAATAAATACCCCAGAGCGATTGGTGAGCTAATGGCTTTAGTCTTATATCTCCCCAGGCTGGGTTTTAGATTGAACTCTATTACTCATTGATACTTTGCTCTATTTTTGCTCTATTTCGCGAGCTTTTCGTTGGTAGTGAATCCGGCACAGGGGATCACTTTAAGAATCTCTCTCATTACGGGCTGACAATCCAATGAGCTAATCTGAGATACATTATCCAATTAATGTACATACTTGATGGGGATGAGAATCGTTAATTTTCTTTTTTTTGGCTTTACGTCTCATTTTCCCTTTCTACCTATACATAGATTGACGACAATATCCCCAAAGGCAATGCAGCCCACCCATCAGCCGTACAAAAATTCCTCCTTGAGTACGCATTTATATCGATATCGACGAAGTGATTGCTCACAATTCTATTCAGAGATAGTCGCGTACGTGCTCAAGGTAAAATGAATAAATGGCCATCCAGCCATTGGTTTATACGACGTGGGAATTGTTGATATCATCAACAAAATCATTGATCCAGCCATACGACGCCTATTAACCAATTTAGGAATTAAAAAAATTAACAAAAAGAAAAAGAAAGAAAGAAAGTAGGTTTAAAAAAAGACAGAAAAAAGACTCATTGCTCACTAATAACTCATCGCTCACAAGGGTATTATTTACTCAGATATATATCTCCCACCAAACCCTCCACTCGCCCCAACCCCAACCCCAAACAACCCATCATATAACATACACTACACCCCACACCTACACCCCCTCAAACCCTCGGCGCCACATCCTCCTTCTCCTTCACCCCCCCCAGCGGCGTCCCGCGTAGCTCAGCCTCAATCTGCATAATCCGCTGCTGCTCCTCATGCGCAGCCGTATCGCCAAAGACAAGATCCATATCCTCCAGCGTCTTCCCCCTCGTCTCCGGGATGAAGAAGAACGTGAAGCCCAGCGCGAGCAGGCAGAATGCGGCGAAGAATATGTATGTGCCCCAGGTTATGGATTCGAGCATGTCGGGGGTTACGAGGCCGATTATGCTGAAGGGGGTTAGTTGGGGTTAGTTGGGGTGGGATGGGATGGGATGGGGTGGGATGGGGGAGGGGGGATGGGGATGAGGATGGGGGAGGTGCTTACAAGTTGCACATCCATGTTGTGGAGGTGGTGATTGAGATTGCTTTTGAGCGGATGGAGAGGTTGAAGATTTCAGATGGGAGGACCCAGCCGATTGGTGCTGGTGGTTGTAATTGGTTAGCATATACATTCTTTTCCCCCATCCTTCTCGTAAGAGTCGCTCGATAACTGAGAGCCGAAAAAAAAGGGGGGTTCAAAACATACCAAACGAATACGAAAAATTAATATCATAAATATAGATAAACGCAATCCCCGCCCATCCCGCGGCCGCATGCTCGACCAGGCTCGAGCCGTATTTCCCAATGATGGCGCCGACTACGACGAGCGAGATGCAGGTTCCCGTCGCGCCGCACATGAGCAGGACTCGGCGGCCCACTTTGTCGATCCAGAAGAGGGCCGGGAGCGTGCTGAGGCAGTTGACGATGCCGTAGACGCCCGTGGCGAGGAGGGAGGTCTGGGCATGGTTATGTTAGAATGGGGATTTTTGGGGAAGGGGAGGGGGAGTGGAGTTGAGGGTGCCTTACGGTGTTTCCGTCCAGTCCGAGCTGGGCGAAGATTGTTGGGGCGTAGTAGATCATGGCTTTTTTTGATATTTAATTAGTTGGCAGCTCACGGGGGGGATGGTGTTGGTTAAGGGGTAGGAGAGAACTCACCGTTACATCCCATAAACTGCTGGAAAAACATGACGCAGCATCCGATAGCCAGTCTCTTGAATCTCGACCAGGAGCTCACGAGTGAGAAATACTATATCTCCGTTAACATCGCCCTATAACTCCCAATACCATGGAGATTTTTCCCCTCCTATCACTTACCTGCGCAGCATGCAACTTCACCCCCGTCATCCCGCCATAGTGCTCCTTCGAGAACGTATTCTCCAAAATCACCGACGCCTTAATCTCCAGATACTCAGCCGTCAATTCGGGACTATCAGTATGTTGCCGTCGGAGCTTGCCCAGGGTAGCAAGCGCATCCTCATCCCGATCCTTCATGAGCAGCCATCTCGGCGAGTCGGGGAAGAAAATCATTCCAATCCCCAGGATCAAGGCCGGGACGATCTGGAGTGCAAAGGGGACTCTCCAGGAGGCATCGGATTGGCCGTCGCAGCCATTGGGGCCGACGTCGTTGTAGGGGTCGAAAGCGGGTTTTGCGGGGGTTCCGCCGGTGTAGGGGATGTTGGGGGCACAGCGGGTGCCGCCGATGTAGTTGGTGCCGTAGTCGATCCAGTAGCTGGCAAGGATACCGATGGTGATGGATACTGTTGAGGTGATGTTAGTGGATTTGCGAATACTGTATGGTGGATAATAAATAAATAATTTACTTACATTGCTGGAGAACCACCAGGCCGCCTCGAATGGAGGGCAGGGAGACCTCGGAGATATACAAGGGGACGACCATGGTCAACATTCCAACTGCGAAGCCAGCAATTGCGCGTCCTAATTAAACGGTATTAGTCTGCCATTCTGGTCCTAATTGTCTGATCATTCGAACATGTTGTTTGACGTACCAAGGAAAAGCATCACCAGATTAACCGCGCCGGCCTGGATTACAGATCCAATAACGAACACCACAACGGCCACGATCATGGACACTTTTCTGCCGATGTAGTCTGCGAATGGTCCATTGACCAAGGAGCCGAGCCAGGCCGCTATAAAATGGCATCGTTAGTATTGATTCTCCTATTTTCTTCGCCTCTGGATATGATAATGATGGTGTAGCCGAACATACCCAACAGCAACGTCGACACGAACCATCCCTTGAAGCCGCTGTCAGTAAAGATGCGGGGGAATAGCGCTCCGAACGACTCCATCGTGAGCACTCCGGATACGACGCCCTGGTCATAACCGAAGAGCAACCCGCCAAGGGAGGAGAACTGCACACAGTACGAGCTCGGTTAGCAAATGGCCGAAGGGTAACTCAATGGAAAAGAAATTGTTTTGCCCTGTGCATTGCAGTTAATACGTACCAAAGCAACTCCGAATAGGAACGGATTCTCGAAAATAACTCGAAAGCCTCCCGACTTCGACCTGGGAGCTTCTGTTTGGAAGACATCCTCGCCGTGCGCCGATTGCAGACCCATTTTGAACCACCTATGTTGAGGAAGGGTGTGATTCAGGAATGGACTTGCATTGGGTGTTTATCTATATCTATATAGAAAACAGAATGATTAATGTGAATCAGGTCTCGGTGTAGGACAAAAGATGAGATAACTACACAAGCTAGTTCGAGGGAAGAAAGACAAGAGAAGAAAAAAAAATCAGAAAACCAACAAGGCGCGAGAAGCAATCTTATATAACCCAACTATCCCCGCATCCCAGCTCCAGGATTCCCCAGAAACCTCCCCCCACGGGCATGCCAGAAGCTCTCTCGCAGCTTGTCATCGTCATGCAGTAGCAGCACCGAACGGCCGACAGTGCTCCGGCTGTCGCAGCCGGGCAGCAGTGCTCCGAAGTCCGCCCAGTAGGCCAAAAACGCCCTTCTGGAACACACGCGGCAAATCAAGCTCTTTGGCCGTGGAGGGCACCGGGCCGGGCTTGTTTAGCGGGTGGTATCACTGGTCGTCTGGTATGTGGGCGCCGATGAGCCACTAAAAATCCCACTCGGAGCTAAACAGGGGCCTTAAAAGCCAGTTAGTGGCAACTTAGTCGCTTGGTGCCGAGGGTCGGAGGATATTTCCCCACAATCTGGCTGTTTTAGTTGGGGTTTAGTGTAACTTCGTCTGGTGCTGGTGGGGATGCATGGATGGACGGAGGAGAGGCAAGCTGGGAGAGTTTCTGAGAGATTCGTCAAGGAGACAGATGGCCAGGGGAGCAGTTGCATGGCGAATTTTATAGTCCATATTTCGAGACAACTGACTGCTGTTACGGTAACTTGCGGCAAATGCCGAAACCCTGTAGAGTTACCAGGAACAAGAAGTGGCGGCATCTTTTTCGCCTCCTCGTGTTTTCTTCAAGAAGAATAGTATGAAGGACGAGTAATCCCTCTGGGGTTTATTCTTTCTAGAAAGTGCAAAATATTTACAAGAGGTGAAAAGAAGATAACAACAATTGTTCCAATTAGTAGCTAGTTAGTCAAAATACACAGATGAACTAGAAGTCAAATTAGAAGAAAACAACAAGCAACTGCATATTCCGGTAATAATAAAAGTACACAATTGTTCAATCTCATCATCGACTTTCCAGCCCTTGGTGGGTCATTCAATTCTTTAGAGGAAAAGTGATTCGGGACCTGATATTTGGCATGGTTCGATCCCGGCAAGCTGGGAAAACTATGAGAAGTAGGTCATCCCATGTCCCTGCATCATGGGCTCTCTCCATCTGATTCGCTAGAGTGGGGATCAAGGGGAATATATGGACCAGGACTCTAGAATGCCGTTGCTAGCCATGTATGTGGTGACTTCGTCATCAAGCTTTTCGTCATGGATTAGGCTGTGCGATGCGATTTTAATAACGTTCAAGTTCTAGCTTCACAAAAGCCGTAGGATTTTGGTAGCTACTTGCTCTGGGTCCTTGATCCCTCCATTGTCTTCATGGCGAGTTGGGTATATGCTCATGGGGATCGTCTAGGATGAGATGATTGTGCCTGGTGTACAGTACTTTCAAACATCCACACCCATCCTAAAGCTTGTGTCCAGTTCTGTGGAAAATGCAATCAATGGTCTTTTGTTGAATGCCAAAGGACTTAAGCTTGTAAGTACAGGAGGAGAAAACCCTTAAAGGGACCCAAGGACAGGAAGATAGTTAGATGTGGTGGGGAGGGTTAGAGGTGTGTGAAACTAATCTTATACTATGCAGTTGAGGGTGAGTACAGAAAAGCATTGCTAGGGTAGCAGCAAAGCACAGGAATTTCAGGGATTGTTATATAGCTATTGACAAATAAATGGTGAACATACTGGAATAACTGTTCTATTCGTAGAATTTAAATCGCAGGGGAATAAAGAGAGATTGTCAATGTTGTCTAGGGAAAACATGGGCAAATGTAGGTAGACTCCAACATAGTAAAGTTTCTAAAGCTATCCGGGAAATATTTGGCAAGGTCTTCCAAAAGGCTGCAAATAAATTCTTGTCATGTGTTTATCGTCGTTGCGGTTGAAGCATTCACGGAATTGACAGGGCGACATCATAACTTTGGTCGGGGTATCATAATGCGATTTAGGAATGTGTTTATCCAACTGATGCCAAAGCCTCGTTTCGGTATCAGGATAGAATTTGCCGGCCGTAGAACAATTCGCCCAGGCGCTGATGTATGGTGCTTGGTGCCTTTTCCATCAGTGACCAGGAGACTGTGATAGTTTAAATACAGACGCTGCCGGTGTGATTGCTACCAAAATCATTCAACAAGGGCGAGAGTTGCCTGGTGGAATCGCTGTTTAACATATCTCATATCCTCTTCTGCAAACTCTTCTTTACCCCTTTCAGGAAGTGGAGCGGCGAAGAAGTCCAGGCATCTCTCCTTCTTGGAGGAACTAGTTCAAACAAACAGTTTATCGCAATGTCGTTGGCGTTGAGTCTCTTGCGCAGTTCTTCCCAGTATGTGGCCGTTGATTCGATGTTGCCCTGGCTTGGATCCCCAATGCCCGAGTGGATATTGTCGAGCTGACCTTCAAGCGGCGGCAGAATGAGGTTGCCAATTTCACCAAAACTATCCGTTATCTTGCCGAGATAATCCAGTACTTGATTTCGTTCAGCAGGCTTAAATCGTAGAAAAAAGAGGGGGGCTTTTTCTACAATTTTGTCAGCATCAGCAAGGGACCGCCATTCGTATAATCTCCGCCGTTGAACGATGAGCCGCCGCCTGAGTTTTACGGCCTGAGGGTGCCCGCGATCCTCCTGTTTGGCAAGGAATTCGTAGAGTATGTCGGTTCTTCGCTTGAATTCCTCGAAGCAGTATACGATCTCAATCACAGTATTCAACAGGGACATAGTGGAAGTTTGGAATATAAAATCCAGTCGATTTATCCAGAGTCTCAGAAACGGGGCTCAGCTAGATACTGGATTGTGTGCTCAGCGGGTATTTAGGATATCTTGCAGTAAATATGCAAGAAGGATTTCAGCATTTTGAATGCAATAAAGAAAGTTTCTAAAACCAAGGTCTTAAATCACCTTTGTATGGTTTAAAGTCAAACAGAGAATGAACTCCAAGTTTGAAACATGGACTATAAGAATGAAATAAAGCAAATAGCCACCCCGAAGGCTGACTCTTTTGCAGCAAATTGGGTAATCCACGCCTCATCCCGAGTGTGGGATATCGGAATATGCCGTTGTATTTGCAGGTTATTTCCATGGCCCAGCAATATAATTCGATGAGTTGACCAGGGGAAGCTCCTCCCATACATATTTCGATCGATTTCTGATTGGCATGTCTCCTCCATCCGGGCTGTATCAACGCACCCAAAGACTCTACTACCGCGTTAAGTAAAAGGTCTTGCAAAGCGATTCACAACGCGACCTTTAGCCTGCCTCAAATCATAGACAAAAGTCCAAGAAGATGCGGTCTGGGAAAGATGTCTACCCTGTGTTGAAACTTTTTAGGTTGATTGTCCAATGTAGAGGCATAATATGAATTGACAATAATGGATATCGCTCAATTTTGGATGCCCGTGGTACTTCTCAAAGGAATAATATATGGCAGTAGCCAATGGTGGAAGCAATAAACATATAGAATACCACCAATATGAAATTCAATAAATGTAGAAACAAGCTTGCAGGTTGTTGCATAGATAAGTAGGGGGTGTAGTTGTGAGATGGAAAAGGAGAGCATCCAAAATGCCAAGACATGGCAAATTCACCTTCGTCACATCTCCAATGCGCCGTCCAACATTGAAGAATTCTTTATTCCATCAACCTCGCTCCTCAACCTCCCCCCGACCAACACTGCAAACACGGAACTCAAATGCTCTCGGATTAGTCTCTGCTAGCCACTTTCCAGTCCGCCATCCTCCCGCAACAATGACCGTCCACGAAATGATCACAGATCCCTCCCTTCTCCCTGTCCTACAAACCAGCGCCGAAACCCTCGCCCAATGCCAAAACCTTCTCGCGCTGCTTGAGCCTACCTCTCTGACTTCGCCCCCGTCGCAAGACCTTATCCTGTCGATATCGAAACAGCAAAAACTAGTGTTCTCTCTGCTCGCGCAATTGCGAGGACTGAACCGCGATGCGATCCTCGGCGTCAGAGCCACAAAGCAAGCTACGGCGGAGGCAAGACAAGAGATCGATAGGCTGCATTTACACCTGCAAAATTTGTACTATGAGCAAAGGCATCTGAACGGGGAGATTGCGGCGTGCGAGTCTTACGAGTATGTTTAACCGGACAGCTAAATGCTTTTCGCAGTGTCTTCGGAGCCTCCCTAATTTGTTCTATTTCTAGTCATAAATACCTCTCCCTCCCCCTAATACCCGTCGAGGAATTCCTTGCGATCCATCCAGAGCTCACGGATGCCGATCCTAACGAACTCATGATCGCGCGCATAAATCATGAACATGCAGAGCGAGAGAAGCTGGAACAAGCAAGACAGGAGCTTTTAAAACGGAAACAGGCTTTGATTGCGGAGAATAAGAAGCGGAAAGATGATCTGGCGAACCTTGATCAGGATCTAGAGAGATTTATTGATGTGAGTTATCATTCTGCGCCCAGTTCCACCGCAACGCATCCTTGGTGTCGCTATTGATATGGCAATGGTGCCGCGTCTTCTCCGATCCAATGCTAATTCAGGTATTTATAGGCTGCGAAACCTATCCAGAAGATCTTCGAAAAAGAGTATTGAGCTATGATTTTTCCTCGTTTTTGTATCACTTTTCGCATTTTACGGTGTTGATGGCTGGTTAAGTGGCGGCGTCCCGCAAAGGGTTAGGAGTCTTGGTTAACAAATATGATACCCATTTAAATGCCTAGGGCTTGGTTTCGCATTGTGATATTAATTTCCGGAGAAAACCGCACCCTGTTTCTCTATCTTGTTCATGCTTGTGGTCTTGGTCTTCATTGGCTTGGGGGGATTTGGCCACCAAAGTTTCCGCATAGCTCGTTTGTTGCAAGGCTCAGATCAGTCAAACTATATTAAAATGAATTATACAACCTCTCATCCCGTATCCTTATTTTCATCGTGGTCCGCCGTAGTGTGAAGTAAATAAATGCTGGGGGCCAACCCACCAATAGGAGCCAACCAAGCTTCAAGCCACTCTTCCGCTCCGCAACTCCGCAACTTCATTCTCACCACGTCAAACTCCCGCCACCAACCCCCTTCAGTTCCCCCGGGCCATGAGCTGACAATGCGGAGCAAAAATGGAGGAAAGCAGGGGACCTCCTCCGCTGAGTCCCCCATCAATCGTGACCAGATATCGGACACGCCAACCATGACCCCCACCGCCGCGAAACGGGCTCTCCCGCCAGAGAAACCGGAGGCCACCAGGACACGCACACTCGTGATAGCTGCATTCTGGGCAGTTATAATATTTCTGGGGCTTCCGATGTGGTGGAAGACGACCTCCATCTACAGAGCGCGGCTTCCATTGGAGGAGATGAAGGATTGGGCCGATGGCAAGGTGAGTCTCCCGCAATGCTTCCTCCCGTTCATGATACGGTGATATATGGAAATTATAAAGGAGCCTTTACTGATCTCTACCGTTCGTAGGCATGTCGACCTGTCTTCCCCCTGCAGATCCTCGTTCAAGCGCCGTCAATGAACACACCGGACGCCGAAAACCTCATCCGCACCACTCAACATGCCCTCGATGATTTGAATGAATTCTCGGCGCACCACCTCCGGCTTCAACTGGTGGAGACCCTACAAAGCGCAACAGATGCGACAGAGAGCATACCAGTGACATTTGTGGATAACGGGGAAAACAAGGATGTAGCCCTGACAGTCAGACTACTGCCCCGGGAGGATACGGTCACTCCCTTTTCAGACTTACAGCCATATTCCGAACAACTGGACGTATTCTACCCAGTTAACCAGGCATCATCTACGACGTTGAATTCCGTTCTCTCGGCATTTATCGCCGCAGAAGTGCAGAAGTTGTTTAATGAAGAGAAAGCAACAATCGCATATATACTCTCGAAGAGCAATACCCTTGGACCTTCGATCCAGCCATCTATTTCCGGCGGGCAGAACTCCCAAGCTTCGCAGCCACCCTTGGGGAATAACAGAGAGCAAGGAGTGGCGGTTATGAAATCAGTGGCTCCCCAATTAGCAGAGTCGATAGCCCGCCGAACAACACGTTCTTTCAAATACGCCGAAACCTACCATTTAAGCTTCTCCCTTTTCACTCCAGGAGCGCTGCCATCTTCTTGGGATATTGAACCAGCCCTACAGGAATATCTCCTACCATTGCTAAACGCATTCTCCCCCATCAGCAACTTCTCAATCGACACTCAAGTCCAAGTCTACGCCAACTTCGCCCCAACAGCAAATCAGCCAGAATACGACGAATCCCAAAACGCCTGGACCCTAAAAAAGGAAGACCTAAGCTCATTCATAAACGCTGCAGAATGGCCTCTAAGCCCTAGCATCGGCAAAGGCCCTACGATAAACTTCATCCTCTATATCCCCTCACCAACCCAATCCCCCCTTCTCATAAAAGAAAACCACGCAACAAGTTGGCTCATCCCACAATGGGGCGGTGTTGTAATCCTCAACCCCCCTCTCGACCTCAGCCTAGAACCCAGAGAAAACCCCTCCCACCTCCCGAAAGAATCCCTCCGCACCCCGCTCTCCACCTTCTCCCACCAACTCCTCACCCTCCTCGGCACCCCATCCTCCCCATCCTCCCTTCCCCTCCGCCTCCAAACCCTCGTACGCGTCCACACAGCCTCCCTTCTCCTCTCCGCCTCCTCAACCATGGGCTCCCTAGCCCGCCTCACCCGCTCCCTAGCTTCGATCCCTATCCCCATCACAGTCGCCAACTCCGTCTCCCGCACCCTCTCCCATCTCTCTGCAACATGTGATCTGCTACGTGAGGGGAAATTCGTGCAGGCACTAGCGAGCGCGCGCGTCGCGGAGAATGAAGCGGAGCGCAGCTTCTTTGAGAAGAGTATGGTGGGACAGGTTTATTTCCCTGATGAGCATAAGGTTGCAGTGTATTTACCCCTGCTGGGACCGATTGGGGTGCCGCTTGTCATGGGATTGATCAAGGAGGGCAAGAGAGTGGTTACCGCGATGAGGACGAGGAGGCTCGCGTAGGGCGTTCGTTTTCTTCTTTTTTTTCCTTTGCCTTTATCTATATATTTTTGTTCTCTGTGTTTTTTGGGTTCGTGTGTGTCTGCATCTCTTATCTGCTTGTTGTAATTTTATCTTATCTAACCAAACCAGCAAAAATCAACGCAATACATTCCCCAAATAATACTAAAGCGTTCAAAAAATAGGGGTTCAAGTTAGATATCTAGATGGTGGTGAGAATTCCTCAGGGGTTTGTCATACATAACTATATGTTCTAGTGACGATATTTTCTAACATAACCCTCATCCATAATTTGAATGAATAGTATGAAGAAGGGTTCCCCGCTCCACTTTATACCCATAATCCCCTTCCCACCAACTGAGACCAACTCAACTTACATAGCTCCATATTACATAGTTATGTACTTATTTCCCTGGTCTTAGTGAGGATTTTTATCTCCATTCTTCATTTTGTTCCATTTCTTTTTACCTTCACAGAATTTAATTAGTTTGCTCGTCTTCATTGCATTCATTATGCTGGAATGCATGTTAGTAGTAATTCTACAGATTAGAATCCCCTCTATCCCAATTCCCTTAAATTTAATACCTATTTTGGAAAACTGATATGCACTATGTAGTAAATCACACATAGTTATCAGTAAGTAGAACAAACCAACCCCAAAAAACTCCAGTAGTTAAGTTTAGTTAGTAGGCTAAAAATAAAACACTGGATAGTAACTACTAACTGTCGAACAAATATATAGAGGTAAAAGTAGAAACCATAAAGAATGAAGAAGAAAAAAGAAAAAGGTAAGAAAGCTAACTCTATTATCTTAATTATCTAGTCTCTAGTTAACCCCCCGGCCCCGTCCCGTCCCGTCCCGCGAGGCCTGAGGGGAATGACCCATGGTTACTCATACACATGTGGACTTGCTTTGGCATTCACTAAGAAAGCTTTTGTCCCTCTCCCAGTCTCTATTCATATGGCCAAATTCTTGCACGGTAGATGTCTGGGATGTAGATATCTCCCTACATACTCAATCCAATATGTTCACTTTCTCAATATACATACAGTACTTATACTAAGTCTTCGCCCCCCTATCCTTCCACTCGCTGGTCATCGTCAAATTCACCTCAAGGGTAGGCTGTCTGCTCCAGCACTGACACATAATGACTATCGTTCACTGCCAGGTGACTGAAACTTGATAGTTCCCATCTTCAATACCAGTGACTTGTACATTGATACCGTACTCCGGCACTCCAAACATCGCTTCACCTTGCGC
The DNA here is from genome assembly GCA_032988985.1 of Emmonsiellopsis sp. PD_5. Classification (NCBI taxonomy): domain Eukaryota; kingdom Fungi; phylum Ascomycota; class Eurotiomycetes; order Onygenales; family Ajellomycetaceae; genus Emmonsiellopsis; species Emmonsiellopsis sp. PD_5. The sequence goes on along the minus strand of JANTQI010000018.1, from coordinate 229,271 downwards.
GAAATCATGCGCAGCACTAGTCAGCTCTCCACCTCTTGAAGCATCGCAACCTCCAGACTGTGGCTTCGTATTGATGACACGCACAGGGCCAGCCCCGCTCTCCGCCGCTGTGTCAACAGAGTATAACAACAATCCAAGCGAACAGGAGTCGACGTTCAGTCCTTCGTTTGACCTCACTTCCATGACGATGAGTAGAGTATCGCTGACCCGTACAGCGACTGCTTTGACACCCTCTGCCCTCTCAATCGGGCTAATGGTGAAAGTAGACGTGCCTTGTGCGCTCATGCACGCGACTTGGTCATCTGAAATCCAGCCGAATTTCCATTTGTGCCACGCGAACAAATCAGGGGAGGTGCCGGATATGAGTCCTGCGAAAGATGTTAGTAAGATAAGATACTACCCCCAAATACTGCGTTGAGCGCTGTTAATACGAACCCATCACATCCCACCCACCGACATAGTACTCGGTTGGAAGCCCCTCGGCACCTAGCGGATACAGATCGGGGAGACCCATCGCCTGTTGACGAAAACTGGTTAGTTAGTGCTTCCCAGCAGCACACTTTAATATAAATCTTGAAAAAAAAAAACGTACATGGCCAGTCTCATGGTTCAGGACCTTGTACCCCCAGGTCCAATGGTCCTGGCCAAATGTTACAGCACTCTTCACCCGAGTTCCATCTCCAAGCGTGGCTTCCCCCATGAATGTTGGTGAGAATCCAATGGCCGACGCTGCTTGTGTGGGGATGATATACAGCACTTCACATCCAGCATAGGACGTTCCACTTCCGGATGCGGCGATTGCGTCTGTGATGTATCGCAGTTGGATGTCGCTGGTGAATGTCTCCCGGTTATAACCATACCATGAACTCGCCTGAGGCATGCGATGAAATTGCATGTCTGATACTGCTTCCAGTTCCAATTGCCCGTACGAGGAGATGTTGTAGAATTGGGCACCACCGGGCAGGATGTTGTCGTACAAAGCCTGCACCGAATCCGTAGCGGGAGCGTCGGGAAAGTCGATGAAGATGACAGCGGCTTTCACAACACCAGTGGAGGCAACGAAGGTGGCATCGGACCCAAACCCTTCAGAGAGATAGACGCTCCCTGCCGGTAGTTTGCATTCATTTCCAGCTTGACGTGGGCTTAGCGCGCGAGGGAGTTGGTAGTTGCTAGGGAAGAAGACATCGGCATCGATCAGGATGCTAAAAGGAATGACAATGGTCCAAAACAATGTAAATACTCGGTGTGATGCCATGGTAAACGATGATCTATCGAGTGACGAGTCAGCACTATCGTACAGAGGGGGGGACTTCAATTGACGCACCTGGCACCAGAGCATCCGTTTTTATAATATCCTTCGTTCTGGAATGGTGATATGATCCATCCTTGGAGCTGTTGAGCAATATATATATCGTAGATTCCAAGGTGATGAAAATATATCGGGACAGTTCCTTACTACAAAACCATAACCCCCGCACCGAGGTTTTTAGAAGTAAATCCTAAGAACAGTTGTCGCACCATAAGATAAGCGCATTTCGGATTCCGGCAGTGCTTCAAACATAGTTATCAAGATACCTCGGTGATTATTGTTCTGTATGAACTCAGAACCAAATGGGTGTTTCAAGTTTTCAGTTTTCTTCGATGCCATGGAGTCTTGGAGAACGGAGAAGTTTGTATCCGCATTGAACCCTGCCATCAGCCCTGCCAACTTGCCAAGCCGGACACCGGTCGGGGCCCCGCGCCGTGACCAAAAAGGCCAAGCGCCTCGCTTCCACTCCCGAAACGTGAATCGTGAATCGGCACCACGCAAACAGCTTCAGTAGATACCGGGAATTAACTGATTGCGGGCCATTTCGGCCCCGGGGGCATGGTCGGCGGGGTAGTTCCGCCTGGGTTCGGCTCCATCCTGGGTCGGGTTATGCATGCCGGGAGGAATTACCAGCTAGGGTAGTCTCGGCTAACCCTAGTGTCATCCCTTCTATTGTTCACTGACTCAACGTCACTGGCTCAGATCCATTGCTGTCAGTCAGCATGGTTTGCAGCATTCAAGGTCGAGGACGAGATTGACAGTTGCCGAGGATGTAATAATCTATAGGATGTAAGGGCTGTTTTAGATATCTAAATGGTTAGGATGGGGGTTTCTTCATGTATATATACTATTCTATATGAATAGAAATTAATATATATGAACATATGAGAACCTTGGAAGTAACTGCAAGGGAGATAGTAACAGAAATAGAGTTGATTGGCTATTTATATGTATTACCTAAGATCATCTCTGCTGACTTCCCATATACTAGTTACTGTGCCATTAGATGCGATGAAATTATTGAATAAAGAAAATGATTACAAAAAAACAAATATTCAATCAGCTTCATCCCATGGAAAATGTACCTAACCAACTCCTAGCTCTTCAACTGAAGCTCAGCTTATAAATTAACAAATAACAAACAAATACAATAGGTTTCCCAGCTGTATCCAACTAACCAACCCTTGGACAAACCGACCCATAAACCGAAACACCATGAACCTCTATAATATTTACTTTTTTCTGTGCCCCACGACCTCATTTTTGAGCACCCCGCCAGCATGCTATTGCTATTAATAGCATGCCTCCTTCCGCCTTCCACACTTCTCCTTTGTCCCAACGCCGCCATCCAACGGAATCACACCGTAAAATGAGGAAATATCTTTTATGGTCGACCTATCGGACTCCGTAACTGCGGTGGAGTCGCAGGCGTGACTGAGAAAAACGGACTGCCCCTCTTATTCTGAAAGCCTACTCTCTCCATCATTTCCGTAAAGGTTGTTTGCGGGCGACCGTTCTTCAAGCTTGGATTTATTAGTCCGGGATGGACATCGCCCAGATGCTCCGGGCTGAAAACTTTTATGCTCTCTGTACTTGGCTGACGCTGCGGGGTTCCATAGGTGTGTGTGTTGGTGGGTATAATTGCGATATCTTCCGCCGTAGGCCTAGCGATGAAAAAGCCTTTCACGCGGGCGCTTGTTCGGCGGATTTTCGAGAGGGCCCCATCGTCGCCTCTAGTTGCAGCAGCGCCCCTATTGTGGCGGAGGAAATCTGTTCGGACGGAATCCTGTGCTGCGGAGGGGATTGGGTCAGAGATAGAAACCAATCCTTTATCGATAGATTTCTCGCGGAAATGACTGAATTTTGGCCGTGGCGATTGTGTCATGCTGTGTCGCGTCTGTCGGCGTTTGTAGTAACATATTGCTATGAGAACCAGTATTACACCTGCCAGGAGGCCGGGAAAGAAACCGGTAAGGATCGCCCCTACGGAGAATTTCTGGGAGCTGGGGGTCGTGGTGGAGTTGGTGGGATTGAGATTAGGGGAAGCAGTAGGCAGCGGCGATTCCGTGGACGTGTGTGGAGTAGACAAGGAGATAGCTGTCGAAGTGCTGGAGAAAACCGTAGATCGTGGGATGATTCGAGTCGAGTCCGATACCTTTGCCGATGGAGTGTGCACTTGGCCGAGTTGCCTACAATACACCTCTCCTTTCCTGTCGTTCACGCACTTGTATCCCGGGGGACAGCAGCTACCATCTGGGGGCCCACAAGCATCAAAGACTCCCGAATAGTTAGACATCAACATTGGGGTAATCTGCTGGAAATGGACAGCAGCCGTGAGGTTGATGCAGGGCATCGGTGCGATTTTACTACATTTCTTGGGATCCGTGCCGTGGCAGCAGATGGCGACTGGAGTCTCTCCGAAAGTTCCCAAGGAGATACAGGAATTTCCATTGGCGCAGCAATAGTTGTCAGGCAGGTTCGGGTCATCGCACCGTGTCTGGCCGTCCTTTGGGCAATTCGAAGAGTCACGGCGGAGAACTTTGAGCGCATCTTTGGGTGTTAAAGGAGCTGCCAGTGCGCGGGGGTGCAATGAGAGGATAGAGAGGACCAAAAGAAGTTGACTGCGCATCTCGCCCGAGCAGACAGGCCCAGACAGGCCTGTTCGTAGGAAAACAGGCAAACTGAATGGACTATTGGAAACGAAATGGAGGCGGAGAGTCCGTAAAATTAATGCAAATGGGGACAGTTAATTGTATCCAATATGAGAATCAAGAGGGGAGCGCTCCAGAATACGCATCACGACGATGTGTACAAAACAGGCAAAAGAGAAGGACAGCAGCGGGCTTATACGTGACGCCAGACACATGGGGAAGAAGAAGCAAATATCATGAAACAAAGAAACAGCGAACCATATGACAGAAAATCACACGGCGGCCGGGACGCGGCTATCACAAAGAAGAAGCGGACGCCCAACGCCTACATCTCGCCGGCCTGCAGACGGCACAGGAGGGGCCAAGAGAGCTCGACGCGCAAGGAACGAAACAGCAGAGCCATAGAAGCGGCCAGACGGGGCAGACCTTGAGACCTGACATGGCGAGGGGGCCGAGAGGACGGCGCAGGACGGGCAAGATGTGCGCGGGCTGCAGAAGGTAGCCGGCAGCGCAGCCAACAGAGCGCGGGTGGTTGGCTGTTGGGAGTTGGCTGATGATGTTGGCGGTGGGCGCCCAATCGGGCAATGGGGGGGGGTTGTCTCAGGCCAGGGACTGTGGTTGCCAACGGCGGCACGTGATTGGCCAGAGAGGTAGACTGGCGCCATCCTCAATGCGGCCTAGCGCGGCTTGGCGTAGAAATTCTTGGGCCGCGCGAGATCTTTGCGGCATCGACATCGACAGCGACATCAACATCAACCGCCATCTCAACGCCCGTCTCCGCCCATTGTCCTGTCCCCCCGCCATGGTCAGGCGCTGACTGTCTGTCCCTCCATCCATGCTCTTCCAACGCTCTCTCCGGCCGCAGTCCGGCCTGCGCGCCGCCTCCACCGCCCTGGTGTGTTCCTCCCTCCCCGGATTGCATGTCTGTTCGAGCTGCTGACTCCCATGGCCGTCCGCATTCAGTCCTCCCTCCGTCTAAGACCCAATGCCAGATTTGTCCACAATGTCCCCCAGCTAGGACATGGCCAGTCGTTCCAGGAGAAAGGCGTGCCCGACCTACTGTCGCCGCAGGGCTTCGATATCGCTTGGACCCAGTATCAGTCGTTCCTCGTCCAGAAATTGAATCTTTTAACCGCAGGTACTTGACACCAATACCCGGCAAGAGTGTTGGAGAATGGTTACTTGAGCGGTCCCAGTCCTAATAAATGTCCTCCGCAGGCACACCGGATGAATCGTCCACTCCCGGGACCCTCCTTATAAAATACGCCCGCGATGCCAGCATGGCGTCCATCTTTAACTACGCCTCCATGGCCCACAACAACCACTTCTTCTTCAACTGCATTGTCAGTCACCAGCAATATCCACCATATGCTCTTCAATTGAGCCCTCCTAACCTTTCCTTTAGTCTCCCGTACCAGTCCCCATGTCCCGAAATCTCGCCGCCGCTATCTCCGACTCGTGCTCTTCCGTTGAATCGCTCAAGGCCGAATTCCTCGCAACCGCGAATGCCATGTTCGGCCCCGGCTTCGTATGGCTAGTAAAATCCAAGGACAAGGGCCAGTTTAAGATCCTTACCACCTACAATGCCGGCTCCCCCTACCCCGCCGCCCATTTCCGTCGTCAACCAGTGGACATGGCCACGCAGAACACCGGCATCAGTGGCGGAGAAAACCCCGAACAGATTAGAAGACTTGGTGCCACCAACAGAGTGGGCGCAATGGGCGCATACTCCAACCAGAAGCAGCTGGCTCCTGGCGCCATTGACGTCCACCCCGTTCTTTGCGTGAATACGTGGGAGCATGTGTGGCTGGCCGACTGGGGAATTTCAGGAAAGGCGGGTTTCTTGGAGGCATGGTGGGATAAGATTAACTGGGATGAGGTGGCCCATAATGCCTCGCAGGCTGGCCCCGTGTCGACACGCCAGAACCTGGCTTCGGTCGCGAGCGGGAATTTTTAAAAACATATAGAGTTTTTTCTTTTTTGGGCTGTATTATGTTACCGTTTTTTTCTCTGTCTTGTCTATCCTGTACTATACATATACATCTATTTTCCGTTTCCATCATTCATATATATCGCCCATCCAAATGTATGTCTTTAGAGGTTAAACTCCAGAACGACACCGCCAACATCCTATCCCCCAAGCCCTCCAGCTAACATGCCAGCAACTCCAATCAAATCATCCACCTCTCAAACATCCAACCCCTCCAACAAAAGAGAGAAAAAAAAGAAATCACCCCCCCCCAACCTCCCTCACCCTCTTCTCAAACGCCTCAATCATCATCCCCGCAACCTGCCCCTCCACCGCACTCATCATCGCCGCATGCATCGCACTCCGAAACTGAAACCGCACCTGCAACTCCACCTTCGTCTCCTTCACCTCCTCCTCTTTTACCACCCCCTTCCCGAAAACCGGCTCAAGCCTCCAAACCGTATCCAAAAACTCAAACAACCCATTCCCACTCCCCTCTGCCTTCCCATCAACGCCCACCCCCACCCCACTCCTCGCCCCAACCACCCACCTCCCCCTATCACACGTAACCACACTCGTAAACGTCTCACTTAACGGGCCATACCCAACCGTCAAAAAGGCGCGGGTGGGCAGGTTGGTCTGTGCGTCTCGCGCGGTGACGGTGGAGGCGGTGAGGAAGGGGAGGAATTTCGAGTAGGAGGATACGTCGGAGATTGTGGAGAAGAGGGGGTGGGGGGGGTAGGGGAGGGTGCGGGTGGCGGTTAGGGTGCGGGGGGGGGGCGGGTGTGAGGGGAGAGGGAGGTTAGGAAGGGGCGGGTTTGGGGGGGGGAACTGAAGCGGGGGATAAGGGGGGGGCGGAGGGTGGAGGGGCGCATGGTTTGTTGGCTTTTGGATGGCTGGTGTGGTGGGTTTGGTTGTTGGTTGTGTTGGTTTGTTTGTTGGTTGGTTGTGATTGTTGGGTGGGTTGGGTTGGTGAGGGATTCTATTATTAGGTACCGAGGGAGGGAGGTAGGTAGCGAGTGTTTCGGCTGAAAAGATGCTTTGTTCAGTATGTTATCGCATCGTATTGTTGGTGGTGTGTTGGCGGATAGATTGATATGGGATGCGATGCGATGCGATGGGGGTGGTGTTCGGGGATGAGTGTTGCGGTTTTGCAGCTGGTCTATCTGGTGGCTATCGGGGTCTTGGAGTCGGGGGACGGTTTAGGAGGAGCAGTGTCCTAGAGGCGGAGTGAGGGTGGTTTGATATCGAGTTTTCATTCAATTGTTTTGCGCATTCGGAGGTTGCGGAGTTGAAGCCCGCGCACGGACCACCGAGCTTTTGCCCGACACCAACTTCCTGCGCCGAAATTCTGCTGGACATCAACATCAAAACATCAGATTTCATTCTCGACAGATCACATTGTTATATACCTTCTTAACTACGGAGTAGAGTGACCTTATTCAGCAAATATGTCAGGTATCACTCCTGATCCTGAAGCAAGCTCCAATGGCACGCGGCGCCCTGACTCCCAGAGAATCACTTGGGAACAACGGACAGCAGGAGATAGTTATCTGCCCGATTCACATCCAAACATTGTCGTGTGCTCAGGTATTGCCCATGATGTTGTCGGTTAGACTGATATGGCGGCCTTGTTCTCCCTGACATCTCATCCTACGAGTGGCAGTAGATCCGTTAGGGGGTGAGCGGCGAAGTAATAAGCTGCGTCTCTATATCAGGCAAGCCTCCATATTGGTGTGTTGGGCTCTTGCTTAACGTGCTAGCTTTTATTTTCATTTATTGCTGTCCTTCTGAATAAAGAATGGGGTTAACTTTCAATTTCTAAGGCAATTGACTGCTCCCTATATTCATATTCTAATTCAAGAGAACCCCCCTTTACAGCAGGAATGAATTTCATTTCTACAGCTCTATATTATTCCCTGCCGCAAGTGTTTTCTCTTCGATGCTAGCCCATCGTCCGACAACGAACTATAACTAGAGGATGTATTCCTCTAGCTCTTCCTGGGACCTTCCAGCAACATTATGCAGTTTGTTCTCTTCCCAGATCTTCCCATCCTTCCCAAACTGGTTTGCCAGTCCATGATAAACCAGAAAGTCAGTGTGCTTCGTTGCCCGCGGGAACGCCTTTATGAAGGTCTCGTACAGCTCGTCAACGGAGCTCTGTGTCTCCGCATAGGTTACCTTTTCGCTGAACAGTTTCAGGTAGCTCCGTGTGTGTCCGAGATCTGCCGCTGCATCCAAGGCCCATCCCCTGTCAATATGTCCGGGGATGATTGTTTCGGGATTGAGTGATTCGATAAGGTCGAGCGTTCGTTGCCAGGCGCGAAGAATCTCTGGAGTTTCAATTTCGTTTACCCTGCCGAAGATTATCAGAAAACGCAAAGAAACAAACTTTTCCCGAAAAGAGAAGAGAGAGCAAAAATTATAATCATACCAGACATGTGTACTCCGTCCATGCACCACATCACCACACACAATGGCCCGCTCCCTCGGCAGCCAGTACAGCGTAACATCCACCGTATCCCCCTGCACCGGTCCCAGAAGAACAACCGGCGAATCCAAATTCCCCTCCAACACAAAAAAGCTAGACTCAAACGGACTCGGCTTGCGCGGTGCTTCCGCCACCTCCTTACTCCCCACCTTCTCCCTCCAGAACTTCACCTTGTGCTCATACTCCCGCTCAATACCGGCACATACACGCGGGGCAGCATAAAACCGCGCCCCAGGGAACGCATCCAGAATCACATGGGCGGAGAAATAGTGGTCTTCGTGATGGTGGGTGACGAATACTGCCTTCAGTGGTAACTGTGTTTTCGTCCGTATCCATTTGACGAGGGCTTCGGCGTCGGATATGAGCAGGGGTGCGTCGATGAGAATGGCACCCTTTTCGCCGACGATCAGGGTTGAGACGCTGGATACCCCCTCGTCGCTGGAGCAGTGGAAGGAAATTTCAAGAGGCGGAGATTTCATGGTTGATGTCTCTTGCGACGATTGAGAATGTGTGGCTTTAAGCTAGCTTCGGGATGGATGGGTCGGGAGAGTTTTCAATGAGAGAGAGGGGTAGAAATATGACCCTTAAAAAGTTATCCAGCCCCCTTTATGGGCTCGGTGGGAGGCGTCTTGATACCCGCCAGATACCCGAATTTAGATTGAGATAGGCCATTCGGTCCCCGTGTCGGGTATATCTGCCGCTGACAAATTCTTGCTTCCGTTCTCTACGATTACGCGAAACCCGAAAGTAATAGACGATTACCGCTCCGGGTAGATCTGAGTAGATGGGATAGCTCACGCAACAATATCCGCCTTCATCGCCACCACCCCACTTGGCGCATAAATATTCACCTTCGCCCCCTTCCCCTCCGCCTCCTCCTCTAACACAATCCTATACTCCTCCTCCGCATACAACGGACTCGTCGCACGATACGTAATACTCTCCGGCACCACCAACTCCCCACCACCACGCACGTCACGCCACAGATCCAGGATTGAAATCAGATTTATCGGACCGTGCACGACGAGACCCCTGTGACCCTCGATGGCCTGCGCCCAGGGGAGCGAGTAGTGGATCTTGTGTGCGTTGAAGGTTAGTGCGGAGAAGCGGAAGAGGGTTACGGCGGTTTGGGTGAGGGTGCGGGTGTGGGATGTGCCTGTCGTTGTGATGGTTGGAGGGGTGGTTGGGGGGCGGGTGGTGGAGAAGAGGGGCGGGGCGTTGGGGACTTGGGGGGGTGGGTTGGTTGAGGAGGAAGGCAGTTTGAGGGCTTCGCGGAATACCCAGTTGCTGTTTGGGGGGGGTTGTTAGTGAGTTGCTTTTTAGGGCGGTTTTTATTGAGGGGGAGTCTAGGGTGTTCTTATGATTAAGATGGAATGGGGCCTCGTCTGTGGAATCTAGTATATTTGGGATATAGGTGGCGCGGGGATATATAATGGGATGGCTATAATAAGACGATATGACGAGGGAAGCAGGAAACGAAACAATCCAGAAATAGAAACCAAAACAACAGAAACCTCCATAATATGGAACATTATACATGCAAACATGTATTAGAAACCGTCAAAACAAAACATAGAAAAGGGTGAACTCACCGCCTATCCACAACCGCAACGCCATTCTCATTCTCAAACACCTTCTCAACTCCAACAACCACCATTTCCTCGCCTGTTTTCTTCACGATTTTCGCCTCCGCACTCAACATCCGCGTCGTCTCCCTTACCTCCTGTCCAACCCGTAGCAAATTCGGCTTCCCATCGGCCCCACGCGGCCATCTCACCTCCCCGCCCGCCCACATCCGCCTCGTAAAGGGCGCTTCGGGATTATAGGACGCATCCGTACCATCAGGGCCCAATTCACCTTCTAGAAAGGCCGGCGTGAAGTAAACTAGATGGTGGCCAGGGGGCACAGGAGTCCCGGAAGCAGGGGGGGCAGCATTTGACAGCGAGGGGCTGCCCGGGTAAAGAGTGCTACGGTTTAGAGTGAGGGACAGGAGATGGAGTTGGTTTGCGTCGAGCGTTTGGGTGCGCGTTTGAGGGCCGATGGATTGGAAGCGGGAGAGGAAATCGGACGCGATTGTGGCGGCAGAGGTCGGGGGTGCGGGGGTGGAGATTGAAGCGGAGGTCGAGAAAGCAGAGGATGATGACGGCGAGGAGAGGGAGCGAGAGGACAATGACAGCGACGGCGGGCTATATGTGCTCCTATAACAGATGGTGCCAGCTGTACGGGGGAAGCGGAGAGGGAATCGAAGTGCAGCAGTGGCGGCGGGGTAGAGATTGGAAGACATGGTTGAGGGGTTTCTCGATCCTAGTTCGTTTTATCCAGGGAAAAACGCGATAAGTGATATACATTGGGCTGATTGATAAATCGAGTGCTATGTACGCCAGCGTCACAATGCATGAACCGGGATGGGCTCGGGAGTGAGCAGCGGCTTCTCGGCTCCAAGAGTTGTGGTGAGGGAAGCCAAGGGTTAATTTATTAAGAATCCGGAGCAATTTATTTTGTTGATGGAACCGGAGAAATTAATTGGGCTTATATGTGTGCGGTGTCCTGCCATGGGGTGGTTTTGCGGAGTTTCGCGTCCCTCATTTTCGGTGTGGGGTCGATTGACCTCGGGCCCTTCGGGTCTTTTCCAGATCTCGGGTCCGGCTGGCCCATGATTTCCCCGAGTTCGGGATTTCGGGCTAGCGAGCCTTATCGCGAAACCCAATTGTATCGGCAACCCAATGGCGCGGTGAACTAGAACGCACGGATCGTGATCAATGCGTACGAATCTACATAGATATAATTAGAGGTTATAAATATCGACATATATCCTGGCGCTTTCTGTTCCTGCATCCTGCATCTTTTTCCGAGACAATGTCAAACACGGCCAGGGATATGGAAACAAGGGCCAACGCAGGGACAAGTCATGACAACTAGTACACTCAGCCGTAGGTGCCTGACGAGCCTCTTCCTCGCCCTGGTCTGTCTCGAAAGTTGGATTTCAATCTCGGCCTGCAGTTCGCGCAGGCCTGGATATGACATCCAGGGCATTCCAATATGAAGGCATGGAATACGATACGACACCCAGAGCACTGATGTCTGCCTGGCACTTGCGGCCACCACCCCAAATGCTGACACTCAACACGACCAGAATTATTTTGGCCAGAAGAGGAACGGCTGTGGCCGGCCGTTGTCCCATACGGTTTGGTATTACTGCTTTGAGTACTTCTAGGGCTTCCTTGCTCCTGGTGCGGTGAAGGTGCCGGTTGATGTCGTCCCTGCCGGTCCCATCTTTCTCGACTCTGTCGTGTATCCCGGGCTGCAGCCTTCGGCTTATTTTCTTCATCCTGCTGCTTTCGCTCTCGTTCCATCCGTTCGAAGACTTTTCGGCGTGCCTGTGCTTCCTCCCGCTCCTGCTCCCGCCGTTGTTCTTGTTCCCAGTTTCGTTTCATTTGTTCCCATTGTGCTTCCTGTTCCCGCTTCTCCCGTTCCTGTTGCTCTCGCTCTCGTTCCATCTGTTCGAAGACTTTTCGGCGCGCCTCTGCTTCCTCCCGCTCCTGCTCCCGCTGTTGTTTCCAGTTTCGTTTCATTTGCTCCCATTGCGCTTCCTGTTCTCGCTTCTCCCGTTCCTGTTGCGCTTTTGCCTTTCTTGCTTGTAGGTCTCGTTCCATTCGCTTATATTGCATCCGTTTCAACTGCAACTTGCTCTTCTCAGTTGCGAGATGTGCCGATTTGATATTTCTCCATGAGGCTTTCTGGAGTCGCTCCTGCTCAGCTGCAAGCTTCTCTTCGGCAGACTGCTTTGGTTGCGCAGACCACAGTGATGAAAACGTAGCCCAGAGGCCAGAATTTTGCTTCCGTTTGAGCTGCTCTAATTCCTCGGCTTCCCTTTCTCCGGAGTCATGGTTGAATATCTCTGTCTCAAGATTAACAACGATATCCTGGAGTTGGTCAACCTCTAGTTTTTTTGCTCGTAACGCGGCTTCTTCTGCTGCTTGTCTTCGAGTTTCTGCAGAGTTTTGGGGCGCTGTTCGAGAAAACCCATCCCCGCTGGTGCTCCCACCGGGTGTACATGCCGCTGTGGTTCGTCCGTACTTGGAGTCGTAAAGAATTCGCTGGGCAGGATCGCTTAATACTTCGTATGCCTCCTGGATCTTAATCGTTTATGGGTGTCATTATTAGCACCTGGTGTGCCCGGGATAGAATAGACGATGTTTAAGCCCCCGGCTCCCTGCTCACCTTCTGGAATACAGAGGCCGCGTTGACATTGTTAGGATCCTTGTCTGGGTGACATTTCAGCGCAAGTCGTTTGTAAGCAGTTCTGATATCATCCTTCGTCGCTCTGAGGCCGATCTGTAGAACCGCATAGTGGTCGCACTCCATATCATTGCCCGTCATCGCATATTATGCGCGGAAAATTGAAGTTATGTCTCAGTATAGCAAAGCCGATCACGAAGATCTGTTTCGAGGGGCTTGTATATATCAAAGTAGGTGGCAGGATGTATATTGATTTCACTCCCTCTGTTGCTTTCCCCCGGCATTGTAGGCCTCAATTTTGGGATGACAATTACCCCTCCTAGTGGTTGTGAACAATATCAGTGCAAGGAGGGCCTGGCGACATTCGCATTGGTCGTGATTGCGATCCGAACGCCCGAAGCTCTCACGCAACTGCCTACCATATTAGAACAAATCAAAGGTATTACCTTGCGAATAGGAATTGTGTGGATATTTCAGTCCAGTAATAGGGATGACGGGTATGCAGAAAATACGTGGCACCACCACCCATAAATTAAGCTGATCGAGGCATGCGGATGGTTGGAGCCTACCGCTTTGTGTCCGAATGCCATCACATCCAGCTTCGAGGGCAAAGTAAATTGGATGTGGGATGTGCAAATGGCTGCTCCCTGAGGGCATTTTTGGGCCACTTTCTGGCATGTACTCGAATATTCTCAACGTTCGTTTTTTCCAGCGCACGCGAGTAAAGTAAATAGAAAGTACCATGGCCATCCCCGGGGGTTGTTGCATGGATATGGCCCTGATATATTGATAGTCGATCGTTGATATCCTAGTCAATATCAAATCGGCGGGGGCACCGAAGAATGCCATAATTAGGTGCTGTGTTCCCTGCTCTGATCCCCCCAGATGGGTTTAATAATAAAACAGCCTTATATTGCCCTGTCTCTGCCAGGGCCTTTGGCGAGCAGAGGGAAGCGATCCCGACGCCAGAGACACGGACATGGCTGAGGTGGTCCATTCACACTGGGATCAGCCAGAAACCAGACATCTCTGGAGGATTAGGGCCAGGACCAGGGGACAACGGTATATTGGGCCCAAGCACGTCTTCGTGGGGGGTGGTTGACCGCGGTGGAGGAAGATGATGTTGAGGTGAGGTTGTCCCTGCAGACGTTGGCGTCTCCGAGGCTCAACTGCCTCCGCCAACCCAACCCCTCTCGACTTTCTTACCGAATGCTCCTCGTTCCCAGGCTCGATATATTGCTTTGTCTCTCGTCCCTCGTTGCGGTCTTCAGATGCCTGCCCAGCGCTCTATGCTTCCGCTGGCCCTTGACTTGCTCTCTGCGCTCCTTGTAGGCCTATAAAACTAGGTACTTCTTTGCTCATATTCCCTCCGCCGCCAAATATCTCGGCACCCATCGTACAATATCTAACAACCCTCTGTGATTTCTCTTTCTCAAGTCTTCTCGCACTGCGCTAAAAGGAAGCCCAATCGACATTCGAAGCCGTTCCTCCGCAATGACCTTTTGAAGTCGTCCCTTTCGAGTGTCGCGGACCGCTGGCTGGTGGCCAGGTCCGCGCGATCATGACGGCTGCTGCTCCTCTTTTGAAAGATTCTCCGGACAATACTGCCTCCCAGTCTGTCTCGATTCGATCCGCAGACATTCTTGCCCTAGGCAAGCCGTTCCTCGAGTTTCCCCGGTATTCGATCCTCGATCTCAAACGAACCACCGGAGTCTGCAGCGGCGGACATTCTGCGGGCCGAAATAGCAATGGCGTGGTAAATGGCGGCTTGGAGGGCTCGTCCAGTACCTTTTCAGCATGGCTTACACAGAGGCTTCATATCGGTCAGCCGTTCGTCATCCAGGATTTTGAGAAGCTGCCGGAATGGGACAAGAGGCTGTTTTCAATTGAGAGCTTGATAGAGCTGTCTACGAAGAAAAGTAAGATCTGAGAATTTTTTATATTCATTATATACCTCTACTCTGTCTTATGGATGATTATGGAGGGGTTTGCAGTGTTACGGTTTGCCTAAATTATGCGAAAGAGATCATACAGCAAAATATGCTGCTTCCATGCCCCAGCTAACCACGTTCCATAGATATCCCAATCCGCAACTGCAGCACAGCCAGAGATCTAAGCTTCACGCTTAAGAAGTTTGCGGATGCTGCTCGTCAGTCATACCGAGAGTTCAAGAATCTCTACGCACGGGATTTACACTGCCCAGAAGCTTGGTTAGCGAGATGCAGGACCCTGCTTCCACCGGAAGTGCAATGGGGTGGCCGCGTGGATCTATTCCAGTGGTTGCCAGCATGCGCCCGCAGCGAGGTCATGATGGCCTATGTCGGTTCAGAAGGCTCCTCGTGCGTAATATGATCCCCCTCCGCTCATTATCCCATATTTCTAATGTGAAGCAGGTCTGGGTTCCATAGATGTTTTTCTTCCACCGTTGCGTTAAACCTTCTCGTCGAAGCTAGCGGTATGTCCTTCAGACCTCTCTGTACATTATTATGGCTAACATTTTGTAAACCACAGACCGCCCTGTTCTCTGTTTCGGAACCGATTTTGAATCCCAAGTCAAATATGATGCCTTCATGGCCTCTCGGGGTGCTTCTCCCCACGTGGACTGGCTAAATTTGGGGCCCGAGGAGTTGCAAAGGGCAGATTTCCCCCTCTATGTCCATGAGCAGAAGGTGGGAGACCTGGTTGTATTTCCTCCCGCAACAGCTCATCAGGTTTGGAATCTCGGCTCGGTGTCTACCAAGATGGTGTGGAATATCCTACATCCACTCTCGCTTGAGGCTGGGCTCAACTACGTTCAGCCTCCGTTCAACCGGCTCTGCCATCCAGATGTCGCCCGATCCAATCTATCGTTGGCGTGCGCTATGCTGAGTCTGTTACGAGAACAGTCAGGGCCCATTCCGCCTGATCTGCCGCTTCTCACAGGGCTATTCCGCCAAATGGTGCGGGACGAAATGATTGATGATCAACCAGTCACTCCCATCTCATTGGTTCGGATACCAGAGACTGCCATTGCCACCTGCGACTTTTGCGGAACAGCGATCTGGAACCGGCATCTACGATGCAACGAGTGTCAAGATTTTGACCTCTGCCTCCTTTGCTTCCTTAGCGGCAGAAGCTGTGAGCACCTTTCAAGCTACTCGTGGGCAGAAATCGTCCCTCCAGACACCTGTTCTCGAGTCCTCATGAGGGCAGAGTCAATCCTTGGGTACGAACCTGAGGACAATGCCAATACCGGCCGTCGGAAATCCTTGGGGACTGCAGTTAATGACCTAATCCGTTCCCGCCAAAGCCATGCCATCAAGCTGTGTCACCTTTGCAGGATAGATCACCTTGAATGGAAAGGGAGACGGTGCGATACATGCTCCGCCTTCTTTTGTTTCCGCGGGCTATTCCGCCATTTTGATATGAATTCCGCCGATGTTATGCGTCATTCCGGACTTTGGGTTTGCCCAAAATGCTCAGAAACATGTAATTGTCGGGTATGTCTCATCTATCGTTTTATTTTGTGCTTCCATTTTGCTGTGCCTCGACTCCTACCGTCCCTACATTACCAGTCTGGCGTGCTAACCCAAGTCCATCCAGTGTTGTCATTTTGTATCTGCCTATGCCAAAGCAGAAAAGCCCGCTTCAAAGCGCCGGGTCAAGCCTGCTGACCCACGCGGAAAGATTATGGGGTTTACCGATAATGTATTTGATCAAAAGAGGGTCAGTTTTGTCTCGGTTCGTGTGTTTGCAACGTCACTAACTTAACAAATCAGCGGACTCCCGCCCCTTCTTCATTGGGTTCTGTCTATATCATGCCTCCTTCTAAACCCCAAAAACGCCCACTATCTGTAACATCCATAGCAGTCGGTGGCTACAGATCTGCCCCATCATCCCATCCCGATCTCCCAACCCCGGAATCCGATCGATCATTCGGTTTCCACGGCAAAGACAAGGACCTCATAATGTCCGAATCGATCGATTCGGACTTCGCCCTCCCACAAGCAAAAATCCCACGATCATCTACCAATGGCAGTGCCAAGGTCTCCCGGCTGGCCCAGGGTGAACTATCAACAGTCAAGTCCCTGCACGGCATTGACTACATCACCCAAATGCCCTCTCCACAAGACGACGAGCTCTCCCTCCCACCACTAAAATCGCAACGAACCCCGAACAGCTGTCTGGCAATTGGCTCGCCAACGCCCAGCCACTCCACACTTAACAACGACGGAATGACCGCGCTTGCCAACGTTGCCGCCGCGTCCCGAGGTAAACTGCCCATCCCGTCTCCGCACGGGCTAAACCCCGTCCGCAACAACGACGTCAAGTATGATCTGAGCGGCGGTGGGACCATGTCCCCCATGACGCCCACAACCGCAAACTCACATTCCCACACCCACTCCTTCTCCACGCCCACCTCCGCCCCTATACACCATCCCCATCCTCTCCACCACCCCGCATCCTCCAACAACCCATCTGCCAACCACAACCCCTCATCACATACCCATACCCATACCATCCCCCCGCTCGACCCTCCACACCCACCCAACGACTCCCCAACCTCCTCCCCCCGCACCACCACCACCAACACCACCACCTCCACCTCCCACCTCCCAAACCTAGAATCCCGCCTCCTCCGCCTCCGCCAGTACGCAGACGAACTGCTCGCGCTCTCCCTCCATGAATCCCACCGCATGATCCAGCAGGAGATCCGGCACGTGGAGGAGAGCGTGCAACTGGCGAAGAAGGATCGGAGTGAGAGGTTGTTACGCGGGTTAGAGATGGAGTTTCCGAATCTGGTCGGGTTGAGAGAGGGGATTCGGAGGGAGGTGGGGAGGTTGGGGTATTTCTAGAGCGTTTTCCCTGTGTTCTGTCCATGTGGGGTGGTTTGTATAGATTATCATATCATATGCTGTGTCTGTTTCTATACATGTGTGTGTCTGTGTGTATTTATTTACTGTATGATTTTTTTTTCCCTCTATTTAGCATTTTTTGTACTGTTTTGGTTTGGGAACATATATACCGACCAACCAGGCTTTGAGTTGGTGAAACGCACAACAATTGGATGGATGGGTGGAGGGATGGACTCCCTCCCTGGCCGGCTGGGTTATGGGAAAGGAAGGGAAGGGAAAAGGGCGCTGAAATGGATTTCAAATGGGAATGACATGGGATTAATCAGGTTAGGATTGGGACTGGAAAGGGGAGGCTGGATTTTTCTTCCCCCTATTTATTTCTTTATTTCTTTTGGATAGTACGGATCGGATACTGGCATGGTATATATATATGTGTAGGATAGATAACCTTTAAATACCTACCTAGGGTTAACGGATGGATGGGGTCAATATTGATTAGATTGCATCAATGGTATATAGATAGGTAATGACCTTGATATTTCTTCAAACCTTTTTTTTAGGGCATTTATTTACATTTATGTAGTAACCACGGTGGGAAGAAATGAGGGGGGAAAGACAAAGAAGTAGCTTGATCTCATTCCCATTTCCCACAAGTAAATGAAGATATAGTTTACCCTTCTTTTTCTATGAAATGTAAATGTCCAAAGAAAGGTTGAAATAATATGCCAATGATTTGTTTAACTATTTAAACATGCCAAAAATGAAAACCATGCTATGTAGCTAGCCAGTTTTAACAAGTGGAGGAGATAAAATAAAAAAATCCAAACATCCGAAGCGGTTGCTGAAAAGCTCACAACAGAAGCATTCATCAAAAAGGAGCTCGCTCATTGTCTTTTTTTTTTTCTCTTCCAACCAGCCCACGCCACTCCTAAATCGCCAAAATAGTAAATAAAATAATAAATAATAAAAAACCCCGGTTCGCCAAACTTGTAAAAAAGAGATTATCCAGTCGTTCCAAAATAAATGAGAAGAAAATATTAGTAGTAGTTAGTAGGTATTATCTCTTTTTGTGAGGGGTTTGTCGTTTCCAAGACATGGCAAACAAAAAAAAAAATCCCTCATCACGAATTATAATTATACAGCCGATGCATCTCCTTCACCCACCATCTGGCAATCGCATCCGCCTGGCCGGCCCACTTGGCCGCCTCCTCGCCATGCTTCTTCCTCACGGCGTGCATGAGATCAGGTAGAGTCCACTTCTCGAGCGGATCCTGCTCGTCATGATCTGTTACTAGATCTGTGAAGCGGAACATGAAGTCGCCGGATAGCGGGATGACCATCCGATACTGTACGGCCGCGGAGGTGATGGACAGCATGGCGCCGCCGGCATTGATGATGCCGAAGTTCCATGCTTGGCGGCCGTCCATGGCCGGTTTATAGGGCCGGATGAGAGATTGGCCTTCATAGTCGTGCAGCAGGTCTGTTGCGGCAGATGCATCGCGGGGGTCGAGGGAGCTAGTGGAGACGAGGAGGTCGAGGATGGTTGGGAGGATGGACATGGAGGTTGCGTTTGCGTTGATTTGGAGTCGGGGGAGATGGGGGTGGCGGAATACAAGGGGGACGCGGAAATTGCTGATATGGCCGTTTTCGTAGGTGCCTGTCATTTCGGAATCTTCTTCGAACGCCTGGCCGTGGTCGCCTACGAGCACAACTAGGGTTTCGTTTGCGATGCCGTTCTCTTCCAAGAGGCTAAGGATCTCTCCTATCCAAAGATCGTCGTAACGGACAACGTTCAAGAACGAGTTCATATGCTCATGGGAACCTTCAGAGCCCATGTATTCAGTTTTATTGAAGTCATCAGGCGTTGCCCATGGATGATGAGTGGTGCTTGTAAAGTGGGAGAGGAAAAGGCGTTTGTTGTTGGCAATCGCGTTGGCGATCTTGTCACGAATAAAAGGCTTCACTTCACTTTCGGCATATCTACAGACATTATCAGTACAGGCGCTTCCCTTTAAGGGCTGGAAACGACTTACCCAAAATAGTTAATCTCGGGGGATTTAGGAGGATAATACTTGTTGGATGAGTCTTCCAGCGTCTCCTTTGAAAACGACTCTCCGAAGCTCATCTGCTTGTTGAGCTGATTTTGCCGGTCATATTCATCCGTGATCGACTGAACAAATACCGAGTCCCATTGCCGTCGATGTACGCTTTCGCGATGATCAAGCAATGGTTCTTTTGTATCGTTCAAAAACACAGGGCCCTTCTCCTGGTTAAATAGTTGCAGGATCTGGGGAATGCAGGGCTGGTAGATCTTTCCATTGACCTCCTCGAGGAAATCCTCTGGAAGCGGGCCAACACCACAATGGCTGCCCAAAACGCTTTTGAAAGAAAGACTACTGCCGGTCAATGCTCCAACGACGTTGAGCCCGCCCATGCCTGGAGCGGCACTGTCACGCCATACACCAGGCAAGGGCTCAGGTTGTTTTTCTGGAGAGTTAAAGAACGATTCTCCCGTAAGTTGTTCCGCTACCCGGCTAACCTGAGCTAGCTTGTCGTTGCACCCATTCTTGGCCTCATCGGTTTTGTGCGAACTAAGAATTTGCTGGTGAAGGAATGAACCCTCTTTCAAGGGAAACATGTCCTTGCGCGAGCTCTCCAATGTAAGAAGTACAATATGCGAAATCATTACGTCCTTGAAAGCATTGCGGAGCTCCTGGTACGGTTCGAGATCGAGATTCGAGATTCGTAAGGGATCGGCAACAGGGTTATAAAAGTTGGTTCCATCCAGATCGGCGCACTTCTTTTTGCCGCCCTTGGCCGCCGTCGCGTTGCCTTCAGCTGCCTGCTTGGCCATTTTTTCTCTGTCCCAGCGATCAAACCCAGCTGGCAAGGCCGACGGCACCCAATCCCGTTGCCTGTCTGTATACTGCTGAATGAAAAAATTGTTCTTTCCCGGAGCCCATCCCTTGTTGTTCTCATGTGGCATTATCCACAGATCCTCCGCAACCAACTCAGCTAGCGGAAATGATTCGCCGTTGGGGAGATTCCTTCCTGGACAACCATGCCCTGAAAACAGCATACGGCTCATCGCGGCTGGTAGCGTTGCGGAGATGTGATCGTAAGGAATGGCGGGTCGAACGAATTGTAAAATCGTGAGGGATAAAATGGTTGTTAGGGCGCATAGCGGCCATAGGCGGACCACTTTGTACTCAGAGAAACCAGATTTTGACTGCACGGCAGGAAGAAACTTTTCCCA
The DNA here is from genome assembly GCA_032988985.1 of Emmonsiellopsis sp. PD_5. Taxonomy (NCBI): domain Eukaryota; kingdom Fungi; phylum Ascomycota; class Eurotiomycetes; order Onygenales; family Ajellomycetaceae; genus Emmonsiellopsis; species Emmonsiellopsis sp. PD_5. Next base: position 208,521 of record JANTQI010000018.1, on the reverse strand, counting down.
GTTTCCGGGAGTAACCATCTTCCAAATCGACACCAGCCAACCACCGATTTTGTTGTAGAGGAACGGCGTGACTAGCCACGAGATGAGAATCATAAACATGCCCGATATGCTGACGGGAACAATGCCACTCATCATGAGGCGCATGGCGGCGGGATCGCTAGCCACACTCCCTGCAGCATCCCATTGGAGTTCTCCGCCGGTAACATAGTAAAATCCGAACTGTGCAGCGGAGGCACCAAGAGATATGGCCCTATATAAAGAGGAACAGTCAGCTACCAGAAACGAGGTTGGATAGTCGAGGAATGGGGTCCATACGCAAGAAGCACGGCAACACCTAGGCCAGTCACCGACCAAGGGGTGCGGGTTTGGCAGTGAAGAAGCAGGCGTTGAATGATGATGAGGAGGACATCCTGGATAAAGAACGTGGGGAGGTAGAGAATAAACGGCAGCGAGGGAATGGAGGCGACGTGCTGGAACAGATGCAGCAGCTTAGCGGCGAGGAGGGCGACGACGAGCACGGAGAAGACGAGAGGATGGAAGGCACGGAACGAAGGGAGCTTCATTGCAGCGACAGGGACGAGGGACGCAGAGGCAGCCAGCCCATCCCGTGGAGGAGGCAGTGAACTCGAACTCGGGGGGAGATGTATCCAAAAGGAGGGAGGGGGGAGGGTAAAGGAAGAAGAAGAAGCAGAGAGAAAGAAAGTGATCGGCGGGAGGTCAGACAAGCATCCTCAGCCTGTAACAATGAATAGAAACGAGCGAATGAAGGACGGAGAGAAGAGACAAAAGAGACAGAGGAGAGACAGAGGAGAAGATGAGGAGGAGGAGAGGAACAGGAAGCGGAGGACGAGAGATGTCAGCCAGGTACTGGTACGCGCTGTACACGGCCGTTACCAAGGTTTCAATACCGGGTCCTGCAGGATTTGGCAGGCGAGCACACGAGCACCGCCCGCCCAGCCTAGGCCCGTTACGTAATTACCGCCTGTCCATACCGCCCGTACCGTACATACATACCATACCATACCTGTACAACGGCTGACGACAAATATCCAACTCCCAACTGTCTTCAACATCTCTGCAACCTACGGAGTACATTCACCAACCAACCAACCCCATCCCCAATCCTTTGTTGCTGATCCCGTCGATATGGTGTAACATGGATCGCCAACACCGAGAGGCGGTCTGCCGTCTCACGATTCACTGCATGCTCATCACTGCCACTGCATCGCCCAGCCGATCATCCCAGCCGCTCCCCACACATTCCCACCACAGGCATTTTAACGTAAAATCAAGCTTTCTGACAATCAAATAGTCACTGAACCACTCGAATGATCCATATATTTCTCATGATTTCCAGACACGGTCAGCAAACTCAGCTATGAAGTTCTTAAGGTTTCTTAATAACTAGTAACTACCATATGATACATCGTCCATTTTTCTTCATGGCTAAAAATAAAATAAAAAACCTCAACTCCGGTTCCGATTCCATCGACTCCAAAGTACGTAATTTGGTCCCCACTAACTGGGCTGCAAGGGGCCAACCAGAAAGTGGATTCCGTGATGACAATATTATGTGGGTTCTCCTGATGGACCAGGAAAGCCAAACTCGAAACAAGCTCTCATCCTTACATCGTCATGTTTCAGGAATCAGCATTGCCCGTTGGCTGAGTAAAAGTAGCCTTTTTATACTAAGGTAGTTGGCCTTTGAAACGAATGGATGTTTGTTGGTATGTATGTATGTTTTACTACATTCAAAGCTTTGTTCCCTAGGATCAAGGTCATCCCGTAACAGGTGGACTTGTTAGCAGCGCCGGGGAGCATTTCAATAGTTTCTTCTTTCCCCCCAAGTATAGAATACGGAACGAACAGAATAAACTGCCTTCATCCCCATAACTAGCCTTGCTATAATCCGGCATAATATAACCCGTCTCAGCAGGGTTCTCTGTCATACACTGCCCTCTCTTTCCAGGCAAAAGATCCATATATTGCTTACGGTGTTACTAAAAATAGAATCCTAGTAGGGCAAAATGTTAAAATAAGCTTTTGCTTCTTTTTCTTTAATCAGGACATCTTGAGCAAGCAGGGAATATTAACTACGGCCCATTAAAGCGTTTGGCGGGGTAGATGAGGGTGTGGATGCGTCAGGAACATCACATTGAACATGGTCTCCAGTTAATTGTTGCAACCCCTGCAGTTGAAACAGATAAGATAAGCCAGGGAGAGAGGGGACATCCCATCCTGGCAATATATAAAATAAGCGGGCATTTATTAAACCGCTGAATTGATGTTCAAAGTCGGAGTTCCTCTTTTAAGTTAGAGTATTTGAACAAATTTTTATTCAGGGGCAGTGGATGATAATTAGTGGTGATAGACTGGAATGAATTGGGCTTCGAACCTCAATCCCCCCCTAAAACCGTCTCCCCCCGCACTGGTTCCATTGGCGTGGAAACAGGTCCAACCCAGCTCATTTCTCTCTTATTAATTCAGCAATGCACACTCCTCACAGGCGCACAAGGGCTCCTCCTAGGGCACCTCGTCATAACATACATAGTTGAGGGAAGTAAAAGGCATTCTCATTTTCATTTTCATCATCGTCTGCAATCCCAATCATGGCTGCTGTCATTATCGCTTGATGGCGGCTCACTATCTCCACCAAGCGTTTTACTCTGGTCACTTAGCAAGGAGATGGGGGAATAGGGGTACAGATATTTACCATCATTATTGCTATCACTAAGGGTTTCACTCTTCCCCAAGTTCCCCTCATAAGGGGTCAGATGCTTCGGCCCCGGCTGGTAAATGTTGGTGTGGGTGGTACTGACCATTTTTACAGTTCCTTTCCTACTATGAATTTAGAAAGATGGCATACTACTGCAATTGACGAAATGTAGAAAGATAACCATGCAGTTATTTCTATATACAGACTCCCATTCCGTACTAAGCTGTATCAAACTCATGATAAATCATCTTCAGTAGAAGGAAAGGGGCTACATACATCCTTTACAATACTGCACATGGAGTGCTAGCTATCAGCCCGGTAATTTAAATTACAATCCCACTCCCACTCGCAAAAAGTTACCAATATCCCATAAGGCCATACCCGGCATCCATACCTACTAGTAGGGAAGTCCACCAGGTACAGAGTCTTGTCACTAGCGCCCGGACGCTTCCAGTCTTCCAGTCTTCCAGAGCCAGGCAAACCATTCATAAATAACCATAATAAAATACATGGATCTTGCCCCTGCCAAGTTCCCAACTTCCGGGCTCAAGCGAGAACAAAAAAAAATTATCCTGGGGTTATTTAAAAAGTGAGGGAATCTAGATCAGCCGAGGGAACTAATAACTGGACTGGACTGGCGAAGGAGGGATCAATACGAAGATTACTAACCGGGACAGCGAGCAAGTGGCAAGCCGGTTATGTATTGACTACGGATTAGTTAACTACGATGTTACGATATGATTGTAGCGTGTTTGCTGGCTTGGTTGGTCCTACGCCTCAAAAGTTTAAAGGGGTTGGTTTTATGTAAATGACCCAGTGCTGATAGAGTGGTTAGAGGGAATGTCTCAGTTATGTAGGACTCCGACAGTAGGAGTGCTACCTGGGTAGTGAGTTAAGTATATTTTTTAGTGTCCAGAATCAAGCTTCTTACTAGGTTATTATGATGATACGGCTTCCGCATGTACCAGTTACATCTTTACTATATACAATACCAGCAATCATTACATTTGCCTTCTTTGAATTATAACTTCAACACCCTTGGTGTAGACAAAGAATCCATTTGCCAATGACCATTCTTTTTGCGGGTTTGTGAGCTCAAACTGGGGAGTCAAACTGTTAGTTAGTATCCTTCTTGAACAGACAAGGCCACTGGATTGACAACTTGAGTGAGACATACCTTGAATCTTATTAGCAGCTCAGGGATGACCTTATACATCTCCAGATACGAGATGTTTCTTCCTAGGCAGACTCTTGATCCTCCTCCAAACTAGTAGGAAGAACCAGCAATCAGTACTATTCCACAATGAGGTTACAGGAGAGCCCACCGCCGATGTAGAAGAAGTTGGGGATCCGTTGAAGAACTAACCGCAAATAGTGCCCGCTCCATCTCTTTCCTATGATCCTCACTTGCTTCAATCCACCGTCCTGGCCTCCAGAGAGCAGCATCTTCTCCATACACCTTCTTATCCTGGTGCGCAACCCAAGCGTTAACTCCAAGCACCGTCCCACCCTGGAAATACTTCCCGCATATCTCTATACCTCCCGCCGGAACAACGCGCTCCAATGGGATCCCTATTGCTGGATTCATTCTCAAAGCCTCCTTGATGCAAGCATCAAGATAGGGGAGCTTATGTGCAATATCCCAAGGAACCGGCGACGGAAGATGGGCATTATCTAATTCTGCAAGTAAAGTTTTCATCGAATCTGGATTTTTCAGGAGGTGATATATCACCGCAGTCAGTGTGATTGCAGTGGAATCGGATCCGGCTTGAACGTTTTGCTGGCACCACGATATTATCCAACTAAAACGCCTTATATTAGCAGAGCAATTGGGAACAGGGGGGTGGTGGTGGTGATGGGGGGGTATCCTCACAAATCAGGGATACTCGGATTACTATCCTTAATGTCCAGAAAGCGGGCCAAGAAGTCTCGCTCTTGACCTCTCTTTTCGGGGTGATCCTGACTCTCCCTGTTCCGCTCTGCTATTCGCTCCAGAGCAAATTTCAGGACTGGAGATACTCTTTGCTTTGAAAAAAAGCCAACAAGGGGATTTTTGTGCAACAGATTATCGAGCCAAGGCATTTGGCCGGTCTATCATATCAATCCCAATGGGCCTCATCAGTTTGACTTTTCTCAAATTACAATATCAGGCGAAAAGGAAATGCAGTAGTGTTTCTTTGCCAAAATATCAAGACAAGGTTATACTCACAACAGCAACATACCGAAATCCCCCCTCTACAGTTTTTATGATGCCATCCACATCCTCCTCCCTCTCCAAAAACCCAAACCTCTTCCCAAAAGTAATCTCCATAATAACATCAGTCGCAAACCAATGCAGCCACGTGCCTAGGTCCACGGTCCTCCCTTCATCCGCCAACTTCTCCAGCTTTCCGAAGAAAAACGACTCGGTGCTCTCCACCAGCGGCTCGTACGTCTTGAGATTCGTCATGGCGTACACCTGCGCAATGGGCCGCTTCATCATCTCGTGAACGGACTCGTCGCGTGTGGAGAAGATGGTTGGAACGACCTTGCCATGAGCCACGTTTCCCATCACCGGGTAGAAGGCTGATTTCGGGTAGCGAGTGCGTGTATTATACAGGACGGGGATGGCGGCGGGCGAGCCAATGGAGACATTGTTGGGTCCGAGGCGGACGAGGGGCCCGTAGCGCTGGTGAAGGCGGAGGTGATGCTCGTGGGCAGATCCGGTACGGACCAGCAAGAGACGGTGCAGGTCTGTTAGTTTGGCGAGGACGGGGCCTGGGATGGAGCGAAGGTCGGAACGAAATAGAGGAAAGAGGATGAGGTGGTAAAGGAGGTAAAGGATGAAGGGTATGCTGAGGGTAACGAGGAGGGGGGAAGATGCGAAGCCAGCGTAGAGATGAACCTTGTCCATTTTCTATGGCTAGAAAGGTGTTCTCGTCAGTCGAGAAAGTGTAATTCCGTGGGTTATACGGGGGATTGGGGTGCTGACTTGACGTTGATGGACTCCGTACAGAGTATTGTTGGGCTATCCAAAGTTGTTGTCGGGGGTTATGGACCGACAAATCCCGAATAAAGCAGTCTATCATCCCCTCACAACAACCCTGCATTCAAGAAGGCGTAATTCGTGGGTTCTCCGAAATATGGAGTCCATATTGTTCGGTTGCGAAGTGACCGTTGAGATCTACCGATAGGTAGATTAGGAAGAAAGCGGTGTCTCTCCTCACAACAACCTCTCTCACTCCCCGTTTCTGTTGGAGAGGAATACGAGCACTCCGTATTTGCGGGATGACCAGGTCAATCCTAATTATTTTGCTGGGCCAAAGAAGCCTTCGCTTAAACAAGCATTTGCCAGGGTCATACTTGGAAGTTGGAAGTTGGCACAAGCAACTATGAGACCCACTGATCAGCACGCCGGAAGTCTTGACTCTTTAGCGATGATTCTAATATTGATGACAGCTTGACAGGGGGCGGGAATAATTGACCGCTCTTGGGCCTTTCCGCACAGACCAGAGCTTCTAGGAGTGGGTACAGCCTCAGGCCCATCAAGGGATGCGGGAATGAAGAAGTTCAGGGGTAGCTAAAGAGTTACAATACAAAGTACGGAGAAAGCAACCAGCAACCCAGCACCGACGCCCGCAAAAACTCAGGCTGTAAAGACCAGACAGAGAACCACGTCGCCTTACTTGCGACCGCTTGGAGTCAAGTAACTTACGTTCAGGCCTGCTTGGAAGTCCACACAATCTCGCGTCGGACCGTGATCGAATAGTTGGGGTCGTCCTCGGGATCTAGGTCGGTAGTCGAGTGAGCCGAATCTCCAGTAGCCTTGCGAATGTCATTCGTGAGAGCAATTTCATCGTTGCCACGCCCCAAGTTTCGGCGATCTTCCAGCCGGTAAAAGTCGCGGGACTTTGATGAGTGGGCAAGATCGGAATTCTTGTATTTGCTTGCTTTTTGGCTGCTGGAAAACCCTGATGGGAAGATATGCCGTACAAGGGGTAGAAGGGTTGGCAGGCATGCAGCTACAATGCCGAGTGAAGGCTCGATAGAACTCCATATAAATCCCCGGCCAAAGTTCCAGGGGATGTCCTCGTTCTCGGTCATAATCGTTACCGCATGGCACCGAAGCACACCTGCAACACAAGTGCTGGGGAGTGAAATTGTGGTTTCAACGTCAGTATCACATTCGTTTATCCAGTAACTTCGAGAAGGGAAACAAAACATACAAGGCGCCAAGAGCGAAGATGCCCATGACCGCAAGCTTTTGGGCAGTCGGCATCCAAAGGTTCCAAACATGATAAAATGGGGCACCAAGGATAATAAAGTCTGTAATAGCCTCGGCAATGCCATTTCCCATGAAGAATCCTTCAACATCAATGCATTTGCCTTGGGCATTTGGGTCTTCGAACTGCTCCCAGAGGTATGGTATGGGTTGACACTGAACCACAGGAACAACCATGACGGCAACAAACCACCCAAGTACGAGGAAAGTACAGATATAGAGAACGTAGTTGAAGTTACGGACGGAGAAGATGCGGCGATAGAACATAATCACCGACATCTTAATTGCGGGGATTGCACAGCTGTAGACATATTCCATAGCAAAGACAAGCTGGATGCCAATAATGAAGGTCAATAAATATACCAATTCCAACATTTTTGGGTTAACAAGTTCCAACTAACCTTATACAACACCACCATGTCTACAGAAGGATGCCATAGATGTTTCCCCATTCCGCCGAGTTTTACCACTGTAATCAAGATAGTCTTTTAGTTTGTTGTTCCGATGACAATGGGGGGGCGCCCGCAATTGTCCTTACTCAGGATATTTATAGCACAGTCACCGGATGAGAAAACCTGGATTGAGAGGTTATTAATGATGTCCACAGCATCCGACAAGTAGTAAAGCTTGTAGTCTCACCAATGCTACTAGAATCAGGTAGTCGTCCCAGTTGAACCCAGCTTGAGACACATATCTCGCCCAAATCCGCAATCCCACAGCTATGACAGCGAGTATAGCTGGGGCAAGCACGGAAGCTATGACATGGGTCGACCGATCTTCGTAGATGTCAAGTCCTGGGGGTGGCAGCGGGAGTTCCATGACGTCTGTTGGTTTAAAGCTCAGATTTTCACTGCCTTGTCACGATCCGGATCCGTGGATTTAGGAAAGATGAAGATTCGGGTTGGAGGGTGGCAGGACTGATATAGAGAAGCAACCTCGGAAGTAACAAAGAAGAAACCTCCTGAAGACCTGGCAAAGATCTTCCAGGTTGTTACTCTGATATATCCCTGTATTTTCCCTGGTTCGCCCCTAATTTTTAAACGCGCTGCTAACGAATAAAATGTGCTTTTCGGTTAACACGCCGAATACCCTGACCCAAGCATATCACTCGCTCTTCAAAACCCAGGCCATTATTATGCATGATAGCAGATGAAGGCAAGCGTTTTATTCATTAGCACAACCCCAACCGTTAGTGATTCAACCAGGGAAATCCAGGGGCATATCAGAGGATGGCCCAACGCCCAAACCGAGGAGCAAATTGACTCTCTGGCGACTGTGGGAGGCAACAGTTGATCATCCTGAAGATGGAATCAAGTTGATGCAGGCTTAACCAGTGCAGATCCAGCGCTACCAAAGGACGGCACAACGTCAAAACTCTGGAGCAAATTGACCCTCTAGCGGGCGGGGGAGATAGTTGATCATCCCGAAGATGAAGTCAAGTCAACGAGCTGACTGAACCAGCGCAGAAATGGCATATTGTATCCTATGCTGAGCTAGTTTTCCATTATTTTAGCGCAAGGAACCGAGTTGGTGCTGTTTTGGATGTCAGTTGAGTTTGCACCGGTGCCTGCCCGCCTCCAGGACATGGGAAATAAACGGGCATTGGACAATCTGGGTTGACCAGCGGGTCTGTGCCGTGTTTTTTGAGCCTTTGAGACTTTCACCAACAAGGGTTTCTTCAACTTAATTGCTCGCTTCTGCACTATCCCTGTTTTCAGCGCGGGTACCAAACCAATCTATAAAAGGTAATGCTTTCCTAGCAATATTGATCTTCATGAAATAACATTTGGTTGCTAGAGCTCCAGAACTGCCTGTAACTCACATGAGGCAATAGTTTCTTGAATCATCCTGAAGATCTTTTATTCTGTATGCCTGCCTTTCCTCGTTAAGAAGCTGTTCAAAGTAGCAGATGATAGTAAGCTTAACGGACCTCCATTTCCCTTAACGCCCGAAGCGAGGGCATTTTATTAGTGTATTCTGAATATCCAATTGTTGGCGGGCGGGAAAGTGGTGGAGAGACGTACATTTGAACAAAAAAAGATCTCCTTGCCGCGCCTCCCTCGTATGAAAGCTTCCATAGTCCGCCCCATAAGCTGAACTCTCAACTAAATAAAACTTCCGGTTGGGGGCATTAAGCAAATGGATGTATTCGGTTGGCGCATCACACAGCTCCCATCGTCATATAAAGTGTTCATTCCTCTCCCAACAACACCCTTTTCTTCTCCCACACCCAAGTCATTCTTTCGCGTCAGCCACCCCCTACTGGCCATCCTGGGTATTACCCCTGATATCGTCACTCCTTTATTGCCTCTACCAGAGCACTTTTTCATTTATACCCCTAGACCGTTTCGTTCTTCTGCCTCCCACCGGCATTTTTTTGAGCATTTCCTGCAACCTCCCTGTTGACGAAAGGCAAGCAACCAAACATGATGTATGGGGTCAAACTTCTTTGGCTCGTGCCGGGCTTGATCCTCCCTCTCGCCCATGCCGCTCCCGGGTGCTCCGAGATCAGCTTGGCCGTTACCGCCTCCTCTCATGCGCACGACATCGTTCTGCCCGATCTCGACCTCAGTGACCCGAACCTTGTCGATAGCCTTGTTAACGGTCTAGTTGGCGATGTTGGTCGCCTCTGGCCTCTTGTTCCGGTTGGGGGCACTTATAATATAAGTGCGACCTTTTGTGAGCCAGAAGAGTACAACGAAGCCAACGCGGTTCAACTTTTGGCCCATGGAGCGACTTATAACAAGCTCTATTGGTCGGGACTCGGACTACCAGAGGATGAGGCAGAACCATATGACTGGACTCGTTTTGCCACCGATAGGGGATATGCAGTTCTTGCAATTGACCGCCTAGGGTCCGGCAATTCTAGCCATCCTGATCCCCTACTAGAAGTTCAGGCTAGCCTTGAGGCCGAGGTTCTTCATCAAATCGTGTTGCAGCTCCGGAATGGAGAACTCGGCAAGAAATTCTCCAAGGTTGCGTACGTTGGCCATTCGATGGGCTCTCTTATTGGAATGAGGGCGACACAGCTCCACCCGCAAGATTTTGACGCTGTTATCCTCACGGGATGGAGTGCCAACTTCGTAGAGAATTTCCCGAAGATTTTGGTGGGGGTACTTCTTCCGGCCGCACTTGGGCTTCCTAACCGATTCGCCGCTTTCAATCCTCTCTATCTCGTTCTTAGTATCCAACAGTTTGTGCGGCAAGCCTTCTATGGTCCAGATGGAACATTCGATCCAGCGATCGAACAGTATAACTGGGACAATCGGGACGCGGTTGGACTAGGCGAACTGGTCAGCATTCTCGCCGGAACCACCGAAACGACTTATGCGGGTCCTGTGCACATTATCGATGGTGAACTTGATGCAGCGTTTTGTACCTCTAATGGAAAGTGTGCTCCGGGCCGCAATACTGCCCCGGGAAATACTGCCCCTCTCTTCCCCAACGCCAAAAAATTCACCTACGATCTCATTCCCAACACCGGCCACTGCCTGAACCTCCACCTCAACGCCCACGAGACCTTCACCGCCGCGCACGACTTCCTCCACGAAAATGTCGTAAAGGCATAGGCCTCGCCCATCTTCTTCGGCTGGCCTTGGTACGGGGAACGGACACCGACATCTTCCATTGTCATTAATATATGGGGACGCATTTGTCTGATTTTCAATTCATCTTCGGAGAACGGAGTTTGTGTGAGTCGCTGATACATGTATATTTCTCCCAACGAACCCCTTCATCCCACCTTCGATTGGGCGTGTGGGAGAGCCTTGCTGTAAATAATGGGACCTGGGTTTTTTCGTTTTCCCTTAAACCATTTTTGTACCGTTAAAGTATTGTGTTTATATCCAACTTCTTAATTCCATCCCCACAAGACAGAATTGTCTAGGTCCATTAGAATCCATCTTCCCGCTCCCTAAGAACATTAATCCCAACTAAGGGCAAGGCATTGGGTCGCTGACCCTGCACTCGTACCGGTGGTGACGATGGACGAGGACGAGAGCTGGCGCAGGTTCGAGGCGAACGGTTCGCATTATGTGGAGCCATGGTCGGTAGGAATATTAAGCCCAGGGAGAGCAAATGCGGACCAGCGGGTACTTCTGCAGAGATGATGCACAGAAATATAATACACCCGCTTCTCTGGAAGCGGAAACTCCGCACAGCATTTGTCCCTAATCAAATGCAAAAGGGAAACAGAAAAGCAGATTAGGATGCAAGGAGTTGTGAATGATCTGTGAGACAAGCAGGGGACTCTAAGCCCACATTCAACCCCCTCCATGATGATTGGGCTCCTTGCATCAGCCGCCAGGTGGAAACTGTAATGGCTAGGAGTTCAGCAGCAGACAACCAGTGCTGACACTGGGCTCACCAGTGCCAACACGTGCCACAGATTGTGCAAGCATCCTGTACTTTGGTAAACAGATGATAGTGCAAGGTATGCATTCCACATGGTTCAGAAGATCTCTCAGGGTCTTCAGCCTCACTGCAGATATTGTAATCTATCAGCTGGAACTTCTTCAGATGCCAGGTCTGGAAATGTTTGGTCAGATCTCCCAGTTTATGAAATGAATGGACCCAGTCTGCCAAACACAGGGTTGGTATTCAGTTCCATTCAGACTGCTTAAACAGCTGACTTAAGGAGCATGTTTGGCGGCCGTTTGATAGAGGTATAGACGCAGAGCTCTCATCTCCCCATAGGGATCTCGCTGCCATGCAGGTGAAGAGCGTTCTTCTATATAGCGAGGTCAGCGGCCGTTTGATAGCAGTGTAGGTGTAGAGCTCTCACCGCGGCGTCGAGCGTTCTCCTATATAGCAAGGTCAGTGGTGTAGAGCTCTGAGTGCTATGCAGAGAGATGGTTGTGTAGCGTCAGACGTCAGATTTTTTGGGTTGGATCGGTAACTAACTTACGACGATTACCAGCCGGAACAACCGCAAGTCAGTTATGTAATTTTCATCGCGTGTTTGCTGGCTTGCTGGGATTTGCACCTCGAAAGTTCAAAGGGGTATGGTTTGACGCGAACAACTCGGTCTTTTTGGAGATGTTCAGAGGAATGTCTCAGTTATGTAGGACTGCTGGATGGTCTCATGGTGGTTTCCCCCTTCGGTAACACATAACTACCGGGTACCGATGGCATGGGTCTATGGTCTGGAATTTTCGAAGCAGAGGGAAGAGACAAAACGATTCAGTAGTTTCCAATCATAATGGCGCATTTCAGCCCTAAATTCGGCTTTGGGCCTTGGCAAACCCTTGCTGGAGCAGGGCAAAAATTCTACCTAGGCATTATTTCTGACCTACTCCGTAGTAACTCCAGTATTTAGTTACCTCTAGTCCCATTCATTGCTGCTGAGAGGAATTTTAGATAACTAGCCAAGGGCAAGGAGATAGTGTGCTCACATACTAAAACCAGAAGATCTAGTTTCCTGATCTCAATTGAAAAGGACAATGACAACCAATTAACAAAGAAATAAGAAGGAAAAGAAAAAGAAAAAAGCCCCAGACAAATCAAGCTTTCATCATTAATCTTCCAAGAAATCTCGTTTTTAGGACCGCTGAATCGACGAGGTACAGACCGTACAGTACATACCTGTTGTATTGTACAGTGGTGTCCAATAATTATACGTACACTAGTGCCTTGGCGGCCTATCGAAGTATAAGACCACCCAGCGAGGAATTGAATATCTCAACCAATATAGTAGATATGGCCATAAGAATAGAATATTATATAGAATAGAACATAGGGAATATATCTAGGACAATAGATTTTTCAATACTTAATTGCACCACCCTTAGCCTCAAGAACTGCCTCCATCCTCTGTGGCATAGAGCCAATTAAGGCCTGTATCTCCTCTTGTGTAATTGAATCCTATATCTTTTGTAATTCCTCCTTCATCACCTCTGAGCTGTATATTCTATGCCTTATTTTTAAGATCCAGTGCTTCATAATCCCCCAGAGATTTTCAATTGGGTTTAAATCAGGGGATTGTGCTGGCCATTCCATCCATTCCATTCCAGCATCCTTAAGCCACTTAGTTGTAGCTTTAGAAGTATGATAACAGGCTTCATCATCCATCTAAAGGGCAATCCCCCTCTTTTTACAGATTCTCTGATAGAATAGCTGCCTGGAATCATGCAAAATCTGTATATACCTAGTGGAATTCATTCTCTCAGATGGTCAAAGGAATATAAGCTTTGATTTGAAATCCCAGCTTATAGCAGCCCAAATACCAACTACCATTCAGCCAGATTTGAATGTAGGAAGGAGATAAGTCAGATTGAAAGCTTGACCAGGCTTGCAGCATATAAACTGGCTTGAGATATCTAATCCAGTCTCAAAGTTAGCTTCATCTGAGAAGCTAACATAGGCCCAATCTTCCAAGGCCTAATTCCTATAAATCTGGGAAAATTTCTGCCGATTTTGCATGTGTATAGGCTTGAGGTAGGGCTTGTGGCATGGTTTATAAGAATATTTCTTATTCTTTTGGAAATAGGATCATATGGTATTGTAAGAGAGTTGGTGGCCTGATTTTAAAGGTGTTTGAAAGCTGGATAGAGGATTAAAAGGCTTCTGGCTTACAGCCCTTAATAGTCAGTGTTCCCCCCTTGCTGATAGCTTTCCTGGTTGGCCCACAGGTTTTTTAGCAGATGGTGATAGGTTTTTCAGGCTTTGTGTATGGTAGACAATGGAGGAGATAGTTGAATGTGGGAGAAATAAAGCTAAGGCAATAGCTCCAAATGATTTTCTTTGCTCATGGAGCTGAAGGATGCACTCAACCAAGGCTTATGGAACATTTTGACCTCTGTTCCCCATTTTTAACAGGCATTTGGTGGGTATTTTGAGATTCTTGATCCATGGTGCAGGGGGGAAGCTGCATCTATATACACTAAATAGCTGAAAGCGCTAAACTGTACGTAGAATTAGTGGACGCCACTGTATATACCATACCATACATAGTTATCATACATACCACACCATCATTCCATCCTCAGCCTCAATTCAGGGGCTTCCTTCCAGCGGCGCTCATTTCGTTTTATTTCGTCCATTTGCTGACGCTAGACTTGACCTCATTCAGACAGTGCTGCCTCCATCGTCGCATATGATGACAGATAGTTATGAATTATCCATATATAGTTTTAAAAGCGAAGAAAAAAACGCGCCTTTGGTTGGTTGTTCTAGTTTCTAGAGGCATTGAATAATCCTTTATGTTGGAACACATGCACAAGAAGAAACCTCGGGGAGAAGTGCAAAGCAGTTGATATGTTCTTCCAAAACATTTTACCCAGTCAATCATGGAAAGACCTTTTTTTTTGGTTCTATTTGCATTAAACTGGCTTAGTACAGCAGTTAGTTAAACCACCCGAAAAATATACCGTACAAGCTATCCCATTCATGTCCGAAATACCAACCAAGATCCTGCCCTTTTTTTTCTTTCGCTTTCCCTTGCTATCCATCCCCTTTCTACCCCATCCACCAAAGCTGACGCATCATGCAAGTCCATCCCATACATACCATACATACCAACCTCACTCAAACAAGCGCCTTCCTTAGCGTCTCAATCTGCTCCAAAACCGCCGACTTGCTCGTACCCCCAATAGCCGCCTTCATCTCCACCGATCGCTCATAGTTGAAAACTTCCAACACGTCATCGCCAAACCGGCCGTCCACGCCTTGCAGCTGGGCAAGAGTAAGTTTGTCCATGGGGATATTTTCGTTCTCGGCCAGCGCGACGACGCGGCCGGCGATGTGGTGGGTTTCGCGGAAGGGGAGGCCTGGGGAAATGTAGTATATGGGTTTAGCAACATGATTGGGGGGGTCAAAATTGTTGGTTTCGTAATTAAAAAATGGAATTGGATGTATATACCTTTCCGCACGAGATATTCCGCAAGATCGGTGGCGAGCATGTCTGGCGTGAGGGCCTCGAGCATCTTCTCAGGGAAGACGGTTAGAGTGGACAGGACACGGGTGGCGATGAGCAAGCTGTCCTTGAGCGTCCTGATGTGCTCGAGCAGGGGCTCAACGCTCTCTTGGAGATCCTTGTTGTATGTTGAGGGAATGCCCTTGATGGTCATCATGAGGCCGGCCATGCCGCCGAATATTCTGCCGCATTTTCCTCGAAGGAGTTCCAGGGAGTCGCCTGTCGTTTATATGTTAGGCATGTTTTTTAACACTACTCAGTGGGCCAATAGAAGTTAAGGGGGGAAACGCACTGTTTTTCTTCTGTGGCATCAGCGAGCTACCAGTTGTATAAGCGTCCGACAACCGGACGAAGCCAAACTCAGTAGTGCCGTAAATAATAAGATCCTCGCTCCAGCGGGAGATGTGCAGCATCAGCGACGAGCCCCACTGCATGGTTTCCAAAATAAAATCCCGGTCCGCAACGGCGGACATGCTGTTGTGAATCAGGCCGTCGAAACCCAGCTCCTTCGCCATAGCCTCCCGGTTGATATTAAAGGCGTTCCCTGACAATGCTCCGCAGCCTAGAGGGCTCCGGTTGACGTGTCTGATGACATCGCGCAGGCGTTCGAGGTCGTTTAGGAAGAAGGTGCCGTAGGAAAGCAGCCAATGGCTCCAGCGGACGGGCTAACAAATGGGTTAGCCACTCCTTATTATAATCAATTGATTATGCAGTTATATAGTTACCTGTCCACGCTGCAGGTGGGTGTAACCGGGCATGACGTATTCGATGTCACTCTCCGCCCGCTCCGCAATAACTTTGAGCAGATCGGCAAGGTAGTTTTCGATCTCGCGGAGCTCATCGCGGAGCCACAATCGCAGGTCAGTCGCAACCTGGTCATTTCGGCTCCGGCCACTACCCAATTTGCCAAAACCATTAGCCATAAATTTGCCATACCCCACGACGGCGGGGAAAATGATAATGCCTACGTATGAAGCTTGCCCGCAATCTCCTTGCCAATAATCTCTCCCAATCTGCGCTCATTGGCCGTATGGATATCCTCGTCGACGCCTGGGACGATCTTAAACGTATCCGTCCGCCATTCCTCCAGGACGGCCTTCAGTCCCTTCTCGATGGTGGTGAATTCGGCTTGGGTGAGGATTCCGGTTGCGACGTTGGCGCGCGCAAAGGCAATTGAGCCAGCAATGTCTTGCGCGTAAAAGGCCCGGTCAAAGTAGATCGATTCGTTGTATGCGGTCATAAGGGGGTCAGTGGCGCCTGGGGAGGGGAGCTGGGGTTAGCTGGAATTTCGATGTGGAGGGGGGGTACATCGGGGTGCATTACCGGTAAATCTGCCGCCCCAAAGTTTGCCTACAACGGCCTTGGAGGCCTGCGGTTGTTGTTGCGAAGCCATTGAGGGAAGTAATTATGTAGTTGGGTGATATGGGAGGGAATTGAGCGCTGTGGATTTTTTTCTTGTTGGTGACGATGACTCTTTGATGACAGCGACGCTAATAAATATTTATTGAGGTTTGGTGCCACTTTAAATAGACGCACGGGCCATCCGCGGCTATTCAGGCTGCTCGACGACATCTTGATCTCTCTCATTTCACCAGCTTGAATTCCGCACAATTATCCTTCCATGAGCATGCCTCTATATTGCAGGACACTCCGCATCATATACTCCCTGCTATGCTATGTTTTGCTCACGCACTCTCCGCCCTAACATCCAAGTTCTGGCACAGACTACCTGCCTCCAGCTCCCACAGGCCAAGTAGACAGGACCAGATCATAAACGTCTCGGAATTTTGTGGTCCCGTTACATGTTCTTATCCCCTCAGCTGTGATCATTGAATAATTTCAAAAGATTATCCGGCAATGGACGCGCGATTGCCGTACGCAACTTTTTCCAATCAAAAGAGGACAACAGGGCTTGTCTTTTCATGTTCATTTCTGTTTCTATTTTCTTGTCTGCTACAAAGAGTACATGCTTCGCCATCAGCTCTAGTGAGGAAAGGATATCTGCGAATGAAAATATAATCCAACCTTGAGAGTCTCGGGATTGCAAGGAGTTTCAAACAAGAGTCCGCCCTGTTGAGTCATGGGAACCGAGCCTGAAACATATGTCCACAAACACTCGTATACTGTCCAGCTATGTCTTGCCGGCCATCAATCAGAGCTTACGGGCAATATATGTACCAAATCCTCTCCCAGGATACATGGCAATTGAGGGGACAAAGGTCCAACATCCATCAAAGAGCCAAGTTCCCGCAGATGGGTGATTGGATTAAATTTACATAACTATTACCTGTACTGGCGACATTGGCTAGGATTTTCAAGGGTTGTGGCATTGTGATCTTGTGTCACATCCTATCCGTCTGCTGTGTGGACTGAAGTGTATATGGGACCATTCAACCGCCTCTCAGACGAGAATATACGCGCGTTTCGGAGCAAGTAGCTATGTCGTAGTACACAGGAACGGGTTGTGTGGAACTCTGCCCCAGCAGTGCGTGATTATGATAAAAGAGCAGGTTGAAGAGTCGATTTATATAACCATAAGTATCTCATCTGACAGTTTCAAGATGGGAGCTTGATGATGATGATGATAACTATTCCATCTTTTTCGTCTGTACGACCAACTGGATAATATTTTTGAACCCTAGCATGCCATGGAGGTTGTAAAATTGGGGGGAGGGGGGGTTTTAGCAAACTTTGCCTGAATTTCTAGTATTCCATAGGCAATTATTTCTCCCTATTATTTCCTGCGTTGTAGGTAGTCAGGGCAGGCAGTGAGTTAGCTATATATATATACTCCTCCCATCGTCATTTCTTTGTGATTACTTCTTTAGCAACACCTCTCACACAATCCATACATCCATCCTTCTTCCTTATATCTAGGCCGCTTGTTCGCACGTTGAGAAGGGTCCATCCTGTCCACTTGAGTTTAGGAGGGGGGTATATTCCACAGTTAGGCACCTGTTTTTTTCAGCATATCAGTCAGGTCCACATCAAAGGCCCTGTTTTCCATTCTATTATTTGGAGAAACCGAATTCTCAATATATGTGAATTGTTCCCCTCTTTAACAAATCAGCAAATAGATCCTCCAACCCCCCCGCATCCAATGCCATGGCAATCTGACCGTTAACTTTTAGGGCATTGGGGCCACGGGCTAGACAATTAGTACAGCCTAGCTTGGCTTCCCAGGGAGCTCATCAAGGGTTCAAATGCCTCGGTTCGTGGAAGGTGTCATATTAATAGAGGACGACTGTGATTGGCTAATCCAGCATGACACGGAGAATCAGGCCATTGAGCCAAATTTCGCGTTCAGAATTCGAAATCCAGGAGGACATGGAGCATGCAAATGGCGCTGAGGGTGCTTCCAAGGCTAGGGGCGGATCGGAAGATGGAGCTGGGGAAGGGTGCCCAGATAAATATCGGAGGGAATAGGCTGGGGAATGCTGGGGGTGAGATCTGTTGCTGAGAAGAGGAATCAAACATCCTCATAGACAGTTGTACTCTGTACTCCGTACTACGGAAGAGATAGAGAACAGAAAAGAAGCCACACTTGACGGCGATGAGGCTCCTGTCCGCCGTGACTAATCGCTCGTCTCATCCCCATCGTCTTCGTCTTCATCTTCATCATCCTCACCTTCATCCTCCATCCCAGCTGGCGAATCATTCTATCTCCCTATCCCCGTCCAGCTAACCCGCCTGGTCGTAGCGGCGCTCGGTGTCATATGCATGCCGGGGTCATGGCAACTAGCAGCCATGGCTGGTTCAACATCCGCGCCCACCCACCAGCGCCCGCTCCACTTCCACCGAGGTTGATTGTCGATGGCACACTGGGCAATGGGGGCATGGCGTGTGGGTGATGCGATGGAGACTGAAAAAATGCCACCGTTTTATTCTTTCCCACGTCTCCTTCTTCTCTGCTCCCTTTTAAGTTCTTCTTCCCCAGATCGCCTTTGTTGCTCCGTTTCCCCCACTGAATAAATAGCCTTTGAGGTTGCATCCGGGGTTCTTGGTTGGGAATTGTTAATCTTATCCGCCACCGTTGTACCTCAACCTTAACTGGTTTCCCTCGTCCATTGACAACACCTCCCCATGGCTCTCTCTGGTACGTGCTGCATTCCGCTCCCACTCATGGTATAAATCTAATAGTCCCCCAGCTGTCCCCCTCTCTGTGGCCATTCCTGCCGCCACCGCCTCCCTCGCATACCTCAACGCGCGGTGGGATCTCTCTGGGGACTACCGCATCCTGAACTCCCTCATCCGCGCCGCCTTCGCCCGCATCTTCGCCGAGCGCGCCGATCGTTGCAACATCTTCTACATCATCGAGGAATATGCCCTGAATAAGAAGACCGCAAACCACCCCTGCCTCGTCTACGACGGCCAGGTCTGGACCTACCATGAGCTCTACACCACCAGTATGCGCTACGGCACCTGGCTGAAGAAAACCCATGGCATCAAGACGGGCGACGTTGTCGCCATGGACTTTATGAACTGCGCGGCCTTCATCTTCATGTGGATGGGGCTGTGGAGCATTGGCGCCACGCCTGCGTTTATCAACTACAATCTGGCCAAGGCCTCGTTGACGCACTGTGTCAAGGTGTCGACGGCAAAGATCCTTTTCGCAGAGAGGGAGCTGCAGGAGGGCTTCTTCCCGCCCGAGCAGATGGAGGTGTTCTCGAAGAGCGATTTCAGAGAGGCTGGGGGCCCTGTGCAGGTTGTGTTTTATGACAAAGCGCTGGAGAGGGAGATTCTGTTGACGCCTGCTGAGCGGGCGCCAGATTCTGCCCGACCTGGTTCCGTCTCGAGCGATACTGCGATGTAAGTTTGGTTCTTGGATGGGCTCGGTTGCATAACTAAATCCTTCAGGTTGATCTATACGAGTGGCACAACCGGATTGCCGAAGCCGGCTATCGTTTCATGGCACAAGTGTATTATGGGCAGCAGGTTTGTCAACAAGTGGATGGGACTGAAGAAAACGGATCGCATTTACACTGTATGTTATTATTATTTATATTCTTTTTTCTGGATACATACCCTGCCCGCCTCCGTCAGGGATGCATAGGCTAATCCTGCCCAGTGCATGCCTCTCTACCACTCCACAGCTGCCATTCTCGGCTATCTCGCAAGCTTGTTCGCGGGCAGCACCATCATCATCGGCCGCAAATTCTCCGCCAGCAGGTTCTGGAAAGAAGTCCGTGACAATGAGGCCACCGTCGTCCAATATGTGGGCGAAACCCTCCGCTACCTCCTCGCCACTCCTCCCGAAATCGACCCCGTCACCGGCGAGAACTTGGACACTAAGAACAACGTACGCATGATCTACGGCAACGGCCTACGACCCGACGTCTGGAACCGCGTCAAGGACCGGTTCGACGTGCCCACTGTCTGCGAATTCTACGCTGCCACAGAGGGCAACAGCGGCAGCTGGAACAAGTCCTCCAACGACTTCACCGCGGGTGCCATCGGCAAGAACGGCACCATAACCCAGCTCATCCTAGGCCGCAGCATCGCCGTCGTCGAACTCGACTACGAAACCGAACAGCCATGGCGCGATCCTCGAACGGGTTTCTGCAAGAAGGTTCCCTGGGGTGAGCCTGGCGAGCTCCTCTTCGCCCTCAACCCAGACAACATCAAGGAGACCTTCCAAGGCTACTTCAACAACGACAAAGCCACGGATAGCAAGATCATGCGCGACGTGTTAACCAAGGGCGACGCATGGTTCCGCACCGGCGACGTCGTGCGCTGGGACGCAGAGGGACGCTGGTACTTCTCCGACCGCATCGGCGATACCTTCCGCTGGCGCAGCGAGAACGTATCCACAAACGAAGTTTCCGAAGTCCTCGGCTCGCACAAAGACGTCCTCGAGGCAAACGTCTACGGCGTCTCAGTCCCCCACCACGACGGCCGCGCCGGATGCGCCGCCATCGTTTTCCGCGACCAAGCAAGCCTCACCCCCCCAGCAGGCAGCGACGAGAAGGAAATTGCCGCCGTGCCGATTCTCGAACCTAACCCGTTGACACTGAACAGTCTGGCGGAGCTGGCGGCTGCTAATCTGCCCAAGTACGCGGTTCCGCTCTTCCTGCGTGTGTCGAGGGAGATGCAGTCGACGGGGAATAATAAGCAGCAGAAACATGTGTTGAGGACTGAAGGTGTTGACTTGGACGTGTTGGCTGGGAAGGGGGTGGATGATCGGTTGTATTGGTTTAGAGAGGGGCAGTATGTGCCGTTTGGGAAGAGGGAGTGGGAGGAGTTGAAGGGGGGGAGGGTTAAGTTGTAGGTAGGTGTTCTTTTTTTTTTTCGGTTGGTTGGTTGGTGATTGGGGTTGTTGTGTATAGCGAGTGCTTGATAAGACTCATAGAGGGGAGTGGGAAGGGAGAGGAAGAGGCTTTCTTGTATAATTTTACTATATATTTTTCTTTTTCGACTTTTTTTTTTATTCAATAGATGTTTCCGTATATATATTACTCCTATTTTGTATATTTTTTTTCCTTTTCTTTTACTTGCCTCAGTACATACGTTCTCGATATCTGCTTTGCTTCTGTTTTGTTTCGGTATGGGGTGGGTGGTTTTGGTGGGGGTGTATCCATAGGAGATAGAGAGGAATGAATAGGGGGATTATGGGAAAGGGATAGATAGATGTGTATATTCTCAAGCTGTATTCTCAAGCCTGGGAACATGTATGCTAAATGGGTATATAACTAGTTGAGATAATAAATGTACGGACTGTTAGATTGAATGCAAGCTATGTATCCAAACCCCCACCCACCCTGGCATACTCACCGCATGCAGGGACAAACTCCTAATTATCATGGAGAAGATGAAACTCTTGAATGTTCCCATGGGATGAAGAGATTAAAGCATAAAATAAAGATCTTAGAAAGGTTCCAGGGGTGCATGTATTGGCTTCACTAATGAACTTTTTGCGTTGTGTATTTTTCAGAAAAGCTCTGCTGCTGTGGCTCCCTTATTTTTCAAGCCCTCCCTCTATTATCTTTCGAGATTTTAAGTTGAGGCTTTGGTAAAATGGATGGTTTAGCTGAAAATTTGCAATTGCACAGGCGGAAAAATGTACATGTACATACATGTACATACATGTACATACATCCTTTTCAGCCTTTGACCCCCGATACCCAGTAGCTGTCTGTTGTATCTAGCCGTCCCATCAACTAAAGCCATTCTTTCGAGAGGGTAGATGTATTATATGTATGCATGTATGGTATATACATGCTTGAGAATTTCTGATTTCAAAATGATATGGAAGTGGGTTAGTACTCGAGTTGTCTTGAAGAAAAATTCCTTGTTGTGAATAGTCCATATAGGCTATAGGTAGATACTGGTGTCAACTCGAGTAAGCGGGGTTAGTCCCTAAATCGCGCTTGACCCCTCCTTTAGCCCGCTGTTTTTGATCCATCTTAGCATAGGCCTAGATCATAGCATCTGATTCACTGATTTTCAAGTATTCAAGCCTAAGTATGATTGAATCCAACAAGAAGGGAAATTATATTCGCTAATCAACAAAAGAAATCCCAGAGTTGTGCCAAAAAAAATTCCAAAATGAGTGACCAAACCATCCAGGGAGCGCGCGAGACCTTCGCGACAATCCTGAGTTATTATGAGAACCGCAGCAGCATTGGTTCCCTAGCGAGTCTCCCTCCCCCGGACTGGGCTAGGGGCGCTAGAAGCGCCGAGTATGGAAATATTATCATCGGCTATATCCAGGCACGACCTCCCACCACCGAACAAGCAGCACAGGCACAGCAACATCTAAGTGGTATATTGCAGTCGCAAGAGACAAGGAACAGGTTGTCACCAATCGAGAGACAGCTGTTTACGGCGGCTGCTACTGAACCTATTGGTCTGGTGAACCAACATCCGCCAAATCCACCTCCGTCGAATACACATCAGTCGAATGCATTTCCATCAAGTCCGCAACCACCGAACCCTCCTCCATCCAGTTTATCGAGTCTGTGTGAATCACATCCACCTTCGATGACTCCACCTCCAGCATCGCCCAGAGTTTCGACCGAAGCGTTACCTCAAATAAGCCCCAGAACCCGCGCCCAGCTCAGTTCATCGGGGGAGGCTGCTGTACTTAACCACGAACAGAGTCGGAGGCAAGCTAGGCGTGTGGAGGCATACAACCAGTTGAACACTCCGCGAGATGGATGATTGGAGGGTTGCCTATGCGGCCGGGTCGATGTCAAACTCTTCTTGAAGTCTTCTGTCATAGGCCGCTTTGTCTTTCACCTTCTTCGCGAGGAACTCGTCCATCTTTGGAGCCCAGAATTTATGTGTCACTTTGATAAAGGTAGGGTCGTCATCGGCGTCTTGTGCGAACATTGTTTCAATGTGCTCGAAGAATATGTGCTCAAGTCCGGCTATGCTTTTTAAGGCCAGGGAATACCAGAATGATTTGTTCTCCAATCCTCTTTTCATAATGCTAGCAACAGATATTGCCGTATCGTGGTAGAGCTCCTTTTCCTGCTGGTCCATAAGGGTCACAAACTCTTGATGGGCTGCTGTAAAGTGATCCACATCGATATTATTCACATAGCGATTTGTGAACCAATGAGGGGGATGCAACATCTCAATCGGCCGTGAGCATGCAAACTCCAGGTCAATAAGACAGGTAACATTCCAATCCTTGTCAACAAGAATATTGCTTTGGTGGAGATCATTCAAAACGTAGACAAAAGGGCCCCAACGGAGTTCGCGTTTAAAGAAATAAGAAGACACTGTCCTCATCGTTGTCAAAGCTGCCGCCTGAAAGGCACCGTCGGTACTATCCTTGAGGGCATTTGGCTGGTGGGTAAAACGACTGTCATGAAACGCAAGAATATCAGTGACATAAGAGTCAACTGAGGAGTAAGTCATATCTCTTGGAATATCAACTGGGATCTGCTTTCCCTCCAGCTCATGAATTTCTATTGAAAGTGGTCTGTTGTTCAACACCAAGAAGCCATCATCATCAATAGTAAATGAGCCGATTCGTCGTACTGGAACCTTGGCGATGTCTAGCAATATCCGCGAAAGTCCTTTGAATAAATTGCCACGTAAATTGTTGTCGTGTTTCTTGTCCTCCCAAGTACAGGAAAGCATTGTACCCCTGTCAATGTATTCAATCAAAAGATACCCGGCTTTTAGAACATCGAAACACGGTCCTTGATGCCGGACATATTTGGATGGAACTGCACAGCTGAATAGATTGAGAATGTGACAACGAATATAGTGGAAATAGCGTTGATGCCATGGTAGAATCTCAGCGGCGGTATACTATGGACCCTGTCAGCTAAGCACAATATGTTGCATCAAATGTCTTACAGTCTGGCCAGTCGACAGAGCAAACCCATAGAGTTGAGGCACGGGCACAGAGGGGCAGTTTTCGTTCAACCATGTATAAGTGCCAGCTTCACATCGAATCTTCTCGTCTGCATTGCCCGGCCGAAAGGATTCCCCGACTCGGTGTAATATCGGAAACCGCATCAATATCTGTCTGTGGCCTTGAATGGAGATTGGGACGCAGATATTGTAGCTACCATAGAACCAACCCCCGGCCATTTCACACTGTTCTGGGGATATGCCCATGTGGTGTGCGACAAGCTGCTTCAGTAAGGCTAAATGACCATACAAATGAGCGAGCTGCTTGTTTGTTTGGTCATTATCCTCAAGAGCGATGAGCATGTTAGTCTTCTCCTCCTTTGCCCAGGAGTAGGTCACCTCCCCCCGTTTCAGTTGCCGAGTCCTGACCATGTCGACTGTTAGCCGTGGGGAATAAGAGGAGGGCAGAGCAATTAAAGTAGAGCACGCTGGGTAGAGCAAGCGGGATGAAGCCAGATGGGTAGAGGACCGCAAGCCGAACAGAGTAAGGTAGCAGGACGTAAATAAAAAGTTGTGAAAGCGAGAAATGAAGTTGGACCTCAGGTTCAGGGGTCAGTCACGTGCCACTCTAGCTCAAGCTTACCTAATCACGATCAGCCACATTGAGATCCATCGGAGGCTGTTCAACTTGAAGCTTGAAAATGGTACGTTTTCTATTGAGCGCTTTCGTTCCTCACATGGGCCGTCCAAATGCTCGTTGGTTGACATGCTAAAAAATGAACGATTTAGCAACTTGGGAGTGAATATTATTGGATCGTCGTAGTGCAAGTGTACATACAAGTGGAAATACAAAAACCGGAGTGGATATGATGGAGGGAGAAGGTTGGTTTGGATGGAGAGCTAGCTAGGAAACTGACGATCCATGGATCTGAACTTGAACTTTTGGCTTTTTTTTGAGATCTCAACAGTGAGAGACCTGCTGGCAGGATTGATTCAGTGAAGGAGATCAATAACTGTTACTGACAGTGTGCTTAATTAACTACCCAGCAGTAGTACATAATTATTAACCAGCTACAATTTATTACTAAATGATAGTTATAGGAACTCCTATTGACCTGTTTCCTAGGAAGTTTCTGCGGTTGATCCTTGGCTAATGGCATTGCCAACTCTCAGCGGGACATATTGGATAAAACAAATTAATTACTAGCTCGTATATATGACGCCTACCAGCTCACTGGTATCTGTATACCCTTCATCATATGCCTCCCATACATAGCCTATTTGCGGAAGGAAATACACCCACCCAATCATGATGACACTTTCTCTGCTGTTGCAAAGTCTTGACTGAACCAGTGGTGCTGGAGCGCCTCCCTCGCACTTATCCTCTTCATTGGGTCTAGATTTGTCATCTTGCCCACTAGGTCCCTGAAATCCGGCTCCACATAACCCCAACGCGTGAAAGGTTGCCTGAGATCCCCTGGGCCAAAGCTGTTCGCGAGGGCTATCAAGGATTTATTGAAAGGGTTTTCCTCCCCTATATGTTCAAGAAGCCCATTTAAGCCGTCTTCATCCGCAAAATAGGATATATGCCGGCGGAGGATATAGCGCCATGAGTCCGCCGAATTTAGCTCTTCGTCATTGACACGGAAGACCATTTCTCTGATCATCACATAGACCATCTGTAGGGCGCATTGGCAATTTGGAACAGCAAAGTGATAGTAAGGGCAGTTACCATACCACAATCGCAAAGGAGAACACATCTGAAGACTGGTTCTGGCGAGATCGGCACCAGCTCTCAGGGCTCCTCCAAATCGCATTGCCACAAAGTGGACCTCTCAACCATTTCCCCGTTTTCACAATGACCGTATCTTCAAGATCGGAGATCTGGACGTTTTTGATGATCACTTGACCCTCAGGATTTTCCTCATAATCTATGAGAATATTGTTGGGCTTGATGTCTGTAAACAGTCAGCATCATGGTCAGGGCAGTCTTCTGGAGCGCTTCACTTCCCATTATGCAGGATATCCCTATCATGCATGTCGGCCAGGCCATGTAAAGCACTTCGGAGAATGCACCTCCTCGTTTGGTTGGATAAATCTCTCTGGCATAAACGAAACAAGTCTTCTGACAAAAACGGGTAGATAAACATCTCAAGCTCCTGGATGGTATCTACTACGGCTCGCACGTTTGGGCAAGAAGCCAGAGACTTCTGCAAATTCAACTGATACTCAAACTCGCCTTGGATCATGTTTTTGACGATGTATTTACTTCCCTTGGCACTTTTCGGAAGGTTAGCAATAAGATTGCACGCGACTCAAGTCAGGATCAACATACCTGGCATGGTATACACATAGAAGGGGCTTTATCCGGGTGGCAAGGACCTCGTCAATCCTATAGATCTGGCCGGAGTCACCCTTAAGCATTGTTCCTGGAGCGAGAGGCTCCTTGGTTGGCTGCGAGGCTGGATACATCAGGTATCTCTGTAAGAATCGTCGTCCGAGACACGGGATTCGGGATGGTGATACTCTTGTTAAGAACGATGTTTGGACCAGTACAGAACGTGATAGACCAGGAATGACACTTGAAGCGACCGGCATCATGGAAGGTAAGGCTTGTTGAAGAAAATGTTGTTGAAAGTTGGTCAAGGCCAGCCAGCAGCCAGAGACTGGCTAATCCTTGGCAGCGCTAGTTAACTAACTAGTTAACTCTGCCAATTAGACACACGCTCGAGTTAGTGAGCGATCAGGGGCCTTGGTGCTCGGTAACTGCATCTCCTGGAGGTTTGAAATATACGCAAAGGATTGAAACGACTCTTATTATGTTGATTAACTACTCATTAAAAATACTTGAGGATGAGTCTCAGACTTGTGGAACCATTTCCAAGAACCCCCCCCCTTATAAGTCCAACTATCAACCTTCTACCTAGGATATATCCTCGCTCACGCCAAAGGAAAACCAGTCACCGAAGCGATTCTTAATTGATAGGGAAGTGTCTCTTTGCCACGACGGTGCCCTCGCCGTCAATTTCAACGGCGGTAAAATGCGTGCGATTGTCAGACTCGCTCCCATGAGGGGTCTCCCTACATTTCCGGACGTTAGCGCTGCAACCGTAAAAATAATTTGGGAAGGATACATACTGAAGAGCAACCATATCAGTATCGACTTTGAGGGAGGGCAAAAGTTTTTCTGTCGTATTCTTAAACTTTTCTTGGGTCTCTGGGCTGAGGTGCGTCCTTTTCCAGTTCTCTGTTTGATCCACATATCCCACCTTCACTGTCCGGGTGCCGAGAGTAAGAACACCGAAAAGCTTAGTTGACACCACCTTGGCGTTCGAGGCCATTATCGGCAACGGAGACGGGGAAATTGATACGAACGGGGGCGGAATATATCGAGATTGCGTAGGGTAGGCTCATGGTGACTAGGTTATAAGACGGGCCCCTTTACTCCTTTATACCCCAAGATAGGCCTGGTTTGAGGGATTGCCTCTTCGGAGCCCCTCTCCTTCTCCCTCCTCTCCGATTTGTTGCCATTTTTGCGGCCAGTAGCAGCCTGGTCGAGGGAGGGGCGTGCATATGCCACGGCAACAAAGTTTGGCTCTAGCTGAAGAGCAAACCTCCCTCTTGAATGTTGGCCATTATGTATCCTGGCGCTATGAACAAGCGTATCATCGACTGACAAATCCCGGCGGAGCGCCCACCTCCAAGCCAAAAGCGATGCGCCTCCTTGTCACAGTGCATCCGAGAGCACGGTGGACATTATTGGTCCAGTGAGCAAGGCAACATCGGTCCGTGAGGCAAGACTTACAAGGTCCACAGACTAGTTCGTTACCACAGATATTGAATTCAAGTGGAAGCCTGGAGAACTGCATTTAGCGTCTTTACGAGGATGTTTTAGTCGCCAAGTTGCCCTACTTTGCTTCGATGCGGATCTGCTTGCTTGCTCTCTGAAGAGGTAATATGATAAGATATCTGCAAAGGGCGTCGCTCCCTTGGTCTGCATTTCATGACTAACTCGTGGCACTGGTTTAGTTATCCAATTACAACTGGGTAGCATTTGCTTGTCATGGAACATAATCTCCAGTGAAATTAAAAAGGCTGCCAGATCACACTTTGTGGTTCTCCTTGAGCATGGCTGAGAGGACAGGAAGCCGCGGGTTTATGTTTGGATGTGCTTGTTTCTGACCGGAACTTCATTATATTCATAATAGGGAAATGTTATTCTTGTTTAATAATGGACTCTCCGCTGTTCAGCCGTGTTTTGGGACCGATGGATTCTGTATATTGCTAGCGGGTGGTGTGTTTGGCTGTCAGGCAGTGACTAGTGGTATAATAATATATTAAAAATTGGAGTTCTCCCATGACCACAGACCGTACTTATTGTTTATCTCAATTGGTGAACAATTTCGATGACATGCTGATAGAAAAAATGGTTGACCATGGAAACCCTCGGAGGATTAGCATCGTAGAACGGATGAAGGAATATTTCAGTGTTGATCCACGAATGCAAAACAAATATTTATAATCATAGCAGTACAATGCATCAATACAACATACATGCCAGTCATAGAAACAAAATACCTTGATAAAAAGTTGAGAAACCATATAGAAATAGTGAACGATAGGAAATGGGATAAAACATGCGAATACATCAAGTCTAACTGGAAAAGAAAAATAGGCAATGGGATATATGCAAAACAGGATAAAACGCAATGGAAACGAAGGGTACACGGATATGTGTATATCACGACAAAAATCAACATGGGTATATGAGGGGGGTATCCAAGGAAAAATATCGAAACGAGAAATAGGGAGGTCAAAAATATCTGATCATGCGGTAATGTCGGCTGTATGCAAGGGATTGTGCGTGTACGAACACTCTAAACCAAAAGTAGGGGTTGTAAATTTCAGGGAAAAGCGGGTTTCTATAGGCTGGAACCAGAGAAAAGGACCATGTCCGGCAAGAATGAAAATCCCAGCAAGGGTGGGGAGGGTCCTAGGACGTGAAACCATGAGTGATAGGGGCATTGTGGTTATCTATATCAGCCGCGAGAAAATGTCGCCTTAAGCTCTAGGGATGTCCCCGGCTGGTAGACTTAGTCGTTTATCTGGGAGACGAAGGTTTGGCTCTTCTGTACGTCAAAATCCTAAGACGGTGCCAAGAAAAAGGGGGAAATATAGTGTATGAGGGAGGCCCTTTGAAACAGAAGAGTTCGAGGGAATCGATCTGTCCAATCCTGGAGGAGGTGATGGTTTAACATAAAATTTCTCCCATGGATGGACCACGAAGGGAGGATTTCGTCGGGTAAAAGATGTTCAATAGGTAATGAGTGAATTGTATTCTCCTGATGGCGAGACCGCGGTACGGCCCCCGAAGTGTCCGCTTTTGGGTAGTAGAAAAGAAGTAGAAAGAAGTAAATATGAAAGCTTAGTTTTCGGTTCCCTGTTTTTGGTGTTTCTTTTCCTGATTCAAATAATTTGCGGCCTCGTTTCAAGGGCTGCCTAAGACTGCACGTTGATTTCGCCGCTCTTGGATTTGTTTTTCGGTTCGAACATAGAGTTGGTCTAAGAATTCCATGGCGGAGGCATCCTTGAGGATCTTTGCAACCTGTGTTCCTGCAGATATGAGCTGGAGAATATTTCTGTCATCCTTCACGGGGCGTGACTGATGCTTGGCAGCATGGCGCATTTCCAGGGAATTTTCCAACACAGTCACGAACTGCTTGATTTGGCCATTATATAAAACCCGGGCAGGTATGCGACGTTTGGTAGCCAAGCGTTTCAAAAGATACACCCATTCGGTCCACTCCCGATCAGCTGGAACTCTCACCTGTCTCTTGTCCGGCTCCACGGGAATTGGGAACTGATATTTTGCAACAAAATTGAAAGCGCATTCGGATAGACGGTCATTAACCTCGCCAAGAATCCTGTCTTGGTCTTGAACGTCCAGATTGGTCGGTAGATGTGGCAAATCTCTATCCTGTTCGGCGATTGTCCTTGCGCTTGGCATGTCTAACAATTGGGTAGGTCCGTCAAATTCATCGCGGTTAGCTGGCCGCCGCTGCTGGTGATATTTGGCGTTGCTTTTCGCATTTTCTGGAGCACTCCTCTTGGGTTCAGGAAAAAAATCAAAAGGCTCCATCGAGGTAGGTGAATCGGGATCCCGCATCAACGAATCGTGAGAAGTATGTGCAGCAGGGGGATCCCAGTCCCCAAAACCGGGATTTGGCCGTGGTTGCTGGCCAATTGGTCCTAGATTAGGTGGCGGCATAGGAACGTTGGAATATCGATCGTAAGACGGAGCAGAGATCGGTATCCTACTGGGGTTGGCATATAGCAAAGGAGGCTCATTTAGTCGTCCTTGGTCAGGTGATCGGGAGGGTTCCAGTGGCTCTCGAGAAAGCTCCCACGATGGAGGGGTTATCTGATTTCCACTAAAATGAATAAACAACAGGTTCTCAGTGTCCATCCAGATCGGTTAATCGCAGGAGTCCAGTACTACCTAGAATGGTATAACCCCGGAGCCTCTGGAGTGGGCCGATATGACTGCGATTCATACTCTCGATTCGGGCCACTCGAGCTAATATGATTGAAAATGAGCATAATTGTATTATCTAGGGCCTCTATTTCCCTAGATCAATGTTCCACTGACCTTCGAGGAGGGAACGCCGATATCCCGCTGCCCACGGGGTAAAAGTTTGGGTCCCTATTTGTTGGTCTTCCTTGGTATGGGGAGTTCCCTTGGTATGCCATCGTTTGCTGTCTTGGTGAATTGACATTAAACTATATGATAAAAAATCAAAGAGCAAAACAACAAAGGGGAAATGAGGGTTATTATATCGCGTCAGCGGCCCAGGGAGTAAGTCACAAGTGATTCCGGGCACCCAAGGCGGAAACAGGAGTACCCCCCAGCTAGTCAGCATATATTTGAGGTAAATAATGGGTGAGATCCATAAAAACAAATCGCTGCGGAGCGAGTCTCTAGACAGAGTGTGGGAGTCGTTCCAAAGTGATTGGGGAAATGACGTCCTAGGTTCACCGTGGCGATGCCAGAGTGACAGTTTCACCTGGATTGTTCAGTCGTCGACGGAGGAAAGACCGCGGGAGAGATAAAAGGCAACGGAAAGAGGTCACACCGCCAAATCAGCTCCATGGATGCGATTCAATCCACCTTGGCCGCCATATAACCGGGGCGTGTCGTCCACCGCGCTGGAAAACGAACGCGGGCGGATTGGCGCAACCGAAGTTAAACTTAAAATCAATGGTTGTCATTGGTGGACTGGGCCATCTGTACCTGGTGTTCATCCAAGAACCAAGGAAATCGTGTGGAAACCAGGGAATAGCTCCAAGCGGCCGGGGTGACGGGGCCAAAGGGATTGTCAGGAGCCGGAGGCGGAGCCTTGGTTTGGGCAGCAATGACAACGGAGGTAGGAGTCAACGGTTGCCTCCAGTAGGGATCAGCAACCGTAATAACCATGGCAGACGTTCAAAAACCGCTTCGTTAGCATAATCTGGCGTCCGAATAGTGGATTTAAAACACTGCATAGCCGTGCCCGTAGAGCGTTGCCCAGCTGTTTCCCAATAAGAACGCAGCTATTCAGATTGCCCCAGGGCAAGGATGTCATCAAAGTTTAGCTACAGATATGACAATCTGCCACTCTCGTGCAGACGTCACAAATCTGCTGCGGCCGTTGGGTCGTCAAGGAGGAATGTGTCGATATTCGTCGTGGGGGAGGGCAGCCAGATTGCCAACCTCTGCCCCTCCTTTCCGGCAATGTACGTCGTAGCTAGCCACGAGCGCAAATGCCAGATCCTCAAATAGCAGGCAGCTGCGAGTAGCCAATGGAGAGGGATGCTGAGCATCATGCTGGTAAGATCTTTGGCGGACAATTGGGCGGGTTGGGCATTGATGCGCATCTCAACCCAGGAATTCCGGCCCAATGTCACGAGGCTCCGATATTTCGAACCAGCATCGGGGCAAGGATGGAGCATCAGCGGTTGTAGCTAGAGTCAGTCCTGTCAAAATGCACAGCCATCTAGGTAATAATGACGCAACTCCATTCATCACAAAGCGATGAAGATAGATGTTTGTTCCCTTGGAATATTCAGTGCTGACGGTGAGTTCAAAATCACGTGGAAATATGTGACGGATAATATTTGATCCTTTCCCGAATAGTTAGCCAGTTGATTTGTCAGCAGGACATTAGCCTCACGTGATTACCCCGACCTTGGAACCTTTGCAATGTTTGCATCCTGAATCTTTGACCTCCAGGGTTGAAAGACGACGCTCTTTTTGCTTTTCTGTGACGGAGACTCTTCGGGAAAGGCCTCTCTAACGGTGAGGAATCATAGGATCATTGTCCCCTGACTATGATAATATGAGGCATCAAGAAGTGACTTCCGGGAGCGGAAATGCCGAGCCATCGGAAACCTCCCCTTTGCTCGGCAATGGCCCTAAAGCCTCTCCCAACCCGGCTATCTCAGGAGGTGACGAGGAGGCCGTTGGGCAGAATGAGGCTGATTCAGCCCGGGAAGCTCAATATTCAGGCCTTCCTGAGGCACAGAAGAAACTGAAATATATTGTTCCCGCGGTCTCGATTGGGGTAAGTTCGCTTACGCTTCCTCCCCCTTTTAATTCCCGCCTTAAGGCTTCAGCCTATACTTAACATTTTTATGTCATAGATCTTCCTCAGCGCATCCGATCAGACAATTATTGTATCTAGCTATGGCAAGATCGGAAGCGACCTTCAAGCTCTTAATCTGACCAGCTGGATTGCTACGTCATATTTTCTGACCCTGACGTCTTTCCAACCCTTGTATGGCCGTCTCAGTGACATATTCGGTCGTAAATCATGTCTGCTTTTTGCCTATGGCGTCTTCGGAACCGGGTGCATTTTTTGTGGCCTTGCCAGGGATATCAACGAGTTAATTGCTGCGAGGGTATGTATTAATCCCGACTCATGTTTATTTGGACTGGACTGATCTCCACGCAGGTGTTTCAAGGTATTGGGGGTGGGGGGATGACAACTGTCGTCAGCATTATCATGAGCGATATTGTCCCTCTGCGTGATCGTGGCGTCTGGCAGGGCGTCATTAATATTGTGTACGCGACTGGTAGTGCTGTCGGAGCTCCGTTAGGTAAATTTTCATTCTTAAACCCTCTGGCTTTGAATTTGGGACGTTTGCAATGTGTACTGACTAAAACCAAGGCGGGATATTGTCCGATTACATTGGCTGGCGCTGGTAAGGACCTAGTAAACTACCCCTGATTCGAGCGCAAAAACTCATTATCATCATCATAGGGCTTTCCTTGCACAGGGACCAATGTGCCTCATGGCTTTTATTTGTGTGGCAAAGACCCTTCATCTCCCTGCAGAGGATAAGTCACATTGGAAGCAAAAGCTCCGCCGGGTGGACTTCCTGGGCGCCATAGTCCTCGTGGGAGCAGTATTTGCCTTCCTCCTAGGAGCTGATAGAGGCAGCAACGTTTCGTGGACTCTCCCGATAACCATCATATCAATGAGTCTGGCTCTCATCCTTTTCGCCGTCTTCATTTGCGTTGAAGTTTGGGTAGCCTCTGAACCCTTCGCGCCCGGGCACATAATTTTCGATAGGAGCCTGTTAGCCTGTTACGCATGCAACTTTTTCAGCTTTGGTGGATGGATGGGAGTTCTTTTTTACCTCCCGCTATATTTTCAAGGCACGTATGGCGTTTCCGCCACCGGAGCAGGTGTCAGGCTCCTGCCCTGCATTTCATCTGGTGTGATTGGGTCATTGTCGAGCGGATATTTCATGAAAATGACCGGCAAATACTACTGGATCACCGTCGGGGGTTATTTTATGTTGACCACTGGATGCGTCTTCATATCGATCTTTACCGCGGCTTCTACTCGCGCCACGGTTGGTACCATCATTGGAATGACTATTTCGGCGTTTGGAAACGGAGTGGGTGTGACAACTACCTTAATTGGGTTGAGTAAGTTGTTTTCACGGTTCATCCTCGTCGCGCAAGTCCATAATAACTAATTACTATCTAGTCGCAAACGCTTCTCCTCAAGATCAAGCTGTTGCAACGGCCTGTTCATATCTATTCCGATCATTAGGCTCAGTAATTGGACTGTCGCTTGGGGCGACAGTCTTGCAGCAGTCCCTCCGGAATGATCTACGATCCACTCTTGGTGGTAATAAGGATATCGACAAGATTGTTGCCGGTGTGCGTCAAAGTCTCGATTTTATAAATACACTGGATCCGAAGGTACGGACGATCGTGCGAGAGTGCTACGGACGGGCCACGAACTATACATTCGTGTTCATGACGATTGTTGTGTTTTTCGCACTATTTAGTGCCTTTTTTATCCGGGAGACGAAACTCAGCCGCTAAGTTAGTTGCACGGTGAATGCTGCTTGGTCCTGCTTTTAGCATCCTTTTTTTTGTCACAATCGTTGCGCGATATATCCTTTTTGGTACATACATTTTTACCTACCATCCTTGGCTGGAGCATAGAGATAGAAAGACTTTGTCTGGAGGAGAAGAAGAAGAAGAAGAAGGAGAAGAAATATATGATTTAAGGGGAGCAGGAAATGTTTGGATACAATTTTACTTTAGCAATAGTTTCTATAGATCCATGTTCATGGTGCTTTCGTAGTATTTCCTCCCATACATCCGGATGTGTTCAAAGGCAAAGTACATGCGACCGCGCATAAGAAACATCGAATATTCCAAGAGAAAAGATATCTGTAATTTCCTACATTTCCTTCGCTTTGAACTCTCAAATTTTATATTCGGGACAATTCTGTGTCGACGAATCAAGATATTGGAAATTGCCGCGCGCTTGTTGAGCCTCCTACCGAACTACGAATTCGGAGATTCACAACTTTCAACGCAATCCAGCTTCAACGACAACGACAACACCACCAGTCTCACGTATTCTCTCCTCGATTATGAGCGGTCCGCATGCCGCTATACGTGTAACACTCCTTTTATGACGCTGGCCTAACCGTACAGCTCATGCACGTCTGCGCTGATGGGCCGAGATGACGCCCATGCTCTGACACCGTGCCAACCTGCTACCTCTCCCCAAAATGTCGACCGACGCCTCCTCCACCCCAACCTCCCTCTCGCGATTTCGTCCGGCGATATTTCTCCTAACCGGGGCAGCGGCTGCCTACGCTATATTCTATGCCCACAGTCGTTACGTTGCGTCCCAGCATCACCCTCCCCTACGGCGCCGCAATGCTGTCCGACGGAGAAGCACGCGCCGCCGCGGGGGCATTTCCCTCCCGAGTGGCGAGTCCCGCGCCCCTCACGACTTTTCCGAACCCATACAATCGCTTGATCACCTAGAAAGATCAGGCGAGGCATACGGAACATTCCGCATGGAAGTTGAGAACGGCCGTACAATCGAGTCTCGCCTTGTCCCCTCACAGCTGCCCTCCGTTGAACAGCTTCAGCGGGAACTGGAGACATCTCGGGATCACTCACAGTTTATACGATCAATCATGGAGAACGCGTTACTGGATAATTTTCTGGCGATGGAGTTCCCCTCCGCGCATACTATTCGTTTCGAAACGGGCGAGTGGCAGTATCTACTCAACGAGTTGCTGGAGCGTGGTCTTTCCGAAACGAATATCACGGAAGCATTTATGAGGTTTAATGAATCCGATCACTTTGGCGAGGACCTACGGCGCCGGAGACTGAACGGGGAATCTATACGGTTGAGCGGCCCTGGAATCGGAATGGGCAACGCCAATCCAGCGGAACCTTCGCCAACGATACAGCCTCCCGAGCCGGCTGAGACAATGGTAGATGACCAGAGCATATTTTCCTGGCGGGATGGTAATGACGATGGGGCTCCGACACGTGAAGGACAGAACTTGCTGAACCTACTTTATCATATTGCGGAGGACCAAGCGCGGCGGGATGGCTATATCCATCGCGGAGTTACCTGTAACAGTTGCGGGGCCATGCCAATTCAGGGAATAAGATACAGATGCGCCAACTGCATCGACTACGACCTTTGCGAAACGTGCGAGGCTATGCAGGTCCATATTAAAACTCATCTTTTCTACAAGGTCCGCATCCCTGCCCCATTCTTGGGTAACCCACGACAACCTCAGGCAGTTTGGTATCCCGGAAAGCCAGCCATGTTGCCGCGTAGTCTACCGCGGAACCTCGCCAAAAGACTTATGAAGGAGACAAATTTTGAAAATACTGAGTTGGACGCGTTATGGGACCAGTTCCGATGCTTGGCGAATGTCGAGTGGGTAAACGATCCTAACAAGCTCAACATGGCTATTGATCGCAAGACGTTTGATCGATGCTTCGTACCAAATACGTCAGTCCGTCCACCGCCCCCGAGCCTTATATACGATAGGATGTTTTCTTTCTACGATACCAATGGAGATAATTTGATCGGTTTCGAAGAGTTCTTGAAAGGCTTGGCAAGCTTTGGTAATAAGAGTGTCCATGAAAGGTATAGACGGATATTTGAAGGCTACGATATCGATAGAGACGGTTACGTGGAAAGGAAGGATTTCCTTCGAATCTTCCGCGCCTACTATACTCTTAGCAGAGAGCTTAATCGAGATATGGTAGCCGGCATGGAAGATGATTTCCTGGAGGGTGGCACAAGGGATATCATCCTTGGAAGTCAACCTATTTCCTCGGCATTTCCGGGAAATATCCCACCAGGAGAGCCTTCAAGGATTGGCGAAGGCAAGCGGACAAACCTTCAAGGAGACATGGAAGTAATTGACAACCAGGGAATTTTACGAGAAGACGGAGATGATACTGGCGATAGGAACGCTGTTATCGGAGACGCCGCAGTGCAGAGTAATGCATTCAACGGCCGGACTCGACCGTTTTTCCAATCCAGATTCCGGCTCCCGGACGTTCCATTAACCCTGCATCGACGCCATCGCAATGGCGATGCGGATGGCGATGGAGGAGAGGATGGCGATGAAGAGGATGAAGACGAGCATGGTCTATATTCAACTACCTATAATGAATGGCCGAACGACCATGTCCGATCAGAGGATGTCGTAAATGCGCTGGGCACTTATGTACCGCTGGAGGATATCACCGATTACGTAGATAGGGCTAGGATCGCGACCTGTGCTGCCGAGAGGCTCGATGAAGCAGACCGAGAAGAGCTGGAAAGAATTAGAAGAGAAGCCATCGATGAAAGATGGGCGAGGCGTGCTTTCTATATCGACGAGGAAGATGGCGCTGTTGCTCCTCCTGGTTACGATGAGCTCGAAGATTACCAGGATGATGTTGAAGGTATCAGCCACGAGCCTCAACCGGACTCCCACCCGCCTTCGCCTTCGCCACGATCAAGATCGTCATCAAAGGTTCGCTTCCAGGATGATATCACAGATAACGAGTACGATACTCGATCAAACCCGTCAACATCCTCTCGTAGCATCCCGGTCGCTGAACGTTGGGGTGGTTTCGAGATTCCCGAAGTTGAGAGAGACGTTGGAAAGGAGATCCTTTATCAAGTCACTCAGCAGGGCCTTAATGAGCTTCTAGACATTCTGTTCAAACAGAAAGAAGATCTTCTAAGGGATGCATACAAAACTCGGGCGGAAAGACAACGATGGGCAAAGGAGATCTACGAGTATACAACAGCTCTTCCCCAAGGTGATCCTTTAAGGCAAGGTCTCGATCTCAAGCCACAGGGTAAATCTATTCTGGGATCCGGTGCAGTAAACCGAAACGTGCCCGCAAGAGATAAACCCCTGAAGCAACTTCTCGATGAATCAGGCTACGCCATTATGCACGATAGAGGAATCGCAAACCGTTCCCCATCGCCTCAACCAGAAGACACCGATAGCTCCAGCGGTCTACCACACAGCTCCCATATAAGTTACGACCCGACCCTCCCCCAAAACCGCCCGAATGACTCCGAAATAGAACCCTTTCCCCCTCCTCCCTCCAGCTCCGAATGCGCGGAATGCGCAGGAGCATCGTCAGCATCAGAAGAAGAAGAGGAGGAAGTGGGGGAGGAGGAGGACGAGGCAGCAGAACCCGAA
Organism: Emmonsiellopsis sp. PD_5; assembly: GCA_032988985.1. Classification (NCBI taxonomy): domain Eukaryota; kingdom Fungi; phylum Ascomycota; class Eurotiomycetes; order Onygenales; family Ajellomycetaceae; genus Emmonsiellopsis; species Emmonsiellopsis sp. PD_5. Next base: position 170,289 of record JANTQI010000018.1, on the reverse strand, counting down.
TACGAGGTCACTGAAAGTGCCTCACCCCCTCCGGACCCAACGCTACCTCAGAATCGCCCTGACCGCGCCGCCTCCGGCCGCAGCCTGCACATAACCGAAGTCCCCAGCTCCAGCAGCATCCCGTTCGGCCACACAGTCTTCGAACAAGCACCCGTCTACGAGTCAGCATCAACAGATACCTCCGCCTCCGCCCCCGCCCAACGATCCCAACTCCGCCATCAACGCGTTCGCTCACGGCCGCGCAACCACTCTCACCCCCACCGTCTCCGCTTCCAGCCAGGTACCCCATCAACATCCCGTCGTAGACATCTCATCTCCACCACCGAGGCCGAAGCCGACGCGGACGCGGACGCAGAGGGTGACGGAGACCATTCCGACCTCTCCTCCATCTCCTCCTCCGCCTCCTCGCGCTCCTCAATAATCTCCCACGATAACGACGGCGATAATAATACCAATATCACCATCAAGCAACAACCGAAGCCGCCCTCGCCTCCACCACTTACTCCATCGCCGGGGACGCTGCTGACGTGGTGCAAGCACAACCATGCAGAGTGGGAGGCGAAGGTGAGGGGGGGATCTGGAGCGAAGTTGAATTTCAAGGAGTTTGTGGGTGTTATGCAGAGCGATGAGGGGGTTACGGGGAAGAAGTTGGGGTTTGTGTTGAGTTGGATTGATATGACTAGCTTTTAGGGCGGGTATGTATCGGTTGTCGGTGGGAGGAAGGGAGGCTTTGGGGCTTTTCTGTTTTTGTTCGCTGTTTGTGTGAAAAGGGATGGGGAAATGGGAAATGGGAAATGGGATACATGGATGGGTAAGAAAAAAAAAGCAAGTGTCTGGGAAACTAACTGGTGCATGGGAATGGAGCTCTTTTATCTCTCTTCATTATTTAGAGAAAAATTGGGATTCATGGTGCAAAAAGAAAGGATGGGATGCATTCTGCGGCTATTTTCATTCTGCTGTGATATTATGTTGATTATAATATATAGCATATAGCATGGGGCATCATCGTGTGCTTGTTTTCCTTCCCAGCGTTTACTTACTGTCTTCCAAGGTTTTTTATTGATATTCCTGTCCTATTCTTCTGAATAGTGTTTTATTTGATACCATTAAAGCAGTAAAAAACATAATACATAGTCTCTGTACCAGATGACATTGGATTTTTAATGTCCTTCAAACCATACATGTAAACACTATGGAAGCAAGAAGATAATCTACGTGTCCGCCTCACAATCAACCTGGGACAAAAAGATTCTCAATTCATCACCCATAAATGAACAAAAAAAATACCAATAACAAAAAAAAAACCAAAAAAAGCCCACTCTCAATCCCAATACTTAATAACCCCCTCCAACCCCGCCGTAACAACCTTACTCGTCTCCTGTGGATGCCACTCAACACACGTAATCGCCGCCCCCTCCTTGCCCCCCGCCTGAATCTTATGCCACATCTTCCCCGTCTTCCAGTCCCAAAAGCACACATACCCCCCACTATCCCCACTAGTCACAAACTGCCCGTCCGGACTAATCGCCACATCAATCGCATACCCCGCATTATTATGCCCACGGAAACTCTTCTTGCGATTCTGCCGAAACTTGTCCGTGGACGCGTACACGACGATCTGGTTATCGCCGGACTGGAACGCGACGTACTTGCCGTTTGGATGCGGTGCGGCGCGCACGAGCGCGTACAGGTATGGTTCGGCGATGAACTTGATGGGGACGGGGATGTTGTATTCCCAGGCGCGCAGCGACTTGTCGTCGGAGGTGGAGATGAAGCGGCGGTTGTTGTCGACGAAGGTGAGCGTGTTGACTGCGGCGAGGTGGTGGTCGTATTCCTGCGTGATGGCGCCGGAGCGCGTGTCCCATTGGATGATTTTCTTGTCGGACATGCCGGCCAGGAATTCGTGGGAGTGGGCTGGGTCTGGGTTGAAGCGGATGACGTGTGGGGTTTTGCCGGTGCTGAAGCGGGAGATGCATTTGCCGTATTCGGTGTCCCAGAGTTTGATTTGGCGGTCGTAGGAGCCGGAGAGAAAGGTGGTGCCTGAGGGGTGGAAGGTGGTGTCGGTGACTGAGTTGGAGTGGCCTGAGTAGGTTCGTAGGAGTTCGCGTTGGTGGTAGACGTCCCAGATTTTGACTTTGCCGTCGGCGGAGGAGGAGAGGAGGAGGTGGCCTGAGTTGGGGAAGAAGCGGAGGGAGGTGATGGGTTTCGTGTGTGATTTCCAGGTGTGGAAGAGTTTTTTGGGGACATAGTTTTTGATGCTGCCAACCTCCTTCTTGAGATCGATGTCCAGATCCTGCGGGACATGCATGTACGTCCTCCCCTGGTAATCGAACTGTTCGGAGCCGTGAAACTCCGTCGTCTCCGTCTGAGACGTATCCTCCTGGTACGCTGTAGCTTTCCTATCCATAGCCGGCACATTAGACGGCACAATCGCCTCCTCGATATATTCCTCATCACTCGCCAGCTCGCGCCCAGCCATATCCACCTCCTCCTCATACATCTGATCATCATTCTCATACTTCGCCCACGGCCCAAGATACGCCCCCTCCCCCTCAACAATACTCGAGTCGCCCTTCTTCTGTCTCTTCCTCCTCAACGCCGCACTAACCTCCTTCGACGGCCGCATCTGAACCACACTCTTCCCACCATGTCGCGCAGCGCTTTCAATATCCCCAACAAACGCCCCCGCAACACTAGGATCATTCGTGTACCCCAAGCTCTGAAACGTGCGATGTTGGGTCGTGAACGTCGCGTCGCTCATCAGCGTCTCCTCCGCATGGCCCGTGAGGACATTTTTCCTCTTCAACGTGTTTCCATGCGCGGGACGGAAGGGATTCGCAGGGCCGGCGCTCGGCCGTGATATGTCGTCGTAGGTGGCGTTGTAGGTTAGTGTGGTATCAGTCGGTTTCGCGAGCATTAGTTGCAAACTTGAGTGATCCTGTAGTAAGAAATTAGCTCATATGAACTGTTAAAAACGGCTGCTGCTGGTGCCGTGGAGGGGGAGCTTTGGGGCAAATGGGACCAAACCTCTATGGAGACATCTGGAGCGGCGACGAGGGATGGGGTTGGGGTTGATTTGACGGGCGCGGTTTGCGCGTCGTCATCGCTAGAGGAGTCGTAATTGGTGCCTAGGAGAGATGCCATGGTTATGGATATATTGGCTCTCTTTGGGGAGGATATGTGGTGGAGTTGGGAAGTTCTTGGTTGATGAGAGGAGGAAGTCGATCAAATTTTACGGGGGGCCAAAGAGACCAAATGTGCAGTCAATATCAGGTTGGGTGGAAGCGAATTATCGAGGATATCATTTGGACCCAGTTACTCAATTGGTTACGTACCTAGAATACAACAGAGATTATAGACAAATAATGGGGCCTTATATTGAAATAATTCGCTGAAAAGCTCCAACAAGACTATTATGCTCAGTGCCAGGACGTCTTCGTTTCCCAAATATGCCGGCTCGAGAATGAAAAAGAGGAATATCATACGCTCTTCATTATCAGTTTAGGCATATATACATAAGGATCACAAGGAAAACAGAGAGAGATTAAAAGTAAAGACGACTCCCGGCACCCAGCACTTGCATATATACCTTTAATTCTGTCTGCGTCCACCTTTCCACCCACACTCTCGCTGTCATCACCAAAAAGTGGGTGAAATGGCGAATGGGCGTAAAACATAAACACTATTAAGAGATCGTTTCCATTTCCCAAGGCATATTCATAAATAAAATAAAAAAAAAGAGGAACCTCCCTCCCAGATACAGAAATACCCCTGCCCCAACCTGCACATAGCTCTATCAACACGTAAAATAAAAATCACCTTTCGTTGAAACCGGATCCGAAGTTCGGGGGTCGGTTGGCTCGAAGTTTGGATTGTTTGAGCCACAAAATATTCCCCCTGTCTCTCTCTCGCACGCAGCTTGCATCATTCATCAGCCCTGAGTTGACGGGCATCGATTTGGTGGAATTATAGCCCTGCCGGGCGACCATCCCGCATCGCGTTTGCGGCTTTTTCACGTAGTCAATGCGAATCGTCTCTGATCAAGGCCACGATCATGCTGTACAGGTAGAAGAAGAACATGATCAGGTGGAAGCCAAGCTTGATGAACGATTCCTGGGGTAGATGTTAGTTGTACTGGCCTGAGCTAATAGTACTAGGGAATGCTCGTTTACCTTCTTGTGCACGTTGAGCTTTCGGAAGATTTCGGTAGCGTCTAGAAGGTGCTGGTTCTCGAGGATCCTATTAACGTAGTCACGGGTTAGAGCTATGCTTTGGATATCCGAGGCTATAAAAAATGCAGAAATGGCCGGTCAATATCCACGTACTTCTTTGCGTTGAATGCCAGAAGAGGCAAGTTCAGTATTATCGCAAGCCAGTATCCATTAATGACGAATAGGAAGGTCAAGAAAGCATGAACTGCGGCTTCGGGGATAATATAGGCGTTGAGTCGGTTGCAGAGATCGATAGGATTGATGTAGTCGCTATAGAGTACGATTAATTAGCAGATATTCATTTCGCAATGATGATGTGTTTCTATAGGCCTATCCATCCTAGCGACATGCGTCTGAGAGGCGGGAGAACAGGGATGCGGTGGACTTACCATTCCAAATCGCTGTACATAATCGTGAAGAACACTTGTAGGAACAGGTTGACGGCATTGATGAGCACCGCCAACAGGTAGAGCCAAGCTTCGCCAGACATTATGGGCGTTTATGAGTGTCCAAATAGGGTTCGGAGCTTTCGGTGTCGTGGTGTGGATGCGAGGGACTGGTTGAGAAGAGAGCTTGCCCACAACCCAAATGCACGGGCGACCAGGGAATCAGACAAAAAAGAGATTTCCTATCCAACCACAAGAATAGCTTGGGAATAGCTAGCCGGAACGTCGTCGTCCAACGAGAGCCGCGGTGGGGAGATAGTGTCGGCAGGAGGAGGACCACAAGCAGGCGGGAGCGGGAGAGAGCGTGCGAGACTAGCCAAGCAATCTAGCAGGAGAGGAAGCCGGAGGAGAGCGGGAGGCACAGAGTCGTGGAGTCGTGGATCAGGCCGGGGGATGGGCAGGGTGGAGGGTGGAGGTTGGAGTCTGGAGAATTCGGAGGTTGGCCAGCTTTTGCGGAAGTTGGTTGTGGTTGGGTCGCCAGTGCGCGAACGGCGCTTGCGCGGTAAACCCGCACTATTTGGGTTAGCGAGCCTATCACTCCTCTCTCGTCCACCATGATCCATGATATGGCCAAACCGATACCAACTGTCCACTCCTTTCGTCTGAGCTCTCATCCCGAGCTGTCTGTTCTTTAGCTGTGTCCCAAATCCCCGAATGCGCCATATTCCGCCTCATAACCATTATATAGGCTGCTTATTTTGTCACGGCCCCCCATTTTTGAGCTCGATTGGCATCTCAGAGAATGTTCTAACCTAACAAGTTCAAGTTCGACTGGGCGTTTCTACCACTCATTCTCTTGGAAGGAGACTCGAATATACGGTGTCCAACTCAGAGAGTCTCCCCAGATGCAATCATGAATACGGTGGCGATCTCACCCGGGGGGGGGGGGGGTGTGGGGGTGTGTTTGGGATTCGATCACATTTCCGTATCCGATGGGAATGGAAAAGCTCTCTTATCCTGCCAGGTTTGAGTTCTTCTCGTTTATCGATTAGAGGACATAGGGCCAGCGATTAATAAGGAAAGGGCTTATGTTCCATCCACGCTGCGGCAGTTTCCTTGCTTAACGTCAGAGAGCGGACTTTTGTTCCATGGAGAGATGGAAAGGCAAGTATATTGAAGGCATGTATATGTAAATGCCTCAGTATAATCGCAAATGGCCATCAACTAGTCCGTGGGCTATGCGGGAAGGCTGGATGACCATGAAAAAAATTGAAGCTCACGCTGACCAGTGGACTGATACACATTTAAATTGACACAAGTGAGCTTTGGATACATTGGGAGCCATAGTATGAGGGAAGCTTATACTCTCTACGCGATAAGTGTCACTCGGAATCACGTTACAGAAGATCTCAGATATATGTTACGCAGCCAGGGGAGATTCGTATAGAGGTTGGAACAAGGCAAAGGCGGCCGGCAGATGTGGTAGTACCACAAAAATCCGCGGGAAGAGTGGGGGCAGCTGTTGCGTTGATGACGGCAATGAATGGTACGTTAACTTCCTACTTGGATGCATCTGTTAGATATTTACTTGCTGGATGATAATCATTACGTTGGTGAGCAGATGATACAAGAACCCCAATAGGTCATTGTTGTATGAGAAAGGAACGGGCATATCCGTGGGAGATTGAGTGCTCAACCCGTGAAATCCTGCCAGCTTGAGAAGTGGACAAGATTGGTTTTAGAACCCAGCTGTACACTTGAGGATGTTGGATTATAAACATCCATAACCATAGTTGGATATACATGTACCCCCCTCTGCTCGGGAATCTGCGCCAAGCTGTCGGGCCGAAACTCTAAATGGCCCGGATCTGATAAGCTGACAGCCTCTGCTTAGCTAAGCAGCGATACTTACGTAAAAGCCCTAGCCCTAACAACGTTGCATCGACATCCCGGAGATGGAGATGACTGTTTGTTGCCAGTTGAAAGAGTCAGAAAGACTCTCCGAAACCCGATAATACGGTTTCAGCTCCAACGTCTCTCTAATAATTGCGTGGACACCGCTCGTCTGCAATGATCCAGCCGCACTGTCCATCCTGAATCTTCCTGCGGCCGACGTCATACTCTGCCGGAGAGTTATTGTGTTGCCTGAACAGCCAGGGATTGATTAAATATCCAATCCCAACAGCAATCTCTTGATATTTTTGATGTTGAACAGGAAATTTCAATCCATTTAATTTTGAACCCTCCGGTCGAAACTATTTCGACCATCCATAGACACAATGGCCATGGAGGATCACGATACCACGCGGGAGCGGGACGACGAGACTCGACCACTCCTTGCGGCTGAGCCATCGCCATCACAAACACGCCCCAGACGCTTCAGAGAGAAGCCCGTGGTCCTTGTATTCCTCTGTTTGCTCCTGATATTTTGCATTGATTTTGGATCTTACATGAGTCTCGCTCCTCAAACCCGCATCTACGAGTCTATCGCTTGCCGCAACTATTACGAATCGCATGACCCGGGCTGGAATCAGTCTGTGGCTGAGATTCCTGAGGAGCAGTGCAAGATTGCCCCTGTGCAGGGTGAGGTGGCATTTGTGCAGGGGATGCAGGGTAGTTTTGATGCAATTCCGAGTATGTGATATCCTGTTGAACTCTACCTATGCGTGGAGTTGATTGCAGACAACAAAGCCGGTCTGGTGTAGTTTTATCCTGTGACTGATTTATCTCCCTCTCTATTTATTGGGACATTATAGGCATCTTTCTCTCAGTGGCCTATGGCCGTCTCGCCGACAACCCAAAATATGGAAGGAAACTAGTCATCCTCCTCGCCTTGGTTGGGCTCCTATTGAACCAATATACCATTCTTACTGTGACCTGGTTCTCTCGAATCTTCCCTCTCCGGGCCGTATGGCTTGGATCAGCCTTTACTGTTATAGGTGCTGGGGCAAGCATGGGCGGTGCCATGGTAATCACGATGATTTCAGACGTAGTTGAGGCCAAAAATAGGTAAGAATTATCGTCTCCCAACGGACCCCCGCCAGGCAGGTTCTAATTTACTTTTTATCTAGGTCAACTGCTTTTTTCCAAGTGGCACTATCAGTCGTCGTCGCACAATTCGTAGCGCCGCCAATATCATCCTGGATGATGTCAAAAACCGACCCATGGGTCCCTCTCTTACTAGGAACGCTAATCTCCAGCATCAGCGCACTTCTGATATTCCTCCTCCCCGAAACCGTACATCTGAGAGATACCAAAGACGAAGAAGAACCTTCTTCAGCAAGCGAAACCCCCAGCGACGAAGCCAGCGAAGAAACAACCCCGACATACCCGAGTAGATACTCAAAATTCCAGCCTCGAAACCTCCTCCACAACCTCCACACATCCATCAAACCCATCGTCCCCAACCTAACCACCGCCCTCCTCCTCTCCACCTTCCTCATCACCAACATCGGCCGCAAAGAAATCGACCTCCTCCTCCTCTACGTCTCAACACGCTACCACACCTCCGTCTCCAACGCCGCCTTCACCCTCTCCGTCTTCGCCGGCGTAAACATCTTCCTCCTCCTAATCGTCCTCCCCACCATCTCCCGCTATCTAACAGTAAAACGAAACCTACCAAGCAACCTCAAAGACCTAGCAATTTCCAGATTCAGCATCACGGTGCTCACGCTGGGATCGGTTTGTATGGCGCTTGCGCCGACGCTGGCGACTATGACGGCGGGGTTGGTGGTGTATACTCTTGGTGGGGGGTTCAATGCTGTGAATATGAGCTTGGTTTCTACCCTTGTGGAGCCGCGGCATATTGCGCGCTTGTACTCTGTCATCTCTATGCTTTCGATGGTGGGGGCGTTTGTTGGTGGGCCGCTGCTGGCTGCATTGTTTGGTTTGGGGATGAAGATGGGTGAAGGGTGGGTTGGGTTGCCGTTTTTGGGGGCCGCCTTGTTGTATGGGGTTATTTGGGTGCCGGTTTGGTTTATTAGATTGCCAAGGGGGAATGGGGATGATGATGGAAATGTGGATGGTGGGGATCCTGAGGGCACGGCATCGTCGCCTTTGAGATATACTGACGAGTGAGGCTATGGTAATGTACATGTACATACATGGGACGGGGTGTTGGCACTTGCTAATATTTCCTTAACGATAGACATGACGGATGACACACATATATATATAAACTACGGATACTTTTAGAGTATATAAAAGCCAAGTTCAGAGAAAAATAGCTATTATTTCAAGCAAATCCTTGGATATCCTAAACTATTCCCCAGTGGCATAACAACCTTCTCAACGACTACCCCCCTTCTCACCAATCCCTCATAATCTCCCTAACCACATCCTCAACCTCCACCTCCTCCACCCCAACCAACCCATTATCCGCCTCCTCCCTACTAACAACAACCGACCTCCCCTTCCCCTCCTCAAAAATCTGCGTAACAACCACATCCAACACCCACCCCCTATCCCCCCTAGCCAGTTTCTCCTGTCCAGCCCGATACAACTCCTTCGTCGAGATCCTCTCAACCGTCCACTTTCGCTCCGTAACCTTCTCAAACGCCGCCAGGATCTCGTTCTGGTTCGTTTCCAGCGAGCGGATGCGGAGGAACTTGTTTGCTGTCGGAATTGGGTTGAGGAGGGTGCCGACGACGGCTTGGCCGATGGAGTCGATGAGGACGCCGGTGAAGGGCTCGGTGCCGTTGTCGTAGATGCGTGCAGTGTGGGTGGGGAGGTGGAAGCCGAAGGCGGGGAAGCGTTTTATGGACTGTTTTTTGATACGTGGGGGGCGGTGGTTAGTTGTGTTTTTCCTTCTTCTCTGTTTTTTTTTTTCCTCTCCTACTTGCTTTCTTTTTTCGCTTTTCGCCCTGTTCTATGTTCCAGGGCGCTTGAAACACTCCCTTTCCCCCCTTTTGATGCATACATATGCATAACCCACCCACATACAACATCCCCCTCCTACCTACATTTAAAAAGAAAAAAAAAAGGAGTATCAAACTCACCCAATCAAAAAAATTTCCCACCGCCATCGCCGTCCACGACAATCCCCCCTCCCCCCTCCCCTCCATCTCCCCCAAATACGCCATAACCCTCTTCTTCTCCACCTGCGTCGCTCTCGTCTCGGGCAACCGCTTCCCCTCCAGCTCCGGGTGGTTCCCAAACTCACTCGGGATAAACCTCTTCACGCCCACGGCCACGGCGGCATCGATCATGTTTATCTGGTCGGATACGCCGCCGATGCCGACGACGGAGACGATGGCGTCTTGGCCGTGGAAGGCGGATTTGAGGGAGGAGATGGAGCTGTAGTCGGCGCGGATGATGGGGGTGGTGGGTGGGATGTTGGGGGGGAGGGGGAGCGGGGAGGCGGAGTTGTTGCGGGTGAGGATTTGGACGGTTAGGGTTGGGGAGGCGAGGAGGGCGGTTAGGATGTGTTGGCCTAGGTGGCCGGTGGCCTGGGGGCGGGGAGGGTGTGGTTAGATGGGGGGTTTTTTTTAAAAGGGGTGGGTATAGGGGGAAGGGGGTTAGTTTACTCCGACGATTGTGACTTTCTTGATGTCTGACATTGTATGGATGGATGTTTTTCTTTTTCGGTTATGAAACGGTACGAATAGTAGATGGGTGGATGAAGGTGTCTGGATCTGAAGGGTGGAAGTCTTGTATCGATGTTGATTGAGAGGTAAGTAGGCTTCTTCTCCTTTCAAGTCAAATAAATAAATCAATGTTTTCCCGCCTTTCAAAACCTCGACAGAAGGAGAGAGGGAAAAAAAACACAGCAGACATACTCTAAATATATAGACGTCTCCCCCTCAGGCCCCAACAAGCCACGCAAGTTTGTATTCTAATCCGCCGCCCCATATAATGATGTTAGCTGCAAGAAGCTATCTATATACACCAATCTTCCCTCTCCCCCAAAAAATAATCCATGAGTCAAACAGCTTGAGCTGAACTATCCCCACCGTTCCCAAACGATGCAGGAACTCAATCTTCGGCATTTGGCAACTAAGCTTTCCCAAACTCCACTGCAGACATCTACACTAAACCCCCTATTGACTAGTTTCACCATTTAATGTTAGCGAACAAGCCAATTGGAAATGCAGAAACGGCCAAGAACTGTCTTAGCTGCATGGAGGGAGCTCCACACGACCTGGGGTGGGATATAAAATGGACCTGACGGAATGGAACTATGACTGAGGGGTAGGGTGGTATTGGACTCTGGAGGTCGAACTATCTAGATCCATAGGCATCTCTCTGTCACTAATTAGTTTAAAGATCAGGCAAGAATCTAGTATGATAGGTAGCCATGTGAATTAATGGAACGACATCTTTCAATGACACAATTAACTATCTGAACCAGCCAGCAACATCGCTGCCTGCCTGCCTGAAATATACATAGATACCCACGAAACCCCTGACCCCATATCTAGGTAACCTAGCATCACCATACATTGCATTTATCTGCCTTAGTCAACTGCCTTATTAGCGCATCTGCCTTGTCAAACTATCATTCCATCCCTCTCCCTCCCTTCCATCCCCCAACTATCCCCCTGCCACACCACCAGGACGCATCTCACGGCCCAAAAAAATCCCCCCCACCACTTCTCTATATCACACCTGGATTATACCCCCAATCCCCCACCACGTCCTTCACATACGAACATAGGGAGTGGAAAATAGGGCTTCCCGTCCGCTCAGCCGTACTCAAGCCACTCGCCGGCCTGTTAGTAGTTGGGACCACCAGCGAATCCGGGCTTTCGTATGTTTTTTTTTTTTCTTTGAGAAAAAGTTTTTTGGGTGGGAGGGTAGGTAAGTAACTAAAGATAAGGATGGCGGGGTTTTTTTTTTTTTTTTTGATTGCTGTAGTAAGGAACGGAAAGGGGCTGGAGACTGAGAGAGCTTGAGGGTGGTGTGGACCATCTACACCGCCCACCATGAGAAAATCTCTCGAGAAGGAAAGTGTATTTCACGAACAGGAAAGAAAATATATCAATCAGAAACATCGAAATCTAACTAACTAGCTAATATATACACATACATACATATATCATGCATCCAAACAAGGAAAAACGACAACGCCACCAAACTGAACCGATATAACAAGAATATATATCAACACCCACATCAACATCAAAGAAGAACGAGTCAATGCTGTATACACGAAACATAAAACGCCATCATGTAGTTAGTTAGACGCTTGAGTCCAGACAGAAAAAGAAAAACAAAAACAATGTGCGGGAGGAGGGAGGGATATTGGCAACTTCATCTATTTAGAAAAAAGGGCCGAAACGCATCCAACCCCTCCCTCTGTTTCAATGAGTATATAACACACACACCCGAATTAAAAAACGGCATCACTCTATCGCTTCTCAACAAGCAACACATGCATAGCCGCGTACGCAATGAGTATAAACGACCCCGAAATCACCGCCAGCCCAATAACATCGCGCCACATCGCCTGCGTATCAAAGCCAAAGGCGCTGAGAATCGATGCGCCAGGTACTTCGATGTCGAGACCGTATTTGTGGTCGATTAGGGTGAGGTAGGTTACTTCGTTGACGATGAGGCCTTCGAAGCCGTAGTGGAATATGGAGAGCTGGATGGATTGTTAGTGGGGGGAAATTTTTGGGTATGAAAGGACAAGAACTTACCGTTTGCAACCACAGTGCAGATTTGGGAATAGCATCGTGGTTGAGAAGCAAGCCGGCGAACAGGAGGGAGAATAGCATGACCAAGCTGCCAATCAAGTTCGCGACGCCGCCGTCTCGGAAAATAATTCCGATAGTTAGGCAAATGCCCGCGGCGGCAAGGTTGAATAGGACGAGGATTAGCATGAATTTGAGGAATTCTGGCCATGCAGGTATCAGCCCGACCATCGGATAGACGATAATGCCCATGAGAATCGGCGGGATCAGCCGCAATGGAACAATGTCGAAGACAACCTTGGCGGCGAAATAAGTCACTGGTGAGTAATAGCCATTCGCACGTTCGCGGACGAAAAGTAATCTTTCGGACGAGAACACGTTCAAGCTTGTCAGGGTGCTGAAGCCAAAGAGGGCTAGGAGGAAGAAAAACAGGCCGAGGCGATTTTGGAAGCCCTTGATGTCATCCGTTAGGCCGTAAAAGAGGTATCCGGAAAGAACGGCGAGCAAGATTGCAATGGCATAGTGGGTGAGCATGAGCATGGGGTTGCGGTACAAATTCCGCCAGGTACGTTGAGAAAGGATGACGAACTGCCTTAGGAGGCCGATTCTGGCATAGCTGCCCATCTGATTAATGGGGAACCCGCCGTTGGGCTCCCGACCAGAACTCGCAACGCCGTTCGCTGCGGAAGCACCTTGAACTGCGACATTAATCTCGTCACGAACACACGCGGCGACATTCGACTCCGCGTAGCTCGATACCAAACCATCCAGATCCGAAGTATAGCCAGATGCATTCGGCGGAAGGTTGTCCGGATCCTCAACAATTTGCAAACGACCCGCATTTGGCTGGCGTGAGAGACGTAGCCATTGTTGAGAGCTATCCGCAAGGCTGCCTATAGTGGTGTCTTCATCATCAGTGCTTGGTGCCGGGGGCGTATCAGCTCTAGCAGCCCTCTTCCGTGTGAAAAGCTGCCTATCCTGCCGTTGTTTGAGAGATTGACGACGCTCTTTACTTTTAGGACGAAGGCCTGCATCAGGCCGATCAGAGCCGCTGTTGTCAAAGGAGGCGTTCGAAACGCTGGCGATGGATTTGACAGCACGTAGACTGCTAGTTGCCGTTCTAGAGGCGTCGTGGTTGACCTGTAAATTTATTCCCTCATCGTCCATTGAACGGCTGGCACTGGCATGCATGGTTAGATCGACGAGGTAATCGGCGATATTGAACCCAGGCGGACAGGAGTACCCTATGTGGTCGAAATATGGCTGGCAACTGGTAAATGGGCCTGAGTAAACAGTCTTCCCTTTGGCTAATAAAACCAATTGATCGAACAAGGCCACGATATTCGAACGTGGTTGATGGATAGTGAAAATGATCGTTCGGTTAAAGTCCTTGGCCAAGGTTACCAAACATTCAACAACGTTGAAGGCATTGAAAGCATCCTAGATGTTGTTAGTACTGATTATTAAATTGGGGGGATATGTAAACATACCAGACCACTCGTCGGCTCATCCAAGAACAAAACGCTGGGGCTTGTCACAAGCTCGCAAGCAATTCCAACTCGTCTCTTCTCGCCGCCGGAAATACCTCGTCCGTTCCCTTCTTCAGAGCCAATGATCTGATCCTTAATATGCGATATACCGAGCTGTTTCTCGACTTCAAAAACTCTTTGCTCCTTCGCAGCCCTGCTCATATCCCGTGGCAACCTGAGGAGGGCACTGGTCAAAATTGTCTCGTGGACGGTGAGGGTTGGCAACATTGTGTCTTCCTGGTCAACAAAGCCAATCACACGACGGTATTCATCGTCGTTGACCTTCTCGCCGTTCACGTAGAAGTTGCCTTCCACAACACCGCGTTTATTTTTCCGTGCGAGAATGTCCAAAAATGTAGTTTTGCCAGCGCCCGAGGCGCCCATGATGGCCATAACTTGACCCGGATGAGCAGAGCCTTGGATCCCCGAGAGTATTTGCTTTCCGTTAAGGTGGTAAGAGACGTTTTCAAACTGCAAAGACGCAGGCTTGTGGTCGACCATGAGCTTCGCGCCCTCATCGTCTGAATCCTCAAAGGGTAGGGCCATATAATCTCGGTAAGCACTCCGTCTAGATAGATACCAGACCGTCAAAATAACCGCAACAATGAAAAGGGCACAACCCGCAATCACGCCAGCAATAAGCGGCGTATTAATCGTCTTAACAGGCCGCTTATAGCCTGGAACATCGGATTTATAAAGACATTCGCCAGAGTTACAGTCCAGGAAGATAGCCTTGTCGCCAAAAACGTTCTGGATCAGACCGTTCATCACAGGCTCCGAGAAGACACTTCCGTCCTCGTCGCTGCCTCCCACGGTTGAAATGCTCTTAAACGTGGCGGGCCCTTTGATGGAATCTTTCAAAAAGTCTGTGAGATCGAGTGCGTTCTTCTCGCACAGCGTTCTTTCAGAAATACACCGACACTTTATATTTTCGCACTCGTATTCTGTCGTATTCTGTGAATATGTGGTTTCCATGTTCCATTTGCAGGTATCCAAGTTGCAGTAGAACGATTCTAGCTGATCAATCCAAACTAGAAGAAAATCAGTATACGCAAAAAGGATATCAATCGGGGCAAAAAGACAAGGAAAACTCACACTGAAAATTGCAAGTCGAATCCTCCGCCTTGCACGAAAACGTAACCTCGGGCTTCTTCTCCCCAAGCATATCAACAATCTTCCGATTCGTCACCGCACATATCTGATAATTCTCCTTCACCGTCATGCCCTGCTTATAACACACACCTCCCTCTCCCTCAGGCATCATCCGATTACACACATCGTCCGTCTTGCAGACGTTGCAATTCACGCCCTCCCACCCCTCCGTACAGTTACAATATTTTCCCTTCCGGGGTGTCCTCACCTTCCCATCGGGCAACGAGCCGCAAAGAGGCTGAGAACAATCATCCCCACCGAATCCCGACGGGCAGTCGCACTTCCCGTTGTATTTATTACATGCGGCGAACTGCTGGCACTGGAAGGCTTCGAGCTCGCAGTTGAAGCAGGGGGGACAGTCCTTGGGCCGATCGTCGCGGAGGGATATATCAGAGAGCAACAAGCTCGAGTCCGAGTAATTGGAGAAAGCTGAGACGAGCCATGACGGACCTGGGGATATGGTGACGGCCGCGAGGAGGAGGGTTGCGGGTGAGGAGAACCTCATTGCGGAGGAGGTAGACGGAGACGGATTCAAGCGGCGATAGAGAAGGAAGGTCGCATAAAAAACGATGGATGGAGATGGCGGAGGCAAGAGACCGCACTACGAGCTTGCGGTGTTCGTTATTGAGGGGGTTGAGGAGGAGTCATGAAGTCGTCGAGGAGATGGGGTTGGTGGTTGGATGCGGAGAAGCCTAGCAGGGAACGATAGGAGTGGATGCGCCCAGCATCTAGAATGACGGAGGGCGGTGGGGGCTGGTTTCAGCGACAGGAACGCGCAGCTGCTGAGCCGGCCAGTGGCGGAGGAGTATATAATTTCCGGGAATTTCTCCTCTAACAACGGGGGCGATGGATATAGACAGCACGGCGTGGAGGACTGATGTCGTCAAGTTGAAGCTGTTTGGGGATGACGCTGCCTCGGAACACGGGGGTCCACGGGTTCGGCGAAACGTTGCCCCATGCGGATTAGCGCCGTTCTGCTCTCGTCTTGGCGATTTGATATCAAGTTATTGAGGTCGGACAATCTGACGACTCATCAAGGTTTCTAAAGCTTTAGCAGCATTACTGACAGTGACAGAACCATACTTTATCCTGCTATTCTGTGCCACAAGTACCGGAGATTTGCCGCTGTCCCAATCGAATACTACTAGCATCAGCTCTGGAAAGAGAGAGCAAGGAGTGAACCGCGAATTCATATCACTCTTCATATATACAGCTAGCTAGTTCTAGCCGTAGCTAACTCAGCTCTCATACAAACCCAGCCCGAAGAAAAAACCCGGAGTCTCATAACAATAGCCGAAACCATTCTCATCTCATGCTGCCACATCTCCCTGGTTTGAGAACTCTTGCTATCCATCTCGACCGCAACCATAGGAGTATCAATCTCTTCCTTGCGACATAGTTCGGTAGTTATACTACCTGTTTTGTCTCGATCTTTTCGTCTGCTCGTTTCTCCTTCATGATTTCACGCTGTCTCTGCCACTTTTTTATCCTGACCCACATGGAAGGCGCTGAATGAGCCAGTTTTACCAGCATTCTGCGATCTCGAGAGGTTGAGATGGCTTGTTGACAACGGACAAAAAGCCCCATATTTTGTCGCCGCATTTGCCGGCCAATGCCTCAAGCTCGCTCTCGCATGGCGCCAGAGCCCGGCAGACGACGAAAAGTCACAAGTATCGGACTCGAGATCTAGTGATGGAGGGCGTCCAAGCAAGAGACCGAGACGTGCAGCAGGACCAAAATCACTTGCTGAAGAACGCGACGGAGAAACATGTGTGTTCACGAAAACAGCCCCCTACCAAGTGGCACATATCTATCCCAAGTGTCTTATCGAGTCTCCAAATACACGTCGAATCCCCCACTTCTGGAAGGTGCTTGAGGCCTTCTGGACGCGAGACAAGATCAACTCCTGGCGGTCGGTGATATTCCGTGATCCCGAAAACCCGCTGAAGCCATTTGACGCCTGCTTTAACCTAATCTGCGTGAACAATACTATCCATGCCTTGTGGAGAGATGGCCGTTTCGCGATTCGTCCGCTAGACTACAACGACGATAAAACCAAACTGGAGGCTGAGATACATTGGCTGCCGAGATACAACCATGGACCGCGAGACACCATTCCTCTTGATACTCCAACCCTGTCCAGCAGAGATTTGCAGAATTCTTCTTACAGGAATGGCACTCCAACTCTCCCTATACAAATCGACGGCCAATCCATAACATCGGGTCACAAGGTCGTCTTCGAAACCACTGATCCTAAACGACTGCCGCTCCCTAGTCGAGAACTACTAGAAATGCAGTGGGCATTGAACCGTGTGTTATCTATGTCGGCGGCTGCTGAGCACCAAGGCTACGATGAAGACGACGACATGCCAGGTGGAGAGGCAGCTCGCAGTGTGGAGGATTGGCTTGGTTCCAACGACTTTTAGCTTAATAAGGTGCTTATACCCATTACATGATAGATCCATCGAACCACCTTCACCGCGCCTTCTCACATTGCATCGCGCAATTGCGTATATCTTGCATCTGTCTGGTGCAGGAGAGTACATTGACAAGGTACTTCAGGATATGGAGGAGCTCGGGGCACGAGGGGGCGAGGGCACAGAGCTTGGCCGGCTTGTGATGCTGAGGTTTGACGGGTGGCTTAACGAGGCAGTTGGGTACCTACCTAAGATATGCTCCCGGGCAGACTGACTTTTAACTCCGCTTTCTTAGCCAGTTACGGAAGCCTGTTTATGATGCCTTGAATGCTGTGCGCATTACATACTTGCTAACAATTGCTATGATGTGTTTTCTTTCCTCTTATGGCGCGGTTTACCCGGAATTGATAGGCTAAAGTACAATTCCATTGCCACTGCAACACAGATAATGGTGAACGGCAGGCTGGATCATCGGCCACGAGCTACAACTACTCCTCATGCCATCTATTTAATCTCATTGCACCTAGTAGTGAAAGCCAATGGATTCAAGCAAAAAAGTAGTGATATAAGCAAGGGATGATAGTACATGTCACACGGTACTATGTTAACTGTTCGCGACTTCATAATCTCGCGACTAGCTCGATTGAAGCCCTTCCACGATGCCCTGTAACCAACAAAAGAGAAATGTTGATGCATCAACTCAAACGGAGTTTCCAAGTACAGAACACCACCTACTTGCAATGCAGAAGCAAGCTGACGAACTGCAGAAAACCATGAAGCATACTATCGCCAAAACAACATCGTACATCATGGAGATAGAGAAGAAAGGTCGTTTGAGGTTGCTGTGCCGGGCCGGTGCTGCCGTCGGGGCTGGGAATTTCTGCGCAATTTGAAGGATCAGCCCTCGCATGTATGTGAAGAGTTCCCGCCATAATTGCAGGGCTTACAGGCTGTTGAATGGATTGTTTTGTTCTTGCTTGCCCCTTTTCTTTTGGATTCGCGTAGTGATACGGAGACTTCATCCTTCAAGTCAAAATATTTGCGGCGGATCCCTCGGATTAGTTTCCATTCAGGATTTTTCAACCAAGTCCTCCGGCTTGAAGTGAGAAATTCCGTTGTTTCGCTTCTTTCAGAGTCTTTTTCTTCTTTGAGGGGCCGGCGGGAGGTGAGGCTCTGAAAGCAAACTCTCGCCCTTTCGCCCTCGCTATCTCCATCACCATCTCCATCGCCCATCTCCTCACCACCTGGTCACCCTATCCCTGGCCATATGCTTAACGCCCTTTTCCTCACACATCGCTACAGTGAGAAGGTGTGATGTGTTGTACAATTAGGAACTCATTGCTCAGCCTGAGCTAATCCTCGGTTTCTCTGCTCGGTTTGTTCTTTACTAGTATGTACTACTCCTGGATTGCCCAAGGAGCTTGGTTTCCTACAGGAAGTTCACAGCCCGGGCTGCTAGCTTCCTATTAGAAAGAATCCTCTTGGGATCTGTCGTCCTGTTTTGTCCAGTCCACATTTCAAGTCGAAGGTCTGTGTACCTAGGACAGTTCGGCAGTTCATGTGCAACTGTTTGGTCGCCATCTTATCTTGCAATTTTAGCAAAGGGTGAAACACCATATTTCAAATATCTCGGGTGGCATACTTTTAGCATAGTTATCTCGGATAGCATCAAGGTTCACGTATTTTTGTATAGCGGAAAGAGAGAGAGACATGAGATCTGAGCAGAGAGAAGTGATCTATTCGGACGTCCGATCTATCGAGAGGTAGAAACGAGGGTATTATACACGAGCTTCTGCCGCTCAAGCGAAGCAGATGGCAAAAGAAAGTCCCAAGCGAATAATCTCTATCAAACAAGAACCGAAGACAAAACCAACCGGAACACAATCTCTATAGTCGAAACAACAAGCGATAAAAAATGGAGAGTGCGAAGAGCGCAACACGTATGCTACGGGAGATACGAAGTCAAAAACCGATGCTATCGGAGCTATTTGCGGCAACTTTCAGTTTCATCCAGAGCATCGCAATTGAGGATTGGGCTGATCTCGATCCTGACATTCTAACCAGCCAAAATACCACCATCGAAACAATCGCAGCAGAACAAAGAAGGAAAAAAAAAAGGGGGGGAAACCGGGAATTTCAGCGCTATCGTAATTCATCTGTCGCAAGATGCAGCTCTCGGACTCAGGACTCGCGGGTAACACGTCCCGAAACTCTGCCGTGCTTCTTGTCATCATCATCCTCATCATCGCGAGTGTAGTCTTTGAAAATAGGTATCTGAGTGCTGAGCGTCGTGTCCCCATGGGGGGTCGACCAAAGCCAGCACATCATGACCTTCATGAGCTCCTCATGGTCGTCGACTGCAAAATCAAGCATGTTGCTCCGACGGATGTGAAAGGTCCCGTCGAAATGGCTTTGCAGAATACGTACTTTGTAGAGGTTCATGATGGAAATGACCATAACCTATGGAGCCGGATGTCAGCAGAAGAGTCCACGTGTATAGTCAATATCCGGTAGAGTTACGCGGTAACTTATGTTGTAAAATGGGGCAGGGGGGGAAATACTCACGGGGTACACAAGGCTCTGCTCTCGTTCCATCGAGAGCATTTTCCACCGCATGAAACTTGACATAACGAGGACCTCGGTCCGAAAGAGCGATGATTCATCGGCGGGGTGATCTGAGACCATAATGAGGATCTGATGCGGTCTCTTTTTTAGAGACCTCTCGTACACGTGTGGTACGAGGAATTTGGGCTCAATGAAGTATCCTATTTCGGTATATCTTGCACCCCGGCGCACTGGATCGCCAGGCCTACATCGGAATTCCCTGTTAGCTTGGAACTGGACGAGAAACAAAAACAAAGAAAAGGGGCGAAAACAAGAAAAGCTTCTCACGATGACCATTTCCAAGACGTTGGATACTTCCACCTCGAACCATTACGATGTGATGCTATGATATCAGCAAGATGTCGCCCATCGTAATAATCATTCACCAGTTCAGCCAAATACTCTTCTTCCGGGACTTCGCGAGGCCAGAAAGTGGGGTGCTCGTTTCCCCATAGCGATGGGCAGCAGGGAGATATCGGAAGATTTTCAGGAAGGGGAGGCGTGAAATATTGAGCCTTGTCTTCCGAAGCCACCGCATCTTTGGGACCAGCGGGGAAGTTCGACAGCCGTATTCCCAGACGCTGTTGATCACTTTCATCGAGAACAGGGTGGTCGGTCATCTCCTCGAGGGCGGCCACCAAGGCCTTGAGCTGGCGGTACCATTGCTTACGAAGTGCATGCCTCTTTGTGGAGGAGCGATTGGAAACATGCTGTTCCGTGCTCATAGTGAAGACAGTTGTTGGATGAGGATTCAATGGGAGTCCTATTCTGGCCAGACGTTGTTTGGGGAGTTGATGAAGTTGATGACTGGATGTCTTTGGCTTCGCGTCTTTGTTTTTCCGGCTCCGGACGCCGGCCTGCCGCCTCAAGAGTCAACACCCCAGCGGCCATCGCATCTCATCATCAATCAATGATCGTTGCGCCCAGCAGAGACTCATCTTCAGGCTTGCTTGTCTTCGTTTACTCGGTCCGTTCCTGTTGGTCCCCCGCTCAGCCTTCAACTTACCACGCCGTCTTTTATCAGGCCTCTTGGTTTCATGACCAGCGCTTAACCAGGGGCCCAAAGAAGGGGATTGGACGCCTTCGTTCATGCTTGGTTTCGTTTGGTGTTCAGCCATGACTGTATCCCTTGAGTCTGCCAGCCTCATGGCTTTGGTCAGGAATATTTATATCCGCCCTTCCAGCGCAAAACTCCCCCCGTAACCTTTCACTACTCTTCTCCTTCCAGAAGACTGAGACTGTCGATTGCCGTTTCCCCCAGGATTCGTCGCTTTATATTGTTCATTACTCCTTCGCAATTCCATATCATCCAAATTCGAGCCCTATTGATAAACCCGGTCTGCCTTTTTACTCCACCCCTTGTCGTATCCGCTCACGATCCCCTGGAACTCTGCCAACTTGACGTCGCAGCTATGGCCTCGGAGTTTATCATCCCTGAAAAACCAGTGGAATGGGACCAGACTGCTAAAAAAGCCAGGGTTCACGACCAGAGTCTGTATGATATTCAACCGAACGCGACCAAGCTTCCCTCAGCATCGAACATGGATAGGCAGGTCCATCCGACGTTTAGGTCTTATGCTACGAGAAAGGACGCCAACAATCTGAAGCCTGAGATGCTTGGCATCTTGAAGGAGCACCTCGACGCCGTAAAAAAGCATCTTGAAGATAGGAAAGACTACAAAGATTATCTCGATGACGTCCAGGATGTTCGCAACGGCAGGAGACCACTTGGTACCCTTCCCAATCTTGGACTCTTTGGCCTTGCCCGGCACTTTCAGCAACAAATAACGAATAAAGACATCTTCGAATCGTCCGTCAAGTATGTCATATCTCCTATTGCGACACGAAGCCGTGCGGCTGCTGCGGCCCGGCAAGATCACAGTGAGGAGAAGAGCGGTCACTCCGGTCTTGATCTTCGCGGATCGGGTGCGCTGCGCAGCTCCACTCCGTCAGTTGCCACCTCTCGGAGCTCGTCAGAAGGCCATCCACCTTACGGAGAGTCTCCTCTCGCTTCACGAGGAAGGGCAACCCATGACCCTGAAATGGCATCGAGTCAGGACTCGCAGGGTCAGGGCTCACCGGAAGGATCGGATCCGGAGCACTCAAGGAGCCCTGCCAACACAACCTCAGCATTGAGCGATTGGTCAGCTGTGTCAGCTACCGCCGCCAACATTCTATATGTTCCAACGGCGGACGAGACGATTGTCAATACCTTTCTGATATTGCTCCTTAACGCTCTAGGATTCGGATACACGTCAGTCACTGCAGAGTGGGTTCTAGAGAGGTTGATGTTGAAACACACCTTTGGAGCCTCCGAGCTGGAAGCACGAACCGATGGATGTCTCCGAACGAAAACCGAGCAAGTTACAGCTATCGTGGAGGTGAAACCCCACATAAGGAGCAAAAATAGGGTTGCCATAACGATGCAAGAAACGACACAAGCGCTCCTTTGGATTGCAACGGAGGGATTTCCACTCCCCTCAGAGCGCCGGTAAGATGCTAAGTTACAATGCTTGGACAATTGCTGATATCCAATCTAGTTTGGTCCTCTTATCGCAGGATCGGCATGAAGTTTACATCACTATTCCTGATTACGATGCCGACTACCTTACGTACCTAAAGGGCGAAGCAGACGCGGACACTCCTCGTTCTTATCTTAACATGAAGTTTTATGGGCCCTGGGACATCTATGATGGCAAGTCGCTCAACAACCTTTGTCGTCTATTGTTGGCATTTACCCTCAGTGTCAGCTAGACAAGCCTATCTTGGTATGCCCACCTAAATTCTGGTTTCTTCGCCTCCTTTTTTCCTTCTTTGTCTTTTATTTCCCCTTTCCCTTGGTTTTGAAAAATGAAAAAAAAGAAGATTTTTTCCAATTTTCTTTCCAATTTTCGTCGAGTGCCCGGGGTGTGCGCACCCGGAGGTCTATGCTGTATGTAACCTGTTGCTTTCCTTGCAGCCTTTCGAATAGTTAGTATGTACCACATGCAATGCCAGTCTCGTTGGTTGCCATACAAACGATGCCAAAACAAGTCCCACCCAAGTTACAGGGTAATCGATGGTCGAGCGTCTGGCAAGGCTGCTTGGTGGAATCGACAAGTAACGGAAAAACGACGGGGTATTGATAGACCTATTCGCGGAACGTCCTCATTAAACCTCCCACCACTTGGGAATGGAGGAAGAGTGACGCGCGCCGCAAGGCTTCTGGCGCGCCGGCGGAGAGCTACTCCTCAAAAAACCTTTTCGAGGGAAAAAGCGAGGAGGACTCAATTGACTTTCGATTTTGGCTTCCGTCCGCGACGTCGTTTACTACCAAAATGTTGGCCCATAAGAACGAAACACATATGGCCACGATCCTCTTCGCCTCTTCGCCCGTCCCAAGAATTATGACCATTGGAACCGAGCCCTGCAACCTCGCAAGCGAAAAGGGCCATTTGACGTCAGAATCAGCTCGAAAAGCTCAATCCCAACCCCCGGAAATTCTAGAACCACATCACCAAACCGCTTTCCCGCCGGTCGCAAATACTCGATCGGCTACGGCCTATCCCGGCCCGATAG
Organism: Emmonsiellopsis sp. PD_5; assembly: GCA_032988985.1. Classification (NCBI taxonomy): domain Eukaryota; kingdom Fungi; phylum Ascomycota; class Eurotiomycetes; order Onygenales; family Ajellomycetaceae; genus Emmonsiellopsis; species Emmonsiellopsis sp. PD_5. The sequence continues at coordinate 146,798 of JANTQI010000018.1, read as the reverse complement.
TGGTACGTGGAAAATTTAAGATTTCTGAAGTAAGGGCCAGGGACTTCGATACCAGCATGAGGGGGGGGAGAAAGATGAGAAGGAAAGAGGGCTATAAGAAAGCAGATTTTTGTGGTTGGAAGTTGCTCAAAACGAAACCCTGTCATGGTTTTATATGGCTGCACCCCTGCACTAATATCTACCCCAAACCATTCTCAGAGGGAAATGCAAAGCACAGAAGATGTGAGTTACCTAGTGTAGGAAACATCCAGTCCTAGGTTCTAGGTTTTGGACACACCAGGGATATTTATGCAGTGATAGAACATAGAGTACAGTTAGAAAAACTTAAACCTAGGAAATGAAGAGAAATGAAAATCTCCTGGCAGGAAGTGGAAGCCATCCACTGGAAGCTTAAAGAAAAAGGGATAAATAAAGTAAGCTGGAAAGGTATTAATTATAGCTTAAAGCCTGTTTGCAGCAGGATATTCAGTAGCTTGGTATTAATGATTAATGGAGGTTGGTAAAATAGATCAGCTCTCAGCATTAACCAGTTAATAATGTTATCATTTACTTTCTTCTTAATGATTCTGGTAATAAAATCACTGGGATTGTAAATGAATTTCCCAAGATATGTGAACGAGTAAAGTAAAGGCTGCAGTCAGATAAATTAGACTGGTGTGACATACCTTCTGCAGGCCTTTTATATTTTTAATGATTTAAAGTGACTGTTTTAACTTACCTTCCTTTATAACATATTTTTAAAGAATTTCTATCATTCACATTTACTGGGTGCCCAGGGAATTAAAAGTGATGATGACAGGCTTCCCTTGAATTTTGGCAAATTGTATAAGTATGATTACCATCATCTTCCTCCTCTGTCCTTGTCTCCCTCTCTTTTCTTGTAGTTTCGCTCGCCTGTCTCTGCATACCCTTTTTCTTGGACCCCACAAAAGGGTGAAGCTGAACTACGTAGTAATGGCCCGCCAGAAACTGGCATAGCTCATTCGAGATCTGTGGTTTGATGCAAACCTGCCGTCACCCCAGCTTAATCTGCTTTAGTAAATAGAGAAGCCTACTCTGTATGTACATGTACATTCTCCCTGATGCAATCTATGTACATATATGTGAACAATAGTCATCTAGAAACTAAAAACGAGGCTGTGGTCTATATTCAATTCAATATCATTCTCCCATACTGTCATACTGCCTTCTTTTTCCGCTCACCAGCCACACCAACCAGATTTCCGTATTTCAACGTATTCATAGTAGCCGCAAATTGCTCCGATGAAGGCGATGCGGTGAGAATCATCGCTGAGTGGCTGTCCTTGGTATTGTTGCTGAGGAAGTGATTACGAAGGACCATAGTTAGAGGAGACGACCTAAAGGGGATGCGGGCTTGTTTCAGCGCTCTCGCTCTGATAACTTCTTTGAGCGAGAGAAGGTCGACATTAATCTGCCGGCCTTCCTGCTGTTCCTGAGATGTCTGCTTTGGCCTCGTAACAGAGGAGGAACTCGCTGCATCGTGATAATATTCCGATCCAGCCAAGTCGACAAACACCAACTTCCCCCCCAAACATGAATGGCTGCATGATTCAAAGATCTCATCAACATGGTCCTCCGCCATTTTGACATATGACTCGAACTCGGCTTTCTTCGCTTCCGCGGCATCGATTCTGGCCTGGTCGATTTGATAATCTGGATTTGGAACATATTTTCCCTCGGGTGTTTGTATCACGCCCTTCGTGCTCTCTTCCAGATACACATCGGTTGCACGCTTTGCAACTGGGACCAACTCGGACTGCCGCTCAATCACAGCATCGCGAGCCTCGAGTAGCGCCCTCGTGACAATCTCAAGTTCCAAAATCGCATGCGTGCGGGAACTTTGGTCATGAACGGTCGATGTCCCCGTAGCTCTCAACTCCAGGCCGGCCAGAAACTCCCTGCGGAAGTCATCGAAGCTCCAGCAGGCCTTGGTGACAATCGGACGCACTCTGACTTTTCCGTCCTCCAGAACCTCCGTCTCGCCCCGGATGTGGGTTTGTCCGTCATACCCTTCACGGACGTGGCACTTGGTGCGTCCATTTAGCAGGTCAAAAGCGGTATTCTTGCGCAGTTCGAACATGCGGAGTCCCAGACCGAGTTCGGAAGAGGAGGCGTCGTCGTTATCTACATTGAGGTCGTTCAGCGTCCGACTGAGATGATACGCCGCCAATAAGCACAACCCAAACTCGTTCGGGTTGTCAAAATCGTATCCAATAATCGTATGGGATTTACCGCTGCCAGAGTGGCCGTAAGCGAACAGGTTGCATGAACGCCCGTTGAGAACCAGCGGCAGCGTGGGAGCTATCACAGCATCAAAGACTGATTCGTTGTTTTTGTCGGTTTCGAAGACTTGGGTAAATGCAGCTTCACTTTTCCATGGGCGACCGCTTGGGGTTGGGGGAGTCATAGAGATGGACACACGAGAGCTGTTGTGCTCCTCGTAGTTTCGTTTGATTTCGGGCGAATTGGACTCGGAAGGCAACAGTGGCCGCCATCGGGTAAACACTTTGAATTGATGCATATTGGTGTTCGAGCGCTAGCATAGACAACAATTAGAGAATGCGATGTGGTTGATACCATCGAATGCTCAGTTGTGATGATGATGAAAGCCTATCTCAGTTCCTCCGTGGCTTCGGCCCAGTACGGAGCGGGCCTGGCGTGGTCCGGCACACAGTTATGTTTTGTTTTGAAGTTTTCCTTTTTGGTAACTTATGGAATTCAATTGCATTAGCGGCATAGTTAGTGGTGTGCATACTATATACCTCGGCCACTCCACCGAAAACAAATAACCTTGTAATGAGATGGGGGAAAAGGTGCTAAACCACTGTTTTAGGTCCATTTATGAGATGAGATTTAGTCTTTAATTCATTCAAACATATTCACTACATCATCATAATGCAATCATGCTCAAACCTAACACACTCCAGTCTCCCCGCTGGTCCAAGAAATCCTAGCCACATCTCACTCCGGCCCCTCACCCAGAACCCCCTTAACAAACCTCCCAACCCTCCCCCACCACCTCAACTTCCACCCACAAACGCCCCCAACTCCCAATACCAACCCCATCGTCGTCGTCAAAACCCTCACAAGCACCACCCCCTGCCTTGCTGCCTTCTTCTCAACCTCCGAATACCGGTCATTGCTAAAGCTAACCCGCGAATACTGCGTCGACCAGCCCAAGCCTGGCACGTACCGATCCAGCTTCTCCTCCACAGCTTTCCGTAACCGGTACAGCGGTGACGTCACGCCCCAGCGCATCTCGCAGTAGTTTCTCAGCGACAGGTCGCTAATGGCGTGTGCGTCGGGGGTTCTTTGGGCGGTGTAGGCGGCCAGGGCTGCGGCCAGACGAGTGCTCGTGCTTGAGGTCGACGGTTTATATACGCCATGTTCGTCTAGGAGGTCGAAGAGGATGCGCACATCTTCAAGCCCGGCGTTCAGGCCCTGGCCGTAGAACGGGACAACAGCGTGCGCGGCATCACCGATGATTACAGCGCTGGAGTTGAAATGGTGCGGTGAGCATTTTATGCTGATAAGGGGGAGATGGGGATTTGATGCGAATTGTTCTTGTAGCGCCTTTGGGGGAATCAGTTCAGGGCAAACGCCTGGAAATTGCTTATTGAAGAACGCCAGAAGATCTTCTGTTGGTGCCTTCTCCAGGGCTGCAAATTGCGCGGATGGCGCGAAGAGTGTGCAGGTGAATGATTTGTCTGGTGACGGTAGCGCGATGAACATGAATTCTCGCCCGGGCCAGATGTGTAGGTGGTTAGGGGAGATGCGGAAGGCGTTAGTATCCGCGGTGGGTGCGATTTGGAACTCACACCAGAGTACGTCAATGTATTCTTGTTGGTAATCCATGCGGGCGTACTTCATGAGATGGTAGCGGGTGGCGGAGTGGGCGCCATCTGCGCCGATGAGAAAGTCGAAAGGGACTTCGACTTCAGGGGCTCGTGATGTGGCTTCGCCGGAGCTGTTGCTGCCGTTGCCGTTGTTTCTTTTTTGCTCGAACCAGGCCTTCTTGTTTTTGAAGTCCGCCCCGGTCAGTTTGTGGTTGAAGAAGAGTTTTACGTTTGGCGTCTTCTCAAGCTCGTCTAGGAGAATCTCGTTCAAGCGGCCACGGTCCATGGCATTTATATGCTGTGGATGTTCATTAGAAACATTGTCGTTATTGAGCTAGTGATCTGGACGGGGTATATTTTATATACGAAAATCAACCCACCCTTCCATGAACGTCATATGCTTGAGGTTCTTCCGTGAGGTTGCCCAATTTGGATTTTCCATGGATCATCCGGCCATGCATGGGAATCGTTTCCTTCATTACCGCATCGATAAACCCAGAACGATTGGTTTGTTTCATCGAGTTTATACCCCGTTCCGAAATGGCTAAATTGATTGACTTGGTAAAGTTCAGGGGCGTAGTTGAAGCATTCCGGAGGTCTGCCGAATGAATTGAATAATCATAAGCACATTTTTATACCGAGCATAAAAAGGCAAATGACAAAATATGATGGCCGTTGACAGATTTAACAAGATAAACGGCGTTGAATAGACCCGATTGTCCAACGCATGACAGTAAATGCAAAAATTTTGGTCATTTACAAGCAACAATACAAAAATCTCAATCGAAGGGGCACCATATTGGTGCTTTCGCAGCCCAATTGGGCCACATCCTCTCCTGCTTGCAAAAGACAAAGAAATGACTGTGACGCACCTCCGCGAAGCTCATAGAGTTCAACATCATCCCCTCGATCAGCAGCATATAGCGCAGCCAGGGAGCCCACTGGCCCTGCTCCCACAATGACCACCTTTTGTTTGGTTTCCGACATCTTGGACAACGCAACTAGGAAAACAACAGGGTATCTGGGTTGCAGCAGGAGAAGTCGTCGTCCCGGTCAGGATATATTGCACATTAGTCATCCAAATTCTACCGCCAAGCCTCGGATCGGCGTTTAACGCGGCTAGCTGTTCTGGAGCCAGATCTCGGCTATCGCGTCTAGACTTCATGGTTGGTTCCGCCCAGAAAAATAGTCCGCCAAAGGCTTTTTCTCCGCCGAGAATCTCCCCGCCCGCTTGAATTCTCTGACGTTTTGGTTCTGCGGATCTTCGCTGTGATATAGGAGTAACTTGTCGCAAGTCTCCTGCTGCTGGTTTATGAAATCTTCGTTTTCCGCATACTTCTCCTCCGCCGAACCTTTGCTATCCCCCCACGCGATCCGATCTTCCGCCAGTTTTCGCAATGGTGGCCGAACAGTTAGATACCAAGAAGTGTATAGGTGTGGATTGCAGTAATAAAGCCGGAAGTTTGCGGTGTCCGACATGTCTAAAACTAGGCGTCGAGAGCCATTTCTGTTCGCAGGACTGCTTCAAACGGAGTTGGGTAGGCAGAATTCCAGATCCCCGCGCAACGCATGAGGCCCTTCCAGTTTTTGTCCCTTTGCAAATCCACTGATTGAAAACTATACATATAGGGCGAACATAAAACTATGCACAAAAAAAGTAATTTCCTGAGTGGCCTTTTCTGCCCTGATATAGTTTCTAAACCAGATCCAGCAACCGGCCACTTCAACCCGTTCCCAACCTACCCTTTCACCGGCGCCTTGAGACCCGTCTACCCTCTCGCGCCCCAGAATACCGTACCGGACTCGATCCCAAATCCAGATTATGCCAAGGATGGTATCCCCAGGTCAGAACAGAAATTTGTCGGGAGACATAACATCACGATACTCAGCCCGAAGGAAATAGAAGGCATGAGGAAAGTATGTCGACTAGCAAGAGAGGTGCTGGATATTGCTGCCCGCGAAGTTAAACCCGGCGTCACGACCGACCATATCGATAAGATTGTCCACCAAGCGTGTCTGGAGCGAAATGTGAGCAACATTTCCCCTTCCCTTAAGCCTCCCACGTGAAACTGACAAGCAATCTAGTCCTACCCCTCCCCCCTGAACTACGTCCACTTCCCCAAATCCGTCTGCACATCAATCAACGAAGTAATCTGCCACGGCATCCCCGACCAACGTCCCCTAGAAGACGGAGACATCCTCAACATCGACGTCACCCTCTACCACGAAGGCTTCCACGGCGATCTGAACGAGACATATTACGTTGGCGAAAAAGCCCTTAACGACCCAGACACCGTCCGCGTCGTCGAAACATCGCGCGAATGTCTCGATAAAGCCATCGAGCTAGTCAAACCCGGCATGCTCTTCCGCGACCCCGGAAACGTCATCGAGAAACACGCCAAGGCCCAAAACTGCAGCGTCGTTCGCAGCTACTGCGGACACGGCATCAACCAGCTCTTCCATACCTCCCCGAGCATCCCCCATTACGCGAAGAGCAAGACGGTCGGCACGGCCAAGGCTGGGATGTGCTTTACTATCGAGCCCATGATTAATTTGGGCACGTACCGGGATAAGACCTGGCCGGATAACTGGACCAGCGTGACGGCGGATGGGCAGAAGTCTGCGCAGTTCGAGCACACGCTGCTGGTTACGGAGGATGGTGTTGAGGTGCTTACGGCGAGGTTCCCGGATTCTCCTGGTGGGCCAGTTCCTAGGCCCGTTGCTAATGGGGAGGCAGCTGCCTAGAATGGCGGTGGTCTTGGTCTCTTCTTCTTCCCTTTATAGCTTCTTAGATTTCTTACGTGGTTACGCATGTTTTCTTTTTTACGAAATATCAGTTTTCTTTTTGTTGCCGTTTATTCTGGACAATCTATAGTCATTTACGGTTTAACTTGAGGGACGGAAAACCCGAGAACTAGCTTACTAGGTATGTAGGTATCCATTTCATCCCATCGTGAACCGCAATTACAGCATAAAATAACGGGGGAAGGAAGCCCATAGTCGCAAATATTCACACACTAGTTCAGCGCCTTCGTAGTCGTAGAAAGATCCCCATGTCTAGATAGTGGAGTAATTGTATGATTTGCGAGTGATAAAATGCGTTACCCATGGCGCGGTAGAGGAACGGCCAGGACAGGGGACTTAATCCTAGTTCTTAGATGGGCGATCGCGCTCATGATTTATACTCTAGTTAATTATTGAGAGTTGTAGATTTTGACTGGTTCCGTCGTGTATAAAATTCGATTTTTAAATAAGTTGTTGCTTGAAAATCGAACCAGCCCGATTCCTTTGGATGGAAGCACCCTAGGAGATCTTTCCTGATCTGTTTCCCACGGTTACTGTCAAGTCTCCCATGCCACTGTACCTATATTCTCCTCTAGAGTGCACAGTTTCATATCCCGCGATTGGGCTTTGGGCGGCCTCGGCCACTCTGCGCCTTCTGTCGACCTCTTATTCGAAAAGCCGTTGCTTATAGCGCATTATAGAGTGGCTGTGTAGAAATGAGAAATCCGTTAGGCTCTAGAATGAATCTAACCGTCGTCGAGTCTTAGCGCATTATCCGACTAATATCCTCGGGAGATAACCCATTTAGTGAATATAACACAAAAAGGAATGGGAGGAACTCCACGGTTTGCTGTTTGGCCTCCAAAAATTAGGTTTGACTAACTCGGTCCCGGCCCGCGGTGGGGCCTCCCGGAAGGTTAGGGATAGTGTTGATGCGGTACTTCCCGAGAGGAGGAGCGGTGGAGCCCCCCTCCCAGGTTCCCCTTTATTCAAAAAGGCGCTCTGCAAGGAACCAGAAGGGATTGAAATGATCCATTTGATCGTAGATGAATATTGATAATACTTCGGTCAAAAACATATAATCCGCATATCGTATGGAAAAATCCAAAAAGATAAAATCAAGATCCCAAAATCATATTGCAAGTAGCAAAAAGAGTAAAATGGACGCTAAAATTCAAGTAAGATCAAGAATAATCCCCCTCAAAAAGAAGAAATTTGATAGCACGTCCCACCTTACACAGATCAAAGCCTCTTCTCGAGCTTCTTAAAAAGCTTTCCCACCCCCTTCTCAATCCCAGACTGCTTCTGCTGCAATTGCTGTTTATGATACTGCTTCATGCCCTCAGATTCTGTTGGCCGATAAACCTGGTTATGCACATTGTAGACATTTCCGCCGGGTGGTTGGTGCTGTTGCTGTTGTGGATGGCCATAGGAGTAGTTCGAATATCCACCAATGGGTGGCTGGGGAGGCGGAGGAGCCTGACCACCATGCTGGTATTCCTGGTAGTTGCCCTGGTATTGTTGCGGAGCTAGGTTGTGCGGACCAGACACGGGTGGTGGCCCGAAACTTTGCTGTCTAAACAGATGGGCATTCGGGTCTTGGGGGGACTGGGACTGTGCATATGGTGCTGCGGCTGGTGCTTGAGAGGTGGTAGGAGGAGGCCCGAAGGATAGGCTTCCAGACGGGTTATGACCAGACGAGTGTGAGGATATTGACGGATTGTGGCTCAGGCCAGCCGACGGCGGGGGAGATGCATACTGTCCTCCATATCCTGGCGCTTGGCCAGGCGGGGGAGGCGCAAATCCGCCTGCCATGGGTGGAGGGGGAGGAGCGAAGGCTTGGCCTTGATCTGAAATAGCAGCAGCAGCAAGCCCTGTCCCAGTTGCTGCATCTGGTGGCGGTGGCGTTTTTTCACGGTGCTTAATGGGTTCCGGGGCAGCGGGAGCAGAAGGGTTATATGCTAGTGGCGCGTAATTGACCTGCTGTTCCTGCGGTTTAGAAGCCGGTGGTGCAGCATGTTCTTCCAAGGGACTAACAGGTTCCGATGGTACCGCTGCCTGAGTTGGCGGAGGCACAAAACTTGGGACTACCTGCTGAGGGGCAGGGTGTTGTAGTGGAGGTGGATCAGTTCGGGCATTCCTGGTCTGGCCGTTGTGGTAAGCAGGATCCGTAATTGCAACATTTTCCAGCTGCTGTACGACGGAGCTCATCCCGGCTTCATAAGGTTGTTGGGGGGCTCCGATTATCTCTAGCTGCGTGGGTGCCAAAATCTTCTGCGCAGAATTGAGAAATTGCGCGGCATCATTTGAAGTCCAAAAATATAAATCCAATGTATGGAGTCGAAGGAGTGCCTGGCTTCCATCGCGGGGATCAATATTGGCCAGCCGCCATTCGTTCTGATCAGCACTAGGCGGAGGGGTTGTACTGTGACGACGGGCATCGACAGTTACGGTAAAAAGCGTGGGGAATTTGTCGGAATTGCGCAGGCTAATCGTGGACAAAGCTACCCCCGTCGCATCAGTATCAACCATTTGGAGCCGTAAGAGTTAATGTCCACATACATCCATAAAAGGCGTCCTGTTCAGCGGTTCCCGGGTTGTTTGCAATCTCAATTCTCGCCTGGTTCTGAGCAGCATCATGGTAGATATAGAAGTATGAGCCCTTGTCAAAGCGATGGTGCGAGGTGCGCGGAGATGGCGGGGAAAAGTAATAGTGCACGTCGACGAACCTGAGGAAGGTCAGTCAGAACCATGAACGTAGGAGAAGTACACCACATCAACTTACACAGTGAGTAAACGTTCTTCACCGGGAAGGGGAGGCATTTCAATGAGATGAACCAAGCCAATATACTTGTTTTAAGCAAGCGATGAAGGAGGGTACGGAATACAAGGCAGACGCTCTGGACGCGAGAGAGACAAGAAAACAGAGACAGAGGAAGTCAAATAACGAAAACAGAGGGGTATCAAGAGACTCCTGGAGGGATTCACAGCTAGCCGCCGGCCACCACCGCCCCCGCCAGCCCGCCAATGCCAGGCTGACGCCCAGCAGATGAAGCTGAACCCCGCGCTTAAGTTGCAGCAAATGAGAGACGAGGAACGGATGAGAATTGGCTAGCGAGGGAATGCCAAGGCGTGGTCATGTGACTTTGTCTTAGTCACGTGGTTTGCTGGTCACGTGTAATCGACCGCATCGCAAATTTATCGACGAATTGGCTATCCCGAGATCCCAGTCGACGTTGATGTTGAGCATACCAGCAAAACACGATACCTAATCCATTCCTCCTGCTATTCCTGAGATTCTCCTATAGGTGAGCATTCCGCACCTGCCAATCCCACGATCCAAGTCCAATTGCGGCCGGCCAAAGCTAACCAATTCCGCCTCTGCTTCGTTCAAGCCGCAGACAAAAAAGTATATCTCCGCCTGTCTGCGTCAAAACCTCCTCGAACCCAGGGCCACAGCCTCCCTGCCAATCCTCTTTCCATCTTGTTGTCTCCGGAATAGCATAAACACCACCGCCCAACATGTCTCTCGTTAACCTCGCCCACATGTGCTCGGCGATAACCAACGCCTCCAAGGCCCGCCTCTCCACAATGTCCGTCATCAACACGAAAATGCACCTGCGTCTCGCCATCGCCCTCCGCGACGCCGGCCTAGTTTCCTCCGTCGTCATCGGCGGCAAGCTCCCACCACCCCCACACATCCTCCTCCGAACCCCCGCCGTCAACGACGAAGTCGAGCCCCTCGAGCCCATCACAAAAGAAAACATCAGCTCGCGCCGCATCTGGCTGGGCCTGAAGTACTGGCAGAGCGAGCCGGTCATTACCAAGATGTCACTGATCAGCAAGCCCACGAGAAGGTTGACGTTGAACGTACCGGAGTTGCGGTCAATTGTTCGGGGGCAGGAACGGAATACGATCCAAGGTCTGCGGTCACCGGGGGAGTGTATGTTCTTGACAACTAGCCAGGGGATAATGGAGGCGAGGGAGTGTGTGGAGAAGATGACTGGTGGCGTGCCATTGTGTAGGGTTGTATGATGACGGGTCTTCTTGTGTTTTTTCTTTCGTTTCGTGTGGCATTTTGGAATGGAGTTCTTTTTTTCTTGTTGGTTTCCTTGTGATGTTTGACTACCTCTACAGCAGATGTGCGGATTTGTCCTCGAATGCTCAAGGCTTCGTATATGGCTGCCGTCTGCTCGTTTGTATGTATATGTATATTAGCAGCCCGATTTCAATGTTCTATCTCTCTCAGGTGAAATAGATGGATGTCTGAGTATGGGGTTTTCGGTCCATAGAATTGGAAGTTGCCGTCCATTTAATGTAGTTGGCATTTCCTGAAGTGGATGAGATATGCCGTCTCCTCCGAGCAGCTACTCTATATATGTGGATTTTCCTCCATTTAACTCGATTCGGCTCCACTTTTTGCTAGCTCACAGCCCTCCAGACACGGTTTCTCTTATAGTTCAAAAAAAGGCCCTGTCCAAACCCGCTAAATAAACCTTCCTCCTCAAAAAAAAAGAAAAGATATGTTAAGAAACCGCAAAAAAATATTTTAAACTCAGGGTCTTGCCGCGACTCGAACGCGGGGCCTCTCGCAAACAATGCTTTAGGGTGAACCCTAAGCGAGAATCATACCACTAGACCACAAGACCTGATTTGATGGAAGCGGAAGCGGGGCTTGGCCTTATGAACGGGGAGGGTTTTAACGGGTGAAAATGAGATAAAAATGAAAAGGGGAAGGCATTTGCATCTTGTGTGGGACAGCTTACCCTCCACGGCCGTTCTAGTATGGTACGGTGAGGATGTAACAGGGGAGTTAGTTCAGTATGGGTGTGTTACGATGCGGTGCGAGGTCATGGGATTATGTGTCTCTGGGAGTACATGACGGCGAAAGGATCGTTCAACAGGAACTGGATATGCAAGTCCAAGAAAAGGTGTTTGGATACTTGTAATCTGCTGTGCCTTTGCGGATACTATCTTTTTGTATCCATGTAATGATTACCAGGTAGAATAGAGAACTGGTGGTAATTTCATTTGAGCGGCGCAGGCCCGGGTCTATTTTGGAAGGGCCACGATGGGCGGATGAGGTGCGGCGCATACGAAGGCGTCGCGATTGATGTATATGATCTGCTAGTATCATTTTGCATGATGTAGTCACATATAGTTCTCCAGGAGGATGCTTCAATGCTCCTCAGTTATGCTTGGTTGCTGATCCTCGCCACAGCTCTCTTGGGGTTCTAGGAGAAGAGGGGTTTGGAGTTTGTCAGGATAGAAGAGGGATCGTGGAAGGGGAAAGAAAATTAGTTGACGTCGATAAATCTCTGGTCCTGGGGCTCTGGAGGGCCTAGATTTGCAAGATTTCAATGTAGGTTAGTGGGATAGCAAATCGCTACTATTTCTGGGTTTCATGGTTGTTGTAGATATATATTTTCATATTGTTTCGGACGTTGAGGATATCCATGGATATAATTTAGCCAAAACAAAATTACGAAGCAGAGGCGTATGATCTCTATATCATCTACACCGCTCATCCCCTCCAACCCACCTTCTTGCAATAATGATCTATATCCACAAACCCATACTCCCTTTTTTATCCGCCCAAACGCGCGTCTGTTTAGTCTCCCGTTTACACATTAAGCAGGGATTCATTGGCCAGCCACTGAAGGTGGCGTGTGCCGATCCAATGGGAAAGCCACCGAGTGCCGCTTGCTGATTGGGGACTCGTATATTTTCATCGCGAAAATATTCTGGGAGGTGCTTCCGAAGACTTTGAGTCCCGGTAGATTGACACGGCGGAATGGCCTCGCAGCCCAGGAGTTATCGCTCGATGATTCAAATAAAATAAATTGCACAGTTCGAAGGCGACTTCCAACAAACAGCGCGCGTAGCGCAGTGGTTAACGCGTTGCACTCGTAACTCAAGTTCTGAGATCATGCAAAGATCATCGGTTCGATTCCGATCGTGCGCATTTGTTTCTTCTTTTTTTTCTCCCCAACGAATTTAGCCAACGGCACAGGCTTTCTCTCTTTCTTTCTTTTTGGTCCACGTTTGCATTCCCTAATTCTGTTCCTATCGTCATGGGTTTTTTATTTTTATTTCTGTACCTAATGGAGTATTCCCTTCACCTCCTGCGTATACGTCGCATATTATCGCTATCAATTATTATTTCCCTATGCTAACGATACCGGAATCCAACCTGAAGAAAATTACTTTTAAGTTGTCTGTTTAATGGCAATTGCACGGCCATTCTCTTCTAATTTTACTTGTATCCAAACTCGCAGATTAATTATCCTTGACTTCTGACCTAGCAAATCCACAACCGGTCAGCCATACATACCATTCAGTGCTGAAATAAATGACGGCTCCCATGTCGTCGTCCTCCACTATCACTTACCCGGTCTAAGCGTCAATGGCAGAAATATCTGGCGTCAAATTTCATCAAAGGCTTCTGACACAGCCCACAGCCCACGAGGATACCCTCCCATCTCACTGATTTATGCCCCGCGCGGACCTATCTATGCCTTGGGAGCCCCGCAGAGGATAGGTAGAACAGAAAACAGCGTAGTGTCCCATCGAAGAAGGCATGGAGGCCTATAGACCCCTCCCAAGAAACCAAAAAAAAAAAGAGTGAACCCTCCACTCTTTCAAGCAATGAGTGGTTGTTGTTGAAGATTCCACCCTCTTGTGAATTTTATTTTAACTTGATGTTCAAAGCCCCGAAGCCGTCGATGCAGCAACACGGGGAGTCTTAGATACAGGCCCAGCTGTGACATGTTCCTCGGCTTGCCGAGTCCTTCTGCTGCTAAATTTAACCGACCACTCAGATCGCGTCCCCCGCCAGGGCGGCCCGAGATCGACTTAGTCAGCACAACGTCATCGCTCATCCAGGCATCGCCGTCTCTCTCCTGGATCCCTGATCTGATGGTTAATTTCCTTGTATATGAAACTCTCCTTTGGTGTTTTAGTTTGTGTTATATTGTCGAATAAAAGCGCCAAATTTTGTCTCGGGGAGTGACCTGCAGCTCATACATTTCCTCCGCCGTCGTCTGGCATTTCTGCCATCAGATGATCTATCTACATCCCGCGTATAGAGAGCTCTTTGGTCTCTCTAACAAGCAGAGAGCGCGCTCTTCCTTTCCTTGATTATTTACTTTGCCTCCGCTATACTCATTAAAATCGCGCACAATCGCACCCTACCCATTCATCTACGATACTAATCAGAACACAAGATACATCTACACACCCTCATCAAGGACAACCACAACCCCAGCCTCAACCATGCCCAACCCCCCCCACAAAAAATACACCCTCTCCGTAACCGCCGGCCCCACTTACTCCCCAACAACCCACACCCCCGTCCCCATAAACACCCCCCTCCCAACCCTCATCACCACCCCCCAAGCCACCACAACCCTCCACATCCGCATCCAAGACTACTCCGGCCTCCCCCCTGCCTCCCCGCGCACCTCCCCATACTTCTCCCACCCGCAACATACAACAGACCAATACTCCATCTCCATCTCGTTCGTCCCGCGCGTCGACATATCTGGTGACGACCTCGTGTTTGGAAACGACTTTGACCATCCGATAAGAGATAATCTGCCGCCGGGGGCGGAGGCGGCGTTGCGGTTTGTGAAGTATTGGATTGATCCGGGGTTGGAGGGGGAGGTGGGCGGCGATAGGCCGTGGTTGTATGGGAGGGCGTTGGGGAGTTGGGGGGTTTTGAGGGTTGGGGGGGTGGTTGGGGATGATAGTTCCAGGGATGGGGATGGGGATGGGGAGGTTATTATTGAAGAAGGAGGCGAGGATGGTGGTGAGGAGGTACGGAGACAATTAGGGATTCCGGAGGATGCGGGGGGGAGGAGGAAGTTCTTTTTGGACCGGGGGAATAGGGAGAGGTTTGTGTTTGAGAAGGGGAGGAGGTATTTGGCGGATTTTTCGAATGGGTATTTGGGGTTTAGTGGTGTGTATATGCCTCTCCTATCTCCTATTCGGTTTTTTTGCTTTCGTTGGTTTTGGGTGAGCGGCTGACTGTGTAGACTTCACCCTCCGCCTCCCCGGCTTCCACATCCCAGTTGCGAAATATATCAATGAGAAAAACCACTCGCTTCGCTATGTGTTGAAGAATCGACGGACGGGGGACGTGTATTTTGTTGTGGTATTTACGTTGCTTTTGAATGAGGGGCCGGATGAGGATGAGAACGAGGATGAGGGGGAAGGTGAGGGTGAAGAAGATTTTGATTACGGGTACGATGATGACGGGGTTGATTGAGCGATGGATTTGAGGGTTGGGTGGTTCCCCATTATCGTGGTGGAATATCTGGCGCTGGGAACGAGGAGTAGAACCGGATGGGAAAATCCTATAAATCGATAGCGTTCTTTCTGCATTTTCTTGGTATATAAAACTTGTACAGTACATACAAAGATAGACGAAAGGACTGGAGTTGGGCAAATGCTTCAGAACATGTTTTTGTCTATTTTGTACTCCTTGACACCTCAACTCACTCTCTTTGGAAACCTTTTTTCTCCTCCCCCTTTTTTTTAATCTGACCGAAAAAAAAGCACTATCGTATCACCGACTTATCAACCGAAAAAAGCTTACAATCTCTTCAACACATCCTCCAATACCTCCGTCGTCGACGCCTTGCCACCCAAATCCGGCGACAAGAACCGTCCCTCATCCAGGTTCGCATCAACAGCCTTATAAATACTAGCCGCGGCCTTCTCCTCTCCCAAGAACTCCAACATCAGCGCAACACTACGCAGCGTCGCGATGGGGTTCGCAATGCCCTTGCCTTCAATATCCGGCGCGGAGCCGTGGCACGGCTCGCCAATGGCAAAGTTATCACCGACATTTGCGCTAGGTACGAGACCCAGAGAGCCGACAAGGGCAGCGGCGCCGTCGGAGAGGATGTCACCGTAGAGGTTGGGCGCAACGATGACGTCGTAGTAGGACGGTTGGCGGAAGAGCTTGTACACCATGGAGTCGACGATTTGCTCCTCGACCTCGACGGAGTTTGCGAAGCGGGGCTGGGCGAGGGCGCGACGGGAGGTTTCGCGGAAGAGGCCGTCTGTGGCGCTGAGGACGTTGGATTTGTGGGTGATTGTTACCATTGGCTTGGTGCGGGCATTTCCGGCGGCAGCGGCAGCGTCGGAGTTGCGGATATTTTGTCTACGCAGGGCGATCTCACCGGCCATGCTGGCGATGCGGAAGGAGGCGCGTTCGGAGATCCGCTTGATTGCCTCGGCTACCTTGCCCTGGGGGGTGTCATAGGTTTTTTCCTCTTTGACGTAGAGGTCCTCTGTGTTTTCGCGGACAATGACAAGGTCGATGGGGGGCGCAATGGCGTTGGAGCCCGCGGTGGTGCGGACGGGGCGCACGTTGGCGTAGAGGTCTAGGCGTTTACGGAGGGCCACGATGGGGGAGGAATAGCCGGCGACCTTGGTGCTGGGGGAGCTATTGGATTTGTTAATATATACTGTTCATTAGAGGCGCAGACAAGTGAATATCGGCATACCTGACAGCTCCAAACAGGGCACCGTCGCATTCTTTCTTCAGCGTTTCGACAGTCTTGTCCGGCAGGGCAGTGCCGGTCTTCTTGAAGGTGTCATAGCCTGCCTCGAGGTCGACGAAGGAGAATTTCAGGTTGAGCGAGGCGGGGAGAGATTCGAGGAGACGGCGGCCGGCCTATAGATGACCGTTTATTTAGTCAATTGAGCTAATTGCTGGTATAGTTCTTTGATATTGCATCGACCCGTTGAGTCATCTGAAGCAGGTGTAGCTCACCGGAATGACCTCTCTTCCGATGCCGTCACCGGGGATAAGACCTGGGCAAAGGTTAGTATTGCACAGCTACATAGTATCATAGGGACAGAGAGAGCAATTGACCTATTCTGAGCGTCCTGGCAGCCATTGTTGCAGAGTTGAGCTGGTGAAGTCGAGTCTTGCGGTGTCCGAGACCAACAATTTGCTGTTTTGGGCGCGGGCCGGTGTCGGAGCAGTCCCTGATTACCTAATCGCATTTCTCGGCGGTCCCTGGATCACATGACTGGATTCGGCGACACTGTTTTTCCGTGTTTACATTCTTCCCAATGCGGACATCCATGAATCTTGAATTCATCTTGAATCCAACTTGAAGTAGACAAACAATCAGAAACTGATTCAAAGTTACCAGCAATGACATTGTGATGGCGCTGTTTATTTGGCCTCCCCAGACCTGGTCTTGGGGAATCCCGGGAAATGGCTGGTTTAAAAGTGGAGGAAATGCTTCTAGATGTCTTCCTTCATTGACTGCTGAAACACTCCAGTGGTTTCACATACAGGCCACATTTCACCACATGAACACTGTCTCAAGCAACAAGCAACAAGACACTGCCAGGAAGAAAGAAAAGAGACAACAGGTATCTTCCTTCTGGTTCTCTGCGGCTGGCAGCATAGATGATTGGCTGCTATTTCGACATATGCAGCGTCCCGGGTTCAACGAGAGAATAATGCCTGCAGCCCGCGACTCGAACTGGTACGAACCATCTCGAAGTAGTGTAGAATGCGTACAAAAGAACGGCGTAGTGCAGCGGGAGTTTGACGTTGGACAGCAGCCGCCACGTTTCCCATGTGCCCAGCCCCTATTCTTGAATATTGGTTTTGCTGTGGTGGAAGCCAGCGCAAAAGAAAAGAAAAGAAAAGAAACCAACACGCGTTGTCGATCGGAACTGGAGAAATATTAATTATCTGAACCCTGCGTGAATGGGATAGTTGGATCTCTCCTAGCCTTCTTATCTGATATCTGCTACTCTGCCTGTTGTTTTCTCGTTAACGGCGGGATAGACGCATACATATTGACGAGGTGTTTACAATCACGTTACCCAGGCGTGTTGAGGCAGCCCCGACGTTCTCCCGACAACCACAACCTCACTCCATCGACTCCAACCACCACCACCACCACTGCAACCTCATTTCTCTCCCTGTTTCATAATTCCTCTCTCTCTCTCTCCCTGCCATCTTCCCGGCTTCAGTCAACTGCTCTGTTTATTTCTGCTTACTCCCTCTCCCTCTCCCTGTCTGCCTATCCTAACTGTGTCCTCTGCATGCTGGCTCCCCTCTGACTCTCTCCCCCCTCCCACCCCCAATTGCTCCCCTCCCCGCCGTCTCTGATTGCTCCCTCCTGATCCTCCATCATGTCGGACAGTCGGGCCCAGACTGGCGGTGTGCGGAGCCTGCTGGCCCGATTCGAGAACAACAACAATAACAATTCCTCGTCCACCTCGCCCCCGTCCCGCGGCCGCTCCCCTATCGACTCTACTCGTCCCGACTCCGTTCGCCCGCTCTCCAAAGTCAGAGCCAGCTTTGTTGCCGTCGAACGTACCGGCCAGCCTGGAGGTTCGCCCATGTGGGGTTTGAGGAAGTCTACTGAGATAAGTGATTCACCCGGCAAACCGAGAACAAGTGTCGATGAGGTGGGAAGCCCCATGGAGAGGTCTGTGACTATGTCTTCGAATGAGAGTGGGGAGAATAAGGGGGCCATGATGGGTAGGTCACCAGACAGCACGGGTAATAATGGGCATTTGGGGAATAGGCCGTGGGCAACCAAGGTGCCCTCAAGGCTTATGGACTCCCCTACGCCTGGGAAGCAGTCTACTCCGGGTGATACGTTGTCTGTGGCCACTACTGCAGCAGAACAGAAGCCGGAGCAGGAATTGGGCAAGACATTAAAGGACTCTCCATTTGATTCGTCCCCGCCCTCCAATGCCCCCAAAGGTGACTCGCAGACAGACAAGGCCAAGGAGGCCGCAGCTCCAACCGCTGGCATCAACGGGAAACCCACAGAGAAAGCTTCGCCTAAAAAGACTGCTACAAAACCACCATCGCGTCCTTCGAATGCGGCAGTCGCATCGAAGAAGACGTCCAATGACTCCAGGTCTCCTCCACTCCCTCGAACACCTCGGACGCCAGCAACAGCTCCGTCGCATACTACTTCCAAGGCCAACGCAAACGCAGCCAAAGAACCAGAAAAGGGCCAGCCAAAACATGCAGTGAAAAAGCCCAGCCGGGCAGCATTGAACCCAGCAACCAAAGGCACGGCAAGGACCCAATCCTCCGTCGCCACTGGGGACGATGCCACATCTAGAAACGCTAGATCCCGGACTAGATCCCCAACTCGTCCAGCCCGCCTTCCAAACTCAATGGTCGCACCAACTGCATCCTCTGCCGCAAGATTCAACCTCGATGGCCGTCCCGCATCCCGCCCATCCAGTCGAGCCGGCACAAATACCGCCAATACTGCTCGTAAGCCATCTAGTCTAAGAACTGACCGAACTACCACGGCTGCAAGGACCACATCCACCGTCCAGAAACAACCATCTCGAGCCTCCCTCGCCCCCCCACAAAACACAGCTCACGACAGACCACGGTCACGTAATACCGGTACCCGCCCAGCGGACGAATCATTCTTGGCACGCATGATGCGGCCTACGGCTAGTTCTGCGAGTAAAGTGCACGAGAAGCTAGAGATTAAAAGCCCACCAAGAGGATCAGGTTCGCGGCCGCCCAAGGCCAGGAGAAAGAGCGGGGAAAGTGCTAGTAGTCATGGAAGCACGCCGCCGTCATCCACCAAGAAGATTGTAAAGAAGGCGCCATCGGTGGAGGCGGATACGGAGGGTAATGGGGGGGTTGAGGTGCAGAAGGATAAGGAGCCGGAACCAGTGGTTATCCCTGAGGCGGTTGTTGAGGAGACGGTTGCTGAAGAACCCGCTGTTGAGGAAGCTGCTGTGGAAGAACCAGTCGCTGTGGAACCAACCGTCGAAGAACCCTCTGCTGAGGTACCCACTGTTCCCGAGCCTGTTGCTGAGGAGCCTACCATCGAAGAGTCCATTGTTGAGGAACCTGAGGTTCAGGAGCCCGCTGCTGAGCCCGCTGTTACAGAACCTGTCATCGAAGAACCTGCTGTCCAGGAGCCCGCTGCCAAGGAACACGCTGTCGAAGACCCTGTTGTCGAAGAACCTCCTGTGGAAGAACCCGTTGTCGAGGAACCCGTCGTCGAAGCACCCGTCCCTGAAGAGGCCACTGCTGCGGCAGAACCCACTAAAGAGGCTGCCGCTGAGGGACCTACTGCTGATGAGCCAGCTGTTCCTGAGCTCGCTGTTGAGGCGCCAGCTGTCAACGTGCCTGTGGTTGAAGAAACCCCTCAAAGTATCCCATTGCCCGATGAGGAGGAGCTATAACCGGTTTATCTCTTTTACAGGTATAACAGATGGACTGGTGCCTTTTTCTATTCTATTTCTATTTTATGAAATTCTCTACTCCGATTCGATCATCGTAACTATATTTTGGATCCCATTTTCGTCGCATCCCATAGCCCAAGACGCACTGCCGGCTTTGACCTTACCTTGCGCTCCTTCACATTCAAGATGCGCCACACTTTGAAAATGCAGGAATATTCTTCTCTTCTTTTTTTGCTTTCAAAACCCCGTTTTCGGATAACCTTATATTTTGCTATGGCTATGTTTTTTATA
Source organism: Emmonsiellopsis sp. PD_5 (assembly GCA_032988985.1). Classification (NCBI taxonomy): domain Eukaryota; kingdom Fungi; phylum Ascomycota; class Eurotiomycetes; order Onygenales; family Ajellomycetaceae; genus Emmonsiellopsis; species Emmonsiellopsis sp. PD_5. The sequence goes on along the minus strand of JANTQI010000018.1, from coordinate 126,651 downwards.
CTTCATTTTCTTGATCTCAACGTCCCATGAGCGATCCAATTTTGTTTTACTTTGCACTTTTTTCTCTTCTCTCTTGTCTACAGCTTTTCATCATATTCTCATCAATCAAGCCCGTTCACCAAACCCCATGTCGTGCCTTGCTTTATTTTGCTATCACGCTTGCTTATTGCTATACGTTGCGTTGCTTCTATTCTCTTCATTTCGACTTCGATTTCTATCTGTCTGCTTAACTATAGTGTTTCTTCTGCTTTTCTTCATATACCTTGTTTTGTTCGCTTCATTGGCAAGAGTGATTTTGTTTTTGATCGTGTGTTTTTTTTGGCCTGAGTACTGCTTTTTATTTTTATCTTTAGCCATTTTTTTATTTTATCTATTTATCGTTAGTATAGTTTAACTTACTTGGACACGTCGCGTCGCCTGCCTTTTTTTGAGAGAAAGATTTTTTGAATGCCAGCGAATTCATATTTATTTTTGTTGCTATTATAATTCAGTGCTTTTACTCGTTCATCTTTATGTTAGCTTCACTGTTGTCTTCTTACTTCGTCTTGGATGATACCAAACGACGTACTGTGCTTCACATTTACGGCATGTTTCTCGTTTCCTCTCAAGGCTGCTCCTTTTTTGTTTTCATCGTACTATATAAGAGTATAACGTCACGGATATTTGAAGAAAACAGATGCAGAAAAAAAGGGAACCGGCCCTCGTTGTTTGGTCAATCCAGTCTAAATTTACGCCGTAGATTTAGAAATGTGCCCATTCTAGGTAGGCATATTGATAACATCTTCACCCAGCTTTTATGGTTGATAAAAGGCTCCATGTATCTATAACATCTAATGGACTGCATGGGAATGTTCATGTTATTAGACCCCATGTCCATCAACAGCGTAGCTTAACATGGTAGAGCGAGGGGCTCCGTCCCGCCCCATCTCGACTATGTCGATACGGGCACTGCAACGAGGGGGGCACTAAAAAATATATATGAAGCGGACGAACAGTACGATATGCCCGCCATCAAACCACACACCCACACACCCACGACATTCTAGTAACATCCCATTAAAACAAAAATAATATTACCTCCCTAAAACCAAACCAAACACAATCTCCTCCCTCCCCACCCCATCCCTCACCTCCATCCCGTCTGCTACTATGAAGCAATTGGAAATAAAACCAACCAACCCCTCCCTCCCTATAACCAACAACCGGGAAGATGGCCGAGCGGTTATGGCGCTACGTTCAGGTCTTGGCAGCGAACTTTCAAAAGTGTCGCTTCTGAGTATCGTAGTAGGGCAACCTGCGTGGGTTCGAATCCCACTCTTCTCATTTGATTTTTTTTTTCCTTTCCTTTTTTTTTGGGATGGTATTTTCGTAATTTGGTGGGGTGGCTGGATGGCTGGCTGCGTGGGTGATTTTTTTTTTTTAAATTGTGCGCCTGGCAGGTAAGTTATGAGGACATCCTGACAGCTGGATGGATGGGTTTTAGAACATGCCTGGTTTTGGACCTAGCTTTTCTATGATTGCTTGCGAGGGGATAATTGCCTCTCGTTAATTGTGACATAGCGCATTAATAACCAAGAGACTGCCTACTCCGTATATAAGACATCTGGGCAAGCGGGAGAGGGGGTCTGGTGATGGGGATACTCATACGGGTTTTTCAAAAGGGGTAAGTAGTACCAACAATGTCTGGGGAGGTCTAGTATTCATGACTATTCGAATATATTCTAAGAATGGCATAATCTCATACATATTTGCAATTACATAAGGCTGAAATGCTTCGGGTATATATATCAAGGCCCAAATTCAGCAAATCCTTGAGAAAAAAAACCCGAAGTCCTTACGCGGCGTTGTACTTCAACCCAAAAACACCCCTTTCAATGCTATTCAGCACCATAACCCCACTGGGGAAATACGGATAAACACTCCACGAGCCTACAAACTCCACCTCCCCACCCGCCTCATCGTCCTCGGGATGGCAATCGAAGAAGGCCTTCTCCGCAAACCCTTTCCCCGTAGGATCCGACCCCACGGAGCTCACATCCACAACCCGAAGACCCGAGCCGTAGTTCGACTGATATGTCAGGCCATCGATGACGTACTGGTTATGATCGATCGACTTGACGGGAGACTGGTAGAAGCCGGTGAAAGATGGGGTCGCGAGGCTGGTGATGTTGACGATGTAGGTGGTGGTGTGGCCGGCTTCGCCTGGGTTGGTGCCGTCGGACTCGTCGAGTTCGTCGTCTAGGAGGAGGAATTCCATGTTCGCGCCGTCGGCGATCCAGCCTTGGTGGGTGTAGGAGGCGCCTTCGTAGGGGGTTGAGGAGATTTGGATGGGGGAGGCTTTGTCGGTTACATCGACGATGGTTAGGGTGTCTTCGTTGTAGTTGAAGCAGATTTCACGGTCGAGGTATTGCTCGTCTGGGCCACTGTAGATGACGCATTGGGCTGCGGGAGGGGTTGTTAGTTTGTTTCACCAGAGTATACAAATGGATTGAAGGCGGTTTATTCTCACCATCATGGACGTAGCCGTCCTCGCTGGCGCAGCCTGGAGAAGTTGGGTTGGCAGGGTCGGATAGATCGACCATGAACAAACCACCCGCACATGCTTCCTCTCGCGCAGTTCCCACGGCATAGATCATCTTGGTATCTTCGTGCGCGACGATGTTATGGGAGCTACCAAAACCGTCGAAATGGGCTGTAAGGTCCTTCGCGATATCGAATTCCACTGGCTCATCTCCCACATCCGCCAGCTATTATGCATTAGCTTATATGTTGCATGGCAATAGAGGAACACGGGAATTTACCTTTCGCATATCGAAGATCTGAAGACCATGACCCGCCGCCTCGGAGCCAATGCAGGCGTATCCATCAATAACCTTGATGTCACGCCAGGTGCTGGATTCCGTCTGCGTGGGCAACCGGCCAACGTATTTGAGCTCGCCGCCCTTTAGCACCTCGACGAATGCAGTGCCATCCGTTTGTCCGACAGCAGCGAACTCACGGCCATCACCAGCGGTCCAACCTATATGACTGCATGTCAATTCATCATCCTAAGCAAAGGGATATAGGGAGATGCTGAAATATAAACTCACCCCATATATCATTTCCTTCTCTTGTAGTACTTCCCATATCCTCATGGCTCAGGAACGAGGTCATGTCAATATTCGAGCAGCCGTATTCACCCGCCTTTCCGTCGACACAAGCCTGTGGCTTCTTGATAGACTTCCACTTTCCGGCATTAAAATATCCGAGATCTCGCAGCTTCTCGCGTGCGGAAAGTTTCATGGCCATGAGGCGATTCATGTTCATTTCATTCTTCTCGCTCTGAGGGATGCTATCAATAGCAACAGCCATACCGGCCACGGCCAGTGGGGCGAGGAGTGAGAGCTTCATGGTGGTTGTAGTACGGTTGGAACGAGCTCACTTTCCGCGATAGTATGAGAGCTGATAATGTTCTCGGGATGAACAAGGACGGGAAGGAAATACTGCCTGTTTCGTGGTGCAGGTGACCCTTTATATAAGCCTTCGCACGATATATTCATACCGACATAACGATCGTTGGAGATCCGCATCGTGCCCCATGCTTCCCTCCCTCCCTTCAAAGTAGGATATCCCTTATCGACTTGGAGTGAAGCTTCTTGGCTTAACCATGTCAGCCCCGGAGCGTTTATTGGCAAATAGCCAATAGATAGGTTGCTTAACGATGATCATTCGTAGGATTTCAGGTGCGAGCGAATCGGCGGACAAAAGCCAAGAGCCAAGATATTGGAATGGGGGGTTCTCCTAGATGCGGAGCGGGGCGGGGGGGTTCAAGTGATAGTTGTGAACTTGTTACCTTCCACTTTGCGATAGCCGAGAGGCTCTCAGCCGCATTCATTTCCCCTGCATCATGAATGTAAAAATGTCTCCTTTCGTCCTTCGATCCTGCCATAGATAATTCCAGAAGCATGCAGGCTTGTCCCCTGCTTGTCCATTTCGAAAACTGTAGATCAGTAATGCGGGGTTAGGGATTTTTCCCCCCCGATCAACTCTCTTGTTAAACACCAAACGGAAAGCAAATCATCTGAGATCTTCATGTCGGACTCGTCCGGTCTGGAATAGCATGCCTGGCTAAACCAAGTGGGGGGCTACTCCGTCACGATGCCATCCCAGACGGAGGTAGGGTACCCTAGCTCTGTCGAAGCTGGGTCGAATAACGTTGATCCATGCGCTGGGATGCAGACCAAGCCATCAGCTGTTTGCTTCCTGTCAGTCGCACGTTTGGAGACCTGCATTTTGTTTCTGTAGATCGCTAGTAGTTAATGCTGTCCGAGCAGGATACCCTGGAGCTATGTGGCACGACGATATAATCGGCGTCGATGACAGATATTGGCCCAGTAAACGCCACGGATTCACCATGGACGGCGTTGACAATTGTATTCTTCCTATTTTCCTCCGCGGAACTTGATGCTTTCGGAGAACGAAACACTGGTTGGAAGTGAGGGCCAACGTTGCATCCCCAGAAGTTGGCAGTGACCCACGCATGAAGAAATCATATTTCTGCGATAAGAGGGTCGGTTGATATCAACCGCCAAGACGGGCTTCGGTCGTCGTCGCATTCGAGGCGTCGCCAAGAACAAGCTTGTTTTGGCGACCAGAGTTGAAGACACCTTCCATCGCGGGTGCCCGCCCATGTGAACAACTGCTCTCTCGAATTCCTTGATGGTGTGGCCTTACCAAGCCGATTGATACCCTAAGTGGCACGATCAAAACCCACCAGATATATTCAATTTCCTGTCCAATCTCCAACAAAATGCAGCTTAAGGATTGGCAAATTGAAGATACTAATTGCCTGCCTCAGCACATGAGCACAGAATACCGGGTGCCAAAGCGTCAACGTCGATCTCTCGCTGGGGTCGTTGTTTCAAGCAAGAGGAGAGATACAGACAGGACTGTCGACCAAGGTGTTGTTCCACCCCACCTTTTGTTGGATCTGGAATTTGGCGATACCACGCTGTTTGGCAGGTGACTGCTGCAATGCGAACCGTGCCCTGTTGATACCAGGACGCATGAAGGCTTCCGGTAACCATGTATCCTTGACGGGTACGCAATTCCGGGCACATGTCCGAGATGGAGATACCGTGTGGTTGCATGTACCGATTTTGATTTTTCTTGCTGGTTGGTTCACGAGGTGTGCGCTCAGACGGGGTTAACCAACAGAATAATGTGAGGGGAACCATAAGTTGGCCTATTGTCGTGTGTGATGTGCCGCCCTGTCCTTATGTTCTATCGCCTGTGTGCGGCGGCGGGTTCAACGCGGTACCACCAGATAAAATCCCGACTTTCATATTGTACAGTACCAGCGTCAACCCCATTCCGAACTTCCCGGCCATGCACAGTATTCGTTGCCTGATGAAGTCAGCAGCGATATGCGACCTCACCAACGGAGGTCGTTCCGGTTATCAATTCGGTTCAGATCTTCTGGGCCACCAACCCCAAGATGGGTCAACAGTGAGTGAGTATCGGGCGAGATATTCCAAAGGACAGAGAGACTACTGTAAAGATCTCCAACCACGCGCGCTTTTCGATGGTTGAACGGCGCGATGCAGCCCAAGTCTATCAGAACTGATTGATAGAGGAACCGGCCAGCGGAAACGAAGAGGTGAGGTCTTCACCCGCTGTGCCACGTGATATCAGCGGCTCCCCCTTTCCTTACCCCTTTTCTTCTAGGATTTGCTGAGCACTGGAATTCAGATCCATGTTATATTCCGGATCTTTTATCATGGATGCCATAGCACCACACAATAATATGACCGAACAAATAGTTTCTGCTCTATCCAGCATGAAAAGGGGGATGGAGTTCAAGCCACACCAGGGTAACAAGGATAGGATGTTAGCAATTGGTGGAGAAACAAAAGCATAAAGTCTTGTATATTGGTTTACGTACGCCTCGTTGGATTACACATCACGTACGCGCAGCAAATAAGGCTCCTCATGCATGAACAAACTCCTGAACCTTCTGGGGGCGCTTGCTGTAAGGGGGATGTTGATGTGTTTGAGTGATATGGATTAGCTGTGTATGGACGGGTAGATGGCTACCATGGCTATACCCCTTGATATCGGCTTACCGTGGATAAATGATGATTGCGGGAAACAGGCAGCGACGGGTCTAGAATCACGGTGGAAGGTGAGGGAAAGATGACCGCTACCCCTTACAACACCCTAATGTATGAAGCAATATTCCGCATCTTTAATACTGATGCCATTCATCCCTACCCATACTATATACATAATAATCATCTTCATCCCTCATTTATCCAAACATTATATACTGTACCAAGAAAAGAACGCAAAAAAAGAACAAAACAAAGAAAGAAAGCGGATCTAGCCAGTAGCCAACTTCTTCAACCCCGCCTCATCCCCATTAAACTGATCCGCATCCCCACCAAACTCATACGTATCAGCATACTGCCAGATCGTATGGGTCGCCCAGCCGCCCATGGGCGTGCCAGGGCTATCCGCCCACCTCGCCATGACCAAGGGGCAAGTCTCGGTGAACGCACTGCTGTCGCCCGTGCACGACGACCACCAGCTAGGCGACGAATAGATCATTGGGTACCGTCCGGTGTTGCCGTGGTAGGTGTCAACGAATTCCTGGATCCATGCAACCATCGAATCGGCGCTGAGGCCGTAGCACTGCTCGCCGTTCGGGCTGGCTTCGATGTCCAGCATGCCGGGGAGGGTGATGCCGTCATTGCTCCAGCCGCCGCCGTGGGCGAGGAAGTATTCGGCCTGCTCGGAGGCGCTGCTGGAGGCTGGCTGGGCGAAGTGGTAGCCGCCGCGGATTAGGCCGGCGTCGGTGGCGCCGCCGTAGTGGGTGTTGAAGGATGGGTCGATGTAGCTGGTACCTTCGGTGGCCTGGATTATGGGGCGGGTTAGTTGGGTGGAATTAATATGGATGGAAGGGTTCCGGTCGAACCTTGATGATGACGAAGCGGGCGCCAGAGCTATATGCGCCAGCATAGTCGACGGTTTCTTGATAATGGGAGATATCAAAGCCCTGGACTTGGGCGCTGGAGAGGCCCAGAGAGGCCGCAATGGCGGCAGCACTGAGAGCGTACTTCATAATGTTGTAGTGTATGTATGTGAAATTGAGTGTATGGGACAGGATGAGCACTGATCGTCTGGGAATCCGATAGCTACAAGGAAAACGGCGAGCTGGCATGGGTTGCCCTTTATATATAGCAGTTGGAGATGAGCGTGCCTGGATGGACCGATTGCGGCTCGGGATTGGGGATCCATGGATCAATGCGGAGACCCCCGAGCAGTCCTGCTATTTAACGGAATACAAGCTCATTGTCCTGCGGCCTATCAAGACACAGCGCCAACGGCACAATGCAGAGAAAACGTGACATTATGATGTAACTATCTCGGCTGTGTCTAGAATACGCAGAATATTGGGCTGGCTGGGTTCTTCATGTGAAGGGGAAGGCTGGAAGTACTGCGCAGCCATATTAAATGGAGAGTCCTAACGGAGGCGATCGACATTGAAATCAAACATCCCCTTCCTTCGAGATTCGAGACTATCGAGAGATTGTGGTTGTTTCACCGGCAGGGTGTTGGGGGGGGAGGGGGCGGGGATGAAACAGCTTTGGCCCTGTTTCGTTTCGAGCCAGACAGTCGATAGAGGGCCCTGTGGAGCTGTCCGTTGGTCCATCATCCATGGAGAACCTGTATTGATATCATAGTATGGCACGTTCGCACCCCACATTGACCAGGAAAGGCCTGGCTTCAAGCTTGTCACAGACGGCTCAATCTAGCCTTATTTTTAGCCCTTCTACGGTCGCCGAGGAAATGTTGAAGAATGCTCCAAAGCTGTCTGCTGTCTGCTGTCTGCTGGGGATAAACCGATCATCTTCTCCTCCGACCACCCAATATAGCACCGTCACAGTCTCGGCGCTTATTCTGAAGGGTCCAATTTTCTCATCCCTTCTCCCCCGAATGGAGATTCGAGATAGCAATCCCATCTTTCAACACGTTGATGGATGGATGGACAGTTGTTGAATCTTTGATAGTTATCGAACCAACAAATCAAGCTTTCCAGACACGAGGGGATGTGGCTTTGTGGCTTGCGGTGTGGTCCGCCCCCCAACCGGTTCACCCCGGAAACTCGCAAAGCTAACCTAAAAGCCTAAAGCCGGTCCGGTCCCACTTTAAGCTCCATTGGCAATTGTTTCGGCCATCCGACTTTTCCTTCCTTGATGCTCCGTGCCGTGGACGGGAAGGTTCAAGGCGGGGGAGGGAGGTTTGTTTTGACAAGGCAGAGACCCTGGCCCTTGTAATCTTCAGTAGCTAGGCAAGCCGATGTAACGGCAGGGTTCGATATCGCTAAACATATCAGTTATGAGTTAGGAAACTAGGATGGAGGGGTGCAGATCCGATGCATCTTCTGGCCGATCGGTGATTGCAATAGCCGGATTTTCGGTGGAGTCCGAGAGACGGCGGGCCTGACAGGTTGGGATGGATGGGGTGGTTTCTGTAGAATCTAGATATTCGTTCATCAAGGGGGGTCAATGCCAATGATGAATGTTGGGAAATAAATCAAGGGTTGATAAGGAATGATAGGAGACATATATCGAAGTATTATACATATCCAAAATAGACGCGGCAAACAAAGGAGAATCCTGACCGGCTCCAGGGGAGTGTTGATAAGTACCCAAAAAATATCATTACAAAAATAGTAGTTCAAGAAAGGCGAGTATGAAAGAAATGACAAACTAACCAACCCCATTAGAGTCCCAAAATCCCCAAAAAAGAAAACAAAAGAAAATATCCAAAATTCAAAGGAGCGTAAACTCCCCTACGACCTCCCCACAAACCCGGAATCCTCAAACATATCATCATCCCTCTCCCCCTCATCCTCCTCAACTAAAATCTCAATCCCCGAATCGGGCCTCCGCCCGCTCCTCTTCCTCTTCTTCCCCCTCTGAACCTCAACGTTCACAAACCTATCGCAGGACGGCGTGATCGGCTCACTCCCAATTGCTGCAAACCCATCCCTATTATTCATAGCACTGTCCTTACCGTCGCTATTCCCACTCCTCGCTGCCTGCTCATCCCCGTTCGAATCCTCATTATTGCTGTCCACAAGACTGTTTGGGCTCCCGACTCCCACGCCACCCGCATACAACGCTGACATCCCCTGCTCCCACTCCACCAGCTCCCTAACCGTCGCGCTGGCCCTTTCACGCGCCGTGTGGATCGTCTCTCTCGAAAATAGCCGTTGCAGCGAATCGAGCCGCGATTGTAGACGCGATTTATCCACACGGAGAGTTTGGACTTCAGACTGTGCTTCCGTGAGCGCGTTGGAAAGCAACGACAGGCGAACATTGATCGCCCCAAGCTGTTTCTCATGGCCCTGTGCTTGTGCGGTGATGGTTTGCTTGTGTTCCGCCTTTAGCTGTTCGATTTGTGATTCCAGCGTGGAGAGGGAGGCTGTGCGTTGGTCGAGGAGTTTCTGGAGTTCATTGCGAATGTCCGTCTGCGAGAGGAGGGAACTTTCCAGCTCTGTAATTTTTTGGCTGGATTGATTGTTTGTTTCGCGCAAGGTTGAGTTGGCAGATTGTAGTTCGGCTACCTTTTGCGTGGACGCAATTGTGTCGTCCTCTAGTTTCATATTGAGGTCCTCGAGGATCTTCAGGTCCGCTCTGTACCGTTCGATTGCGTTGTTGAGGCGGACTTTATCCGTTTCCACCGCACTGATTTCATGTTCTAGCTTCTGCATCTTCATGCGGAGATGCAGCATGTCTTCGGCCATGGAGTCGCTGGCTTCTTCAAGAGCTTTGTTCTTTTTGGATGTCTGCTCTAGTCGGTGTAATGTATTGTTAAACTGGTTGCGCAATGCGGTTTCTCGATCTGTGCAGCCAGCCGCTTGTTCTTGTGTCGATGCGAGGTCTTGAGCTAAGCAATTGATGCGGGCAACAAGTACGTCGATGATTTGTTTCCAATTCGTTAAGTCTCCGTTTGCGGTTTCGCCAGGCACTGCGCGCTCGAGTTCGATCCTGGCTAACCGGAATCGCGTACTCATGCTTGCGAGAACTTCAGCCGCATTGTTGCCGTCAAATCCATGGCTGGAGAGGTCTTTTGATACCGTCTCAAGGGCTGCAGTAGCCTTAGATTCCCGGGTAACAGCTTTGCGCAATGTCGTGATGATCTGTGGTAGCAAATTTGGCGGAGGCGAAGCAGAGCGAGAAATTGGATGCTCGGGTGCCTCTTTGGGACCAAGGAGCGACCGCCATTCCTTGAACAGAGCGCGTTTTTCACGTTTCATATTTTCCAGTTGCGCATTTAACGAATCATTGACAGCTTGTTGCTCCTCATCTTGAAGAGCGATTTGCGTCGACGCATCTGACCTGTGCGGTTGCCACCCCGAGGAAACGCGCGATGGCATCGGACTCGACGAAGTAGTGATCATATCCGGATCCATGGTGATATCATCACCAACGAAAATCATCTCCTCATCTTCGTCATTGACAGCACTGACACTTATAGAGGCGGAAGGAGTGGCCTCCTCAAACCCCCTCAACAACCCCTCCAGCTCCCCAATCCTCGCTCTCGCCCTCTCAAGCTCCCTGACCCTTTCCGGCGTACTAGGCACACACCTACTTCCATTCTCATCCTCTGCCTGCGCCTCCGCCTTCACAGCCTTTAACGTACTCAGCTCCTCTCGTAGCTTAACTAGCTCCTCTTCCTTCGCCTTCTCCTCTCGCTCCTTCGCCCGCTTCCGCTCGGTGATATGGTTCATCTCCTCACTAAGTCCGAAACGCGCAATGCGGCGTCTAGCCCTTGGATTGAGGATGGCGCTGCAAGACAGGAATTGGAAGGTTTCGGTCTCGCTTGGGAGAGGGGGAGGTTCGTATTTTACTTTGTTGTCGTTGCCATCAGCGTCGGTGGTACCGAAGGTAGGCGCTGATCGACGACGACGGGCTCTTTTTGCAGTATGTTGATGTTCATGTTCACGGGAAGAAGATGGGTCTGCGTCCGCTGTCCCGATTCTTGTTCGTTTTATTGCTGGCGTCAAGCCGGTTGACAGACTGCCATTACTGTCATCTATATCATCCGAAACGGGATTTATGTATGGTCCGGGATCCGAGAAACGGACTCTTTTCACTGTTTTGACTTTTCTGGAAGGTGTCCGAGGTTCCATTTCTGCGGAACGACGGGATAGAATGCCTTCAAGGACAGCAGGCGATTGCTGACTATTGCTCTCGAGCAGGGTTGGTGAGGAAGCACGGAACTCAGAGCTAGGTCTACCTGCTCTGCTCTTGTTTCTGCTAACCATTTTGTAACCTTTGGCTGCAGTCACGACTTATGGATGACTGCTAAACGCCAGCTCTCTCTTGTTCGGTCTGATATTGTATGAGTTAGTAAATTGGCCATAATACGTATAAGAGGTTAAATAGGCCATTGACGCGATGAAAGGATGCAAGCGCTATGAACCCTGAAATGAAGCCGTGACCAGCAGAATAATTCCTCGAAATAAGATAAAAAAAAGACGAAAATATACTCCATTACTCACCTATATCCAAAAACTTATTTCTTTCCTTCAAGGCCTTCAACGTGATACCATGTCACCAAGCAATAATACACCGTTTTATGTGTAAATGCCTGTACCTTTCAGCAAGCAACCTCCAACAGGGAGTCGAAGAGCTGCAGAAGGAGAGCCGAATGGATGGATAAGTCTTGGAACCAACAAGAGGAGGAAGAAATGTGTAGGCAGCAACGCGTGGGGATATATATTCTTCGGCTCGTTAGCAGATCCCTCGACTTTCGAATCGGGGAAAACCAAAACAATCCCGGATAACTAGTGCGGGAGGGTAGAGCGATCGAAGGAAGACGCGTCGTTGGTTATGGGATATATTTTGATGGTGAAAGGATCGAGTGCAAACAGTCGAATAGTGGCCGTAAACAAACAAGCCGTCCGCCAAAAAGCAAGACGCGTTGGACGCTTTGAGAGTTTCTACACGTCGAAAATGCACGGCTTGGAAGTGGGGACGGGAGCAGCGATCAACCGCGCCAACAATGATAGATAGAACACCCACCGACGGAGGGAAAAACTGTTCCAGTCAACTTGTTTTGTAATTCTTTTCGCGAGTTATGATGGGGACATGTCCACGATATATCTCATGGTGGACAGCAGATTCGACACCTGAGGTTCAATATTACCCGATCGGGCTAGAGGTAAACAACATACCCAAAGCGGCACACCAACCGGATCGCATATCAGTTGAATTCTGAGAAAAAGACGAACGCGTTTCAGGACGAGAGATGCATCAGATACTGTTCACTTGTAATTATGCCTCTAGACTAGTTCCCTTGTAACTTCTCCCTCTGCGCCCCCAGACTCGCCCTCTTCGCCTTCTGCACATCCCATCTGTTCACAACCTCCCCATCCACTAGAATCCGCAACTCCTCCAAATTGCTAAACACCATGACCGCCCCGTGGTGATCAACGGGCATCTTCAACAGCCTCCCCATGTAGAACGCCAATTCGCTTGCGATCGTCCTCGGATTGATGACACCGCGAACCCCAGCTTGCAATTCACGAAACCCTTCATGATCTAGCAGGTGATGGTCCTTGGGGTACGGCGGGACCGGGGTGTGGATGTTTAGGTCTAGAGTGCCTATTTTGATATTTCGCGGTTTCGGCGGTGGCTTCTTGTCATTTCCACCGACACTGTCAGTCCTCTTGGGAAACGCCTCGTCTAGGCGTGGTCCGTATTCCAGGAGAGCATTTAGTAAGTCCTCGAAGGTCCGGACAACCATGGACCGGCCAAACCCATTCGACCAAAAGCCCGACCTATAGATCCTTCCACCAGAAATGTGCAGTGATATCTCAACCGCATTGACATATCTTGCAACGGCCGGGATAGATGTCCAGCCGGGACGGAAGAAAATTTCGTTCTGGAGATGGATGGTACCCTTGTAGACGAGTTTGCGGCGTGAGAGCAATGCTAGCACCTCGGTGCGCATTTGGCGGCTTGCAAGAAGGAGGGATGCGCTGGGGATTTGGGGCGGTTCATTCGGCCAGTAGATGCGCTCGTCTTCTTCTATTAACGTTGGGTGGAAGATATTGATGTAACTGGATGAGCCAGCGGGGTAGCCGAAGGGACCCCAAATATCGGGGTTCCCGTAGCCATTGGGAGGGGTTGAGGGGTTAGCGGGTGGTTGTGGAGGGGGGGTCTCTTCGTATATCACTAGGTCATATATCATATGCCGTAGCTCCAGTGGAAGGGTGAGGAGGTTTCTGGAGGACATTGCCTTGGTAGCAGCGGGCGCAGAGTTTGCGGAGACAATATATCTACGTGTGGTATGTCAAGGTGCTTGGGGGATTAAAAGAGTTAAAAATACGCAGTGCACATGGACCTCTGAGTGTGTGAATTGGTTGCAGAGCTGGACTCGGGGAGTTTTATGCCAAATATATTTTAACCTTGGAATCCATCTGCTGGTCGACGATATTGATGAACTCATGGTCAATATCCAAGAAGATAGTACGCTCACGTGACTTGGATAGTTATTGATCTATTGCCGAGGTTCATTCTGTTCGTATTTTCAACCACGACAAGGAAGACGAGCTTCACAGCTGGGACAGGATGAAGCTGGAGCTATCATTACAATTCTAGGCACCATGGACTCGTAGTCCTTTTCTCTCGTTATCCAGATACACTGCTTACGAGTCTGACTTGGGGCCTTGCTTGGCTACAGTGGCAGATATCCTGCCAGCTCCACCACAGAACTAACATGTGAAGCCATTCCAGTTAAAAAATAACAACTTATCTCTCTTCAGACAGGAACCTTCTGCTGGTTCTGTTCCTTTATCTTGGTTATCCCAGATCCTCCATATCTACGCCTCCACCCTTTCTCCTGGCTTCACCCCCAAACTCTCCCTCGCAAGCATGGCATCACCACTTTTCACAGTCCAACGGCCGGAGGGCACGGTGACCTGCACCCAGCCACAAAAGGCCGTATACCTGCTTACCTTCAACTTCGCACCGGATAACCGTATGACCGCGGATTTCTGCCAGGCGATGATACTTGCGCTGGATATCGTCCAATTCAAGTACCCTCCAGGAGTTGTCGTGACCACCTCCGCTATCCAAAAGTTCTATTCCAATGGACTGAACCTCGAGCAAGCCATAGCAACCAAGGGATTCTTTGAAAACAATTTCTTTGCCCTTTTCAAGAAGCTTTTGACGTTAGTCTAGTCATCGCCGTGTTTTCTTCTTCAAGTGCATCCATGCTAATTATAACTTCGTTTCGCAATATATAGCTACCCCCTGCCCACTGTAGCCCTGATAAACGGCCACGCCTTCGCCGGTGGCTTCATGTGTTCCATGTACCACGACTTCCGCATCTTCAATCCCTCGCGCGGCTTCCTCTGCCTAAACGAAGTCCACTTCGGCGCCAACCTCAAACCTGCCATGACTTCCATCTTCCGCGAGAAGATCGCTACCCCAAACACGTATCGGACAATAGTGCTTGAAGGATACAGGTTTGGCGGCAAGCAGGCCCTCGAGAATGGTATTGTGGATGGGCTGGGCGGGTTGGATGAGGCGCTGGCTTTTATTGAGAAGAGGAAGCTGACGAAGTTGCCTGCGTCGGGTGTATATGGGCAGCTGAGGGCGGGAATGTTTCCAGAGACTATTGGGTTGTTGGAGAGATGTGCGAATGATGATGCGCTTGCGGTTGCGGATCTGGAGAGGGATGCGAAGGAGAAGGAGAATGGGGAGAGGAGAGTGGAGGAGTGGGCGAAGAGGGGAGGGAAGGCTTCGAAGCTGTGAGCTGTGCTGGAATTTTCGACATGTATTCTTTTTTTTGTAGGAGTCTGAAGCTAGTGTTTGTATTTGACTGTTAGATCTAGATACGATAGACTATGGCTTTCGCATATGCTGACTATTTCAGTTTGGAACCAACTTCCACCATAATTTTGGACGCAGGCAATATACCCCAGATAAACTTATAGCCATAAGACTCCATAATACCGTTGCGTATGCCAGAGTGAAGATATCAACCATCTATGCGCCAAGGGAGGACAAGAGTGGTGGACGATGATGTCATGTCACGCTAACTCCAACTTCAACCAGCATCAACATCTATCTATCAACAATCCCCTAGACCAAGTTCATGGAGCACGAAGTGAGACTTCATTCCTTTATAGACCTGATATCAATTAGCTTACGCAAATCTCTAGGATGAACCCCGACACATCGATTAAAAATAACGAGGATGCCGAACCCCCTGCACAGAACCTGGACATCCCACCGCCAACAACAATGGGCAATGAAGTAGACACAGCTTCAAAGCGCAGACCTCCTCTCCTCCTCGTACCGTCAGAGATCCTATATCTAATCCTATCCAATCTCCCGGCCCCATCCCTCGTCTCAACATCAGCAACATGTCGCTCTCTCCGCAAACACGCACAGGCCGACATCCTCTGGATGCCCCTCGTCAACACCAACCTTCCAACCCCCCTCACCGATCCCGCCCCATTCCCCACCTTCCGCGAACTCTACGCCTCCCAATTCCCCATGTGGTTCGTTGCTCGCAATATGATCTGGATATCCGACGCCAAGGACACCGGCAAGCTCATCATCGCCCGCTATAACCCGCGTCGGTGCCAAATCGAAGGATTCCGCGTCGTTGCCGCGCACAGGATCCGCCAATTTGAATCATGGACGTATGATCGGGACGTTCTGATCCACTCGTTTAAACCGCAGGTTAGTCTGTGGATGGGCGATCCCGTTCTGGAACTCGCGAAATCCACCCCGCCGCTATCGAGGAAGCCGTATGAGGACTGGCGGAGGAACGAGATCCGAATGCCCATGGCCACGGAGGCGCAGCGGATTTTCAACTCTTTTATGCTGTGCAAGAAAGTTACCGCTGATGAGGAGGAGGATCCTGATATTTCTGTGTGGCCTCCTCGTATCATACCATCTGACTACCGCGCGGATGTATCGTATGAGCGATATTTATCCTTCCAGGCGCAGGAAGATAAGCCACAGCGTCTAGAGGAGATTTGTGAGTCGGCATTTAGACTTAGACGGTGGATGCAGTTTGGGAATCTGGGGACGGCATTTGATATCGGCACGGTTCGGGATGGGATTTCGACATACGGAACGTTGCGGCGGGAGCTGTATACGCCTACGAGGGAGAAGCCGTATCAGGGTATGTGGGTGGGCGATTACTCAGGCCACGGTTCTGAGTTTCTGCTGGTTTTGCAGCGGGATGGTGGTCCCTCATCAGGGGACGAACATGCAACTAGTAGTGAGAATGTGGATACGGTGATGGATGATTCGTCTAGTTCCACATATTCCACGTCGCAAGATTCGTCCATGCCTCCTCTGCCCAGCGGAAGGTTAGAAGCTATCAAACTAACTGGAGATCCGAATGTACCTCGTGGCGAAATCACCTTTTATGCGGATGATATCGGACAGGGAGGGTTGATTCGTATCGCTGACGAGGAGATATTCCGAGGAGCACGGGTCGTCCACAGTAAAGGACATATCGCGTCGACGAATTTTAGGGATGGTAAGTAAGATCCAACTTCCAACCCGCTGTAGCTGCGAGGAAATCATCCCCGATACGGTTTTTTTTTTAGTTTTTTTTGCACACTTTTATTAACATATACTGTTTCCTTGCACGCAGACAAATTCATCCCATCCCAACTCCTCCTCATATCCCATGTCTGCATGGCCCACTTCTGGGAGGAGTTGAAACATATATCGTACTACCGGCGCGTGGACCTCGACGCGCTTATTACGCAGGATTTGGACTGAATTCTGGCGCTGGGCTTTTATATCAAAAACTATTCTGGGCTTTTCTCTTTCATAGTTTTTAAATTTTCTGGCCTTTTTCTCGTTCCTGGTTGGATTGATCGTGACAAGGTGGGGATTTAATAATGGCAGGATTTTATGGTATGCATTTGCACCTTTTTGAACTTCATCTTTCGTTTTTTTGGAAGCTAATAATAACTTTTTCTTGCTAGGACGATGACGCCTTTCATATGTCTTGGACTGACGTTTACACGCCTAGGATTTTGGACGCGGCCTGATTGATTGATACCTTTATATTTTTTTTAATTTCTCTATATTTTGTTCTTATACCCAACTGTATGGAGGCTGCATAAATCCCATCTGTTCATTAATTTGTTATTAGGAATTAGGATGCTCGAGAAAACAGTTCTTCCTAACTTTCTAGACATTATTCTCACTGTTCTCATCAACTCCCTCCCCCTTTTTTTTTTGGCATCACCCCTACCTACCATTCGAGAATGTCTGGAAATGTGAAGAGGTGAAGTCACCAAGTCACAAAAATCCCAGATCCCATGACCCGACGTACGTACTGTGATCATGGATGCCATCACATAGGTAACTATCTCCTTCCATGTGGGAACTGTACCTTTTCTATAGACCTTTCTTAGGCGGGAGTGAGAGTGAGAGTGAGAGTAGGGGGATATAATGTAACTAACTAACTAAAACTAATAATGTAACTAACTAGGTAGGCAATCATTTCAGACTGGGCATGACAAACAAACAAACAGGGTGAAATAAAACAAAAGAAAAGTAATAATAGTAAGCTAACAAAAAGGAGACGAAAAGGGGAGAGGAAGAAAGGAGATAAGGAAAGAAAGGGAAAGGAAAGGGAAAGAAAATACACTTGTAGGCGACCCGGCTGGTTGGTTGGCTGGTTGGTTGGCTGATTGATTGGGGGGAACATGCATGTATGTATGTATGAGGGGGGAAATAGATAGGAGGGAGATGGGGAGAGAGGAGCTGCTGGTGAGTGAGAAAGGTGATGATGGATGATGTGAACCCCGAAATTTTTGAAATAGAACCCCCTTCCCTCCCCCCTTTTTTTAAATCCTGTTTTGGCTTCCATGCCTCCCATTCCTTCCCTCCCCTCCCCTATTCTCTTTTGGTTCTCATGCGCGCACACAGGCTTCCTTCCAGCGGATTGAATCATAATTCAGTTTCCCTCCCATTTTCCGCATGAAATGTGTTCCCTTGTATGAAGGAGGGTAGGTAGTCTGCTAGATACCCTACCGCCCTATGGGTGATTTATCATGTCTTGTCCATCCAATCACAGTACAACTCTCCTTACCACCCACCCAGCAGCACCACCACCACCACCACCACCACCACACAACCACAACCCCATCAACGCCTCCGCTCAAAATACCCACTCGACCCCAACACAGCAACGCTCTGATCCATCACCCACTCGCCAATCCCCAGATAGTTTTCCACCCACTTGTTCACCTGCGGATTATCGGAGATCTTTTGTGAATTGAGGCTGGGGCTGAGGAATGAGTTTCGTTCCGACGTCCCACTGGGTCCCGACGACACGGGGGTGCAGAGGGGGGTGGCGGTGGTCTGGTGCCGGGGTCTGGGATGCGCGGTGGATTGGATGGGATATGTAGGATGTGGTATGTGGTATGTGGGGGAGTAATATCCGTTCCGCATTCATTCCCAGGCTGGACCAGACCGGAGCAGACCAGGCCAGTCCTCTGTGTACCCCGTGTCGCGGCAGTGGGGGGAAGAGGTGGGTTCTTGTCAGCTGGGTACTTTTTGCGGGGGGGTTGGAATTTGGATGGGATGTATTTGTATTTGTTGCACGGGGGGGAAGGGGATGTTGAATAGCTGTGCTCTAGAGAACTGAAGGAAAGGAAAGAAGGGTATTTACGTGAGGCCTGTTGATCGTTTGATGCCAGCGAGGAATGCGGAGACTAGGCAGCGGTGTTAGCGGGTGGAAGTAGATTGGGGATGGAGATGGAGATGCGAAGGCGTACGGAGAACGGCATCGAAGGCGTAGTGGGTTAGACGTCCGACCTGGGGATATTCTGTTAGCAGTGTGTAGAGGGGGAGAAGCAGAGGGAGGGTGTATATACCACCATGGTGAATGCGGTGTGGGGGAGGAGGGTAGGAGCGGGAGTTGGAGGTAGGGTATGTTGGAGAACCGGAGAGCGGTAATGTCAAGGCGTCGGATGGGACGCTGGGTATCTGGGAGAGAGTAGCTGAGGAGAGGAATATAAGGCGTGTCGTTGAATATCGTCGTCTCGTTAATATCAAATATCCAACCAAGATGGATGTAGATGTCTCTGTCAATGATGTCGTCGGCCACCCGTTGCCCGAGCGATTAGATCAGCTGCCAGTCACGTGATAAATGTCCTGCTGAGTCAGATGTTAGGTAATGGTCTGGGCCGCCCCACACTAACCTTATTGCAGCCTAGTGGATCCAGTGGACTGCCAAGCCCGCGCTAGGCCCAAAGCGTCACGGTGGACGCGATCGGAACAACGTAGATCCGGCTATCGATAAGGGCTGGGAATTCTGGCCAATCAGGAGAGAGATGCCCCGCTATTGGTGGGGCAGCTGCTGACATAATCTGTGATGGTTTTTCCGTTTTTGCGCTCACCGAAAACCTTCATTTTTGAAGATTTGATTTTATAGAGATGAAATTTGATGAGATTTGATGAGAATGAGAATGAGAAGAAGTAAATGCTGGAGATAGAGAATTATTCATACTCTATATCAATTCATTGTCTGCTGTGGGAGCAGTTGCATAACATACACAGCATAGCTCTGTCTCTGTAGTTAGGCCTGACGTAGAGATTTGTTCACTATGGACACAACCTGAGAATATTTTTATATCTTCATATCCCACTCCGCTGCCATCTCCCCCTGAACAGCGTCAAATAAATAGCTTCACCAGCTTCATACACACTCAATCGTCTCTTGCTGAAACGCCCGCCAATCCCAATCCCACCCTGCGCCGTTACGCCGCCTTTTGACCGCCAGAACAGCCTATTTGCCGCCACGTATTACCAATTTACCAACCACCGCTCCCCAACAAAACCCCCGCCGCCAGACACCGCAGATTATTTGCCAGTCACCGCGAGTAAAATCTCTGCAAGCTAGGAATCCCGCCAGTGAGCTGCCCCTTTTCCGTCTGGAGTCTGCCTGTCTGCGTGACTAACCCTTGCCAGCCCACTGCAGACTCGCTCTCCCCCACGCCAGCTGCTGGGAGAGAAAAGAACCCAAGAGAAAAAAGAAAAGAAACACCGCCCGCATTTGCCAGCGACCAGGAAGCAAAGACAGCTGCTAGGAGTCCGTCTTCTGTCTGCTCTTCTTGCTTTCTCCTCTTCACTCCCCAATAACCACACTCTGTCCCCGTCCGCTCCGCTATCGTGGCGTCGCGATCCCTAGCCATGGCCAACTCCCTCGACCACCTCACAAACAAGATGAAGCTGGAATGGCATTCCAAGCTCAACTGCGACTTCCAGCCTGCTAAGAACTACCGTCGTACCTCCATTATCGGCACCATTGGTGGGTGGCCCCAATCCTGTTTTCCCCTCGTCTGGTCCAGCCACCGCAGAGGCGTCTACCCCTCCATTTCCTCAGACAGCTTTGCTAACCCTGAATTGCTGCCAATTAGGTCCCAAGACTAATTCCGTGGAGTCCATCAATATCCTCCGCAAAGGTTTGTCGTCGTTGCTGCGGGCTGGTGGTATTTATATCTGACTGTGTTTCCAGCTGGTCTCAATGTCGTGCGCATGAACTTCTCCCATGGCGACTATGAGGTGAGATTCCCATCCAAGCTCTGAAGACCCTGGTAGTAGTGCAGTTAGTTAAAGCTGACGATCTGCGTCTTGGCTAGTACCATCAATCCGTCATCGACCATGCCAAAGAGGCCGAGAAGAAACAGGCCGGCCGTCCCCTTGCCATTGCTCTGGATACTGTAAGTCATGTCCCTGGATATGCGATTGTCAGTCTCCATGCTGTTACGACGCTGAAGCTGACATGAATTGTATAGAAAGGACCAGAGATCCGGACGGGAAACACCCCAAACAACGAAGATATACCAATCCAGGCCGGAACTGAATTGAACATTACGACTAATGATGCATACGCAACTAAGAGCGATAATAAGAACATGTCCGTCCTCTTCATACATACAGTCTCCCGAATACTAACCTTTCCAGGTACGTCGACTACAAGAACATCACCAAGGTGATCGAAAAGGGCAAACTCATATATGTCGATGATGGCGTCCTCTCCTTCGAAGTCATCGACATCGTCGACAGCGAAACCCTGCGCGTCCGCTGCCTGAACAACGGCAACATCTCGTCCAAAAAGGGCGTCAACCTTCCCGGCACCGACGTCGACCTCCCCGCCCTCTCCGAAAAGGACAAGAACGACCTCCGCTTCGGCGTCAAGAACAAGGTCGATATGATTTTCGCCTCCTTCATCCGCCGTGGCTCAGACATCAAGGACATCCGCGAGGTCCTCGGCGAAGACGGCAAGGAAATCCAGATCATCGCCAAGATTGAGAACCAGCAGGGCGTCAACAACTTTGATGAGATCCTCGAGGAGACTGACGGTGTCATGGTCGCCCGTGGTGATTTGGGTATCGAGATCCCCGCTGCCAAGGTGTTTATCGCCCAGAAGATGATGATTGCCAAGTGCAACATCAAGGGCAAGCCCGTCATTTGCGCCACCCAGATGCTCGAGTCCATGACGTATAACCCGCGCCCAACTCGTGCGGAGGTGTCTGATGTCGCTAATGCAGTGCTCGACGGCGCGGACTGTGTCATGTTGTCTGGAGAGACTGCCAAGGGCAAATATCCCCGCGAGGCTGTGAACATGATGCACGAGACGTGTCTGCTGGCTGAGGTTGCCATTCCATATGTCAGTGTCTTTGACGAGTTGCGCAACCTGGCGCCTAGACCGGCGGATACTGTTGAGTCTATCGCCATGGCGGCCGTCTCTGCCAGTTTGGAGTTGAATGCCGGTGCTATCTTGGTTTTGACCACCAGGTGAGTTTCAATTATTTCTACCCCGTCCGTCTATCCCACTATCCTCCTCGATTGATCTAACATAACCCTCTTATTTATTTAAATTAGCGGCCACACCGCCCGCCTCCTCTCCAAATACCGCCCCGTCTGCCCCATCATCATGGTCACCCGCAACGAAGCCGCCGCACGCGTAAGTTCCCCCCCAAACCCAAACCTCAATCCCTCCTAAACCCATCCCCAACTAACAAAACCTATCTAGTACTCCCACCTCTACCGCGGCGTGTACCCCTTCTACTTCCCCGAAAAGAAACCCGACTTCAACGTCAAGATCTGGCAAGAAGACGTCGACCGCCGCCTCAAATGGGGCATTGGCAATGCGCTCAAGCTGGAGATTCTCTCCCAGGGAGACTCGGTCGTTTGTGTTCAGGGGTGGAGGGGTGGGATGGGCCATACGAATACTATTCGTGTGGTGCCTGCGGAGCCGGATTTGGGGCTTGCGAGGGATTAGGGGGGGATGTTTGATTTGGTGTTTGGGTGGGGGGGGGATGGTATAAAATAAAAGAAGGGAGAAGGGATGGTGAAAGAAAATGCATATGATGATGGATGGACTTTTTGTTTTTTTTGAATTGAGTTGGGTTGAATTGAACTAACTGATGAAAGTGCTTTTGTTTCGTTTTGAGCTAGTTAGTTACCCCCCCTTTTTTTTAAAGGAGAAAAAAATAATTTAATTCTCTAGTTTTTAATTTCTTTTGTTTTTACTTTCTTTCTTTCTCTTTTTTTTTTTAAAAAAAAGTTAATGTCTCATTTACCTTACTGTTTCTCTTTCATATAACTATATAGTATGTATCTTGTTTACCTTCCCATGGCATAATATTCTGCTATGATATATACAGTGTGCTGAGTTAAGCTACCCATTCCCAGCTCATAAACTAACTAGCTAACTACTTAGCCTGCTTTGCTCCTTTAAGGCAAGAAAGATTAAATAAGAAAAATTCTATGTATAAACGATAGATAGGATGGAAGGCTGAAGGAAAGGAAGAAGGGTGGGTATACATGTTACATATCCGTATAGGTAGCTAATATGCCCCTAATATGAATTACAATTATGTTCATCAACAATAGTCTGCAAGCCATCTCTGCATACCTACTTCACATCCAGCATGACTAGACAAATCGTACATGAAAAATAGAGAGCGAGGAGGAGTCGGGATGGGGGATAAAAGGACAGGGATGAATGTAAGGTGTGCGTAGTGCCTCCCAATGAATCGTGTGTGATATGTGACATCTCCAGGAAATTCAGTAGTAAAGTAAAAAAAAGGAACGAACGCTATCAATAGTTATATACATGACCGAGTAATTCCCTGAACTACATTAGTTATTACTATGTAGTCCCAACGCCCCCATCCACCCCATCCTCTTTCAAGTTATTACTAGTATCGACATTTTCCCGCTCCCGCCCCTTCAGCCGCAGACTACGTCGGTCCATGTTCGTGACTTGGAACTGGTGCCATGAACTATACAAGTCATAATCCATCAGCAGCCGCGCAAATTATCTGGATGTATATAAATAAGAGAAAGAAAACTTACTTCGGCGCATGCAACACATATCTCGCCATCGCCTCCCGGAACCGACTCTTATACTCCTTCGGACTCGTAACCGTCGGCCTATTCTTCCCACCCCCAGCAAACCCACGATCCTTAATCCACGACTCCAGCTTCTTATCCCACGTGTACGTGCGTATACAATCGATAATCCCCACGACCAGCTCCTGCCGGTTCTCGTCAATGGCGATCATGAGCGAGTAGTCCATCACGTTCTGCCGGGCAAGGAATAACGTGTCGTTCCACACGCTCTGGCTGAGGAGTTTTTTCGAGTGCTCGCGCGTAAAGAGGGGGCTTTCGTAGATGAATTCTACCATGTTTTCGTCTAGCAGGACTTCGTTGCGTTCGCCTGTGCTTTGCACCTTGCGGTTGCGCATGGAGCCTTTGAGGTCGAAGATGCGGGTTGGGTTGCGGTCGTAGAAGAGGTTTTCCATTAAGAGCAGGAACCAGTTGAATTCTACGCCCGTGACTGGGTTTTTGATGATAACTTGGTAGAAGCCGAACATCTTGGCGATGGCTGAGGGGAGTTCATGGAAGAGGGCTTCTGACATAATTTGGAAGTAGGCTGGGGCAAATTTCAGGAAGGCTTGTGTTTCGATGGTTGAGAGGGATTTGAGGATGAAGCGGTCGTCGAGCGTTTTGAGGAAGAGGGATTTGGTCTTGCCGCCTCGCGAATCCCATTTCATGCAGCGAGAGAGGGACTCGACGATGCGGTCGGAAACACCGCATTTTCGACGGAGGGCATCGAATTGCTCGGCGTAGAAGACTTTACAGAGCATCTTGGCCTGGCCTTCCTGGAACTGGTATTTCAGATGAGTCCCCGTCTCCCTAAGCAGAGATTGCTCAACCTCTGGCTGGTGACCATCGTCACCATTCTTGACTTCAGCCACGTGGTCGTGTTCTTGAATACTCCAGAGTTTAGTCTTGTAATCATCTGAATCGAGGGCAAATGCAATCAACGAGCTCGGCTCATCCTCTCGAACAATAATATCACAATCGGCAAAAACGTGATCCGAATCACTCAATGGATATTCGAGCGGCGCCCAACCGCTAGCAGACCGTTCGGCCCAAAAGTTCGTAAGCATTTTAAGTAATGAGCTCCGCTCGTATTTGGGCAACTCTTTCAAATCAAGCGGAATCTCCCCAGGCGATAGCTTATTCGCATCCTCTGCAGAGTCGACCATCTGTAGTTCGTCCAGTAGACTTTGTTCCTCGTCGCTATGCTCATCCTCGCCTTCCCCCTCAGCTTCATGGGTCGTCTCTGGTACACTCTCCTCGGATACCCTGCGGTTTGCCTCGGGCTGTTCCTGCGGCTTTTCTGGCACTTCTGGAGGAATGTTTTTTGCCATCTCACCAACCAAAGTAGTTGACTCCTTCGATGTGGTGGCAGCAGACGGGAGATTGGATAGGAAGTCTTCATCTGACGGGTCTCGCTCTTCAACCGCATCTCTCACGCTCTTATAAACCTCCACAATTGGGTTCGAGGATGCCATAGGATACGCGCGGGACTGCTTGCGTTGCGACGCCCGCTGTTGTCTTTCCCTCTGACGTTCCTTTTCGAATTCCCGGCTGAGTTGCTCAAAGTGCTTAGCCAAGTTTGAAACCCGCGAGCTTCTCACTTGCACCGAACGGGGGATTAAGGAATGATGACCAGAAGAGAGTTTGTTAGATTTCAGCGACGACAGGCCTAGACGCTCGGAAAGCCTCTTTTCGGTGCCCTTTGATTTTGAAATAGGAGTTGTATCAGTGGGCTTTTCAAGTTTTTTAAGGCTCGGCTGCATAGTTCCTGCTCGCGGTAAGGACGGGGTGCTGGCGGAATGATTTTCGTGAACGTGAGAAGGTTGTGAGTGTGCTCTTAGTAGAGGCGGAGACTTTCCAGTTGGGGCTTTTCGAGCGGCCTTGTCTGCTGGTCTTGGTATTCCCGAAGGTCGTGGAGGCTGAGGCGTGCGAGGCAACTGTAGTAGCATGCTATCTTCGCTGTGTCTTTGTGCTTCAATCTGTGATTGGTTTGCACCGTCCGGCAGGGTTGGTTTTAACATGGATTCCTTATTTTCATTACCTTTACCGTCGCTAGGTGGCTGAGGCACTGGGTGTGAAGCAACATCCCCCCCTGGCGGAATACCCTTTTCTTCCAAGCTCGATGGAATAGCTAGGTCGAGATGACGGACGTCATCCTCAGAAGCTATGGGTTTCTCAGAAAATTTTACTACCTTGCCTTCGGTATCTTTGGGTAGTGGAGGGTTCGGCTGCTCGTTGCCTTCATTGGTCCTATTGATTTTCCCAGAGTGTTCCTCCACCACGGAAGCGAGAACATTTTTAGCCTCTTGGGCTGACAGTGTCATCCGTCTCGCCAATTTCGGACTCTCTGCTGCAGACGATGGAGCCGTGTCGTCTGTCTCATCCGCCTCGGTTGGAGTTGTGGCAGCAGTTTCGTCAGTCGTCGTAAGCGAAACAACAGACTCATCCCTGTTATCGAGGAATATCCGTTTGAGTTGCAGCGTTGCTAACCGTCGGATATCCTTCTCAGACGGGAAGAAGTTCCGTTCAAACTCTGCAAAAGTCGCATCCCACTCGACAACTTTCTCCTGAGTCGCATGAACCACTCTGCTCAAAGGGATGATTTCCCAGTATCGAGAGTTTATGTAGCGTTCCTGATGTTGCTTTATTAGTGCCAAGTGTTCATCGTTCGCTCTTTTCGTGAGGAGCTCAATCTCCTGCTTGCACGCTTCTGCCATCTCCGGCATGACGCTGTCCACGTTGATGCCCTTCAATCTAGATTTGACTGACAACATAAACCGATTCAGACGCTTTTCAGCATGAGTATATATCTCATTTCGGAGCCTGAGATCCTTATCCACCTTCCACGTAACGCGGGGCCGTGGTACGATAATTTCAAGCAAGGTGATAGGATCATAATGGATGCGAAGCGCCACATCTTTAAATCCAAAATACCGAAGATGGTCACGATGCAGGTCATGCGGACAGACGCCAGCACGGGCGTGCAGCTCGCCGCTCCAAAATGACAATTCAAGATACTTTCCAAAAGAATATCTCCAAGTGCTTTCTGACATTGGTATTGCTGGCGTTTCATTGCCACATATTTTGCAACAGCTCCACATCAAAATAACATCTTGAAGTCCGCGAAGCTTGGACGGGTATGGCTGAACAATAACCGTAACTTGGGCCTCGCCATGTACGTATTGACGATGGTGATCAAACATTCGTTCTTCGCAACCATTCACTTCACAGACAGCATTCGCGCTGAGGCAAAGGTCCTCCACGTACTGGCCTAGCGTACAATCCGCCTCGAATATCCTGTCCGTTTCGTGCTCGTTATAAAATCCAAGAGCAAATATATCCGGACCAGAGCAAGGTACCGAGGTAGTCGTACATACAAGGCTGTAGAGGACGACGATGTTTTGATGAGCATACGGATCAAATAGGTTCGTGTTCCCGGAGATGTATGTTTCCCACTGCCTCTTTTGCGTTTGGTAGTTGTGTAGCGCTCTATCGTATTCTGCATCATGGACAGCGTGAAGGACTTCCTTTACCTTGGCTGAAGCACCGGAGAGCGATTCGTGGATCATCTCGGGAGTGATGAGGACGAACTTTTGCGATTTGGCTTTCTCGTCGCTCAACTGCTCGGTCGAAAAGTCTTGATCACGCAGCCGTTTAAGATAAGCAAGTTGCCGTTCCAACTCTCTTGCGCGCATGAGCAAGTATGGTGGCATAAACTTCACAAAGGGGGACGCCGAAAGGATTTTAGTCTGATGCTTTTCGACCATATCCTCGTAAAACGCAGGAACAGAAGGGCTATTTGTATTTTCCAATTGACCACTGGACCCGTTCGTACTGGTCTCAGTAAATGAACTGGTAGCCTGGGAGATGGATGTCTCGTCTGCTAGTTTTGCTCCATTGGGGGTGGTTAACTCGGAACTAGCCGCGGTACTCTGGTCGAGCGCTTCCGTGCTAGTATCGGTAGTCTGCCCACTGATGCTCGGAATATTGGAAGATGTGCTATTATTCGGGGTCTTTGTTTCGGATGCCAAGGACGGAATTTTGGCGAATTCGTCCCTCATGAGACACGTTTCCAGCTTCAAGTTGTATACAACGTAGACCATGAATTCGGTAATACGCTTGATCTTTATGAGAAGGTCATTTTCGGCGCCTCGAAGGACAATCGTGCATCCCAGTTCCTTCGGACAGCCCGAGATATACATATAGGTCTTTTTGCGATTTTGGTGCACATACGTCTTGAGGTCGAAGCTGCCACATTGACCAG
The DNA here is from genome assembly GCA_032988985.1 of Emmonsiellopsis sp. PD_5. NCBI lineage: Eukaryota > Fungi > Ascomycota > Eurotiomycetes > Onygenales > Ajellomycetaceae > Emmonsiellopsis > Emmonsiellopsis sp. PD_5. Next base: position 98,940 of record JANTQI010000018.1, on the reverse strand, counting down.
GGAACGATGGACTTGTAGCCAGCCTATCCATAGAAGTAATAATCCGTGTTTGCGTACACCGGGAAACTGCTTCGATTACCGAAGGCTTAACATTGTACGCGGTCGCAATTTTTGCCTTCTCCAGTAACTGAAGGGCTAGCCCAGAGACATTCTTCTCGACAAGGAGAAGGTTGGGACCGAGAGAAGATATCCTGTTAACCAGGTTCTCGAGAAATTCACGCTCTTGGCGGATTACAGGCTCTAAGCTCATGAAATGCTGTTGCTGCCGCGCATATTCGAGAGCAAAGGTGATGATGAGGATGTTAGGCCGCGGAATACTTCGTGGCATACTTTTCAACGCTAGATTTTTTGTAAAAACCAAGCCAGACACATATGACGTATCACCTGGACGGCCTCCTGGTATCTTCTTCAGCTTGACATAGTGGCGGATATCCATGGCGTCACCCTGCTGAACGTCAGGTTCCACTTCATCCGTGGCTTTTAGAAGGATTGGTAAAAGAGCTGTCTCCCAACTACTAGCGTGTGGGATATGGGTATCTTTTAAAAGCTGCCGGAGGAGTTTGCGAACATGGTCTAAACTTGCTCGATTAAGTTCAACAGCTGGTGCACCAGCACCTTTCATCGATGAACTTCTGGTCATTTTGAAGCCGGCAGAAGCTGGGGGACCCAGGACGGATAGAGCGGGCAGTGACTGATCACCATGGACGAATTGAAGTGTTTGGGGGTCCTTAGAGGGTCTCGGAGATAACCGTTGATGAATGCTGCTGGCAACACTCAAATTCCGTCGTCGCGTAGAGCGGGGCAAGTTGACCGCCCGGGAGCTGCTAACACTTGTGGTGTCATCGCCATCGCGAGATGCATATAATCCACCGATTCCAGGTCTGTCTCCTATTCGAGAGCGGCCTTTTCTGACAGCGGCAAGGAGACCGCCGAAAGAGGCCTTTTCGCTCTCGCCTCCACTTTTGGAAAGGCCACCGTCGGAGACCACTGCAAATAGGTTTGATTGTTCATCGCCACTCGAAGCATCATCTGACAGATACTGGGCCAAATCCGGGTCAATGATGCTGTCCCTATGGAAGGCTGGAAGTCTGGACTCCCCACTTATATCTTCTGCAGCACGGCGTTGAAACGGAGCTCTATCTTCGTGGTAGGATTTGAAGCTGCGGATATATTGATGTCGGGAATGGTGTCGTTTATGGCTTATTGAATGCGTCCTTCCATTCAGTGACGACTTCAATGATCTCGAGGAAGTAGGTCTTGTAAGCTGCCGATCAGAATCAAACTCGAGGATGGCTGAACGGCGGTTATTCCCATCGCCAGTACGGCGAGTTGCGGGAATGGCCATGGTTGGGGTCTTTAGAATATTATCCACCGATTGAGATATGACAGAGGAAGCATCGTCATCAGCCGTACTTAGGCGGGACGAGCTCACATTGCCGAAGTAATCAGGACCCCGTGAGTTTATCACGACAGGGCTTTGGTCATCTTCGGACAGATCCGATGAATCGTCTTCGTAGGCCATAATCTTGCCTTCACACGGCCTGCAAACTCGTATCGAGCCTGAATGTCCAAAATCGGTGCCTGGTATCAATGACGTGCACTTGGCGTCGAAAATTTGGCCACAAGTACGACAGTGGTGTTTCCTTCGAAAGGTAGAAAATGGTTCGCCGCAGTGGAAGCAGTCTTTGGCGTTTTCGTCACGCATCCAAAATTCTCTACTAAGAAGCTTGCTTCGAAAAGGGGGGTTTACCTCATGTCTTGACGACTCAGCTGGGGGTCGTTTCCTTGGCTGGGTAGCATGGGGAATTTCGTCGGCGCTAAAGGAAATATGCGACGGCATAACAACAGAACGATGATCCGTAGATTCTGAGGAGGGCATGCGAGAGGGTCCGAGCCCGGGTAGACGACTTTGGCTGACACGTGGGGCAGCTCTTGCCTGACGCTCCTTGAACGAAGCTTTGGAGGAGTGTGCGGATGGTTCTTTGTCGGTCATGGTTAATGATGTCGCGAGAGTTGTAGGGGTTCTGCCTTCGTGGGTCGAACTGTCTGTCGTTGACAGCTTTGAAAGGCTGTTGGTAACGGAGGTTGGGGTTGGGGAATGGTCATTGGAGATTGATTTGGCGGAATTTCCCGTTTGGCTCTCTCGACGAGGGAATTGTGCATCCTGTGTCCCGTCGATGGAAGCTCTCCAAGTGGATCGTGGGAATGCTGTGTCAAGTTCAGCCAGAGCATTTCGATCGCCGCTTGAAGCATGTAGTTTAGGGGACTGTGTCCGTTCGATGGTAGCGTTCTCCGGCAAACGGGCTTCTCGGAAAGAGTCATTGTGTCTTGCTAACAAAACAGGTGAATATGATTGCCGGCTGGATGAGGACTCCTGTTGCGCCTGGCTCATCGACGTATGGATTGAACTATCACGTCGTTCAGAGGAGGTGGAGTCTGCACCCTGCAGCATACTGGACGACATACTTCCTGAATTACTCTTGCCATGGAACGGCGCGTCCTTGGTTGCATTCACGTTTACTTCGGTAACAGCAGGATCTGCGGACGCCTTGGTCAAAGGAGCAATCGGCGACTTCAAGGCACCAGCAGCCTGGCCTGATGCCTTTGAGGAGACGCTCCCAGCCTTGGACGACAATTTGGAGGATTTTGAGGTAGAGGGATTTGCTGCGCCATCATGGAGTGGGGGAAATGTCCCTAGAACGGGGGACTGGGATTTGGATGCCTGCCCCGAGTTTGCAAGGGAAGGCTGCGCATCGGTTGAGGCGGCACTGGTCTGTCCCGAAATATTAGGGGGAAATGATGAGGTGTTTGGGCTCCTAACGACGGGTGTCTCCGTGGGCGCCACATCTGGCACCTTCGATGAGCCTCCCACCATGTCCTTCACCCCGCCTACCGACGCCCGAAACCGGCTATACAGTCCGCTCAGACCACCCTGTATACCCTTGTTATCTGTTGCGGACGAGGTGGTGGGAGGGCTGGTGAGCTCGTAGAAGACCGTAAGCTCGTCGGACTGGCAGGCGGCATTATGTATCTGGTTCAGAGCCTCGTTTCGCTGTTCCCTTTCTGCCTGGGTGCTGATCGAGGCAACCGAGCCGCGTCGGGAACGGCGACCAAGCGGGAGGAAGATGGAGGAGGCGGAGGGGCTCGAGTTGCCCTGAGATTTCTGGGAAGCCATGGCCATGTTGGGAACAAGCACCGGAAAGCAAGGAGAGCTGGATCATCAATCGTGAAGCGTATCGGTCAGGTCATATCGTTAGGCGTACATAGTACATAGTTCAAGCATCAGAGCTCCGAAGCAGCGCTTCACGCTGTAGTTGCCACATTAAAGCATAACCAGGGTTGTTCTCCGTCGGGCGCAAGAGGAGAAAGCGGGTTCACAGCATCGAAACAGCGCTGGGATGCAGAGGACGGCCAACAAACATAGTGATGTGTGCTGTTGAGTCGTGTGGATGCCAACTCGCCGTCGATGAGGGAGGACGTCACAATCCCGTCACTCAGCCAATCAGAGCACGGTGCAGGGATGAGTCAGCAGGGGCAGCTGACTAAGGCTATTCTGCCAGGGCGGTGAGGACGCGCGACACGAAAGCTGAACCTCGGACCACTTAACCACCAACTCTTTACTCTTCCACGCCGAGGAGAGGAGACAGAAGCTGAAGCTGAGACTGCAGTGAATTCGTCAGTGACAGCTTCCCCATGGCCGTCCAGCTATGAAGCTGCTCTTCCCCGGGAATGCGCTGTGCCTTCCTACAGCGCCACCATGGAGGCCCTACGACCATGGATTGCGCCGCTTGTTGAGGCCGCCCTGAGTGTTTGCGTGGGTCGCCCTCAACCAGCCGGATTGACTCGAACACCGCTGAAACTGAGCGACGATGGGAGCAATATCCGTGTGCTGGTGAGCGACAGGAGGATTGTGCAGGTGGCTGAGGTATTTGCTCCCGTCCTACCCGTGGTTTGGGTCTGTCGTAACAATGGAATATACAGTGGTCTTCGGCTCAGCGCCCAATCCAAGGCATCCTATCTGACTCTACAACTACCGTCCTGGGCATCTTCTCCGCCCAGTCCACCGACCTCTACAAGAAGAACGCGAGGAAGGACCTGAACAAGGGCACGAAAGGTGCGCTTGTGGGGATCAATCGATTCGAAATCGTCATCAGTTATGTGAAGCCGTCGTCACCCGAAATCTCGTTGTACATTCTGGACTTCCAAGTCGAAGGCTGTGAGGGGTCAGGTGTTTTTGGGAACCCTGCTGCCGTAGCAAAGGATCCGGGGATACGTGACATGGCTAAGGATTGTTTGCGACTATACAATCGCCAACGGAATGGTGCAAGCTCCCTGAATAATGGGAGCAATAAACTGGATGCAGATGCAGGTTCGGACTCCGACACGGATATGTCGTTGCAATCACAGGATGTCTCGAGTCCTCCGAGCCAGTCAAGCAATGACCAGTCCGTTTCTCAGGCGCAATTCGTTTCACAGATTCCATATGACCGGGTCATTGAGAATCCCAGAGCGCCTACACGTGGAGAAAATAAACGTGTCCCTTCCAAGACAACTGTTGGGAGGTTAGTTGCCATGATATCGTCAAAGAGAGCAATGGATCCGCCCACCGGCCCCCAACTTTCCCCCGATTCGCGCCCCAAAGAATCTACCGGTTCAAAGCAAAACCACCATACCCCGCGATCAGCCCGCATGGGATCAGAAATAGATCGTATTGGTTCCCAACCGCAGATGGCGCCTGCTGAGAGGGAATCTGTCGATCGCGAAAAGTCGGATGTCAATGGCAATGCCGGAAATAAAGCAGTGGTTCAGTCCGAGCATAGTACCAGAAGTTCGAGTGCTGCCCATGATCCTCAAGAAACCTGCCGAACTCCTCAGAAGAATAAAGCCACCGATGGTGACCAACTGTCGCGTACGAGTCAGCAGGGGACGCCGTCAGACACTGTTGAACAACCCAGAAGTGGGAACAATACGAATCAAGAAACTCTCCACGAACCTGCCCGGCCCTCGCATTCGAGGAGCAATTCGGGAATATCTCGACAAACTTCTAAAGATAAGGACACACATCTCGCTTTGAAAGCAAGCGATATAACGGAGCGAATCGACCCATGGAAAAACATGAAAAGAATTAGACGTCGAGATGTTGTGATACCTAAGGATCAAGAGGAGTTAATTGGAAATGAAAATTCCTGGATCCCTCCGGAAACAGGCAGACGGATGCCACAGGGCTATGTTCCCATAAATCTCTTACAGGAATGGAATGAAATACATAATGGGAACCCAATACCCGAGCAGGAAGTTCAGAGTCCTACCCCTTCGCCTGCAGAAGATAATGTTGAACGGGTGCAGTCCTCCCGGGAACCTACACCTTTAGATCCTGACTGGGGTGAAACCCCACCTCCTTCTTCTCTTTCTGATCTGGTGCCCCCAGACACCAGCCCTCTTCACAGCCCTCGCCAGAGACGTCTACCGTCACGAAAGTCTTACTCTCCTATCCCTTCCTCTGCAAACTTACCTGTAGATCCCGAACCTTTGCCAACTAAAGAACATGAAAACGAGGCGCTCCAACATCCCCCGGACCAATCTACCAATCCCCACGTACGTCCTGGTTCCGATTTAGCAACACCTGCTGAGGACGAAGATGATGATTCCGAGATGGAAATGGCACCTCCTAAAGGATTGGGAAACTCAGCTCAGGATGAAAGTGTTGTAGATGAGGAGATAACAAGTTCTGGGCCCCAGTTACCAATTTCCAATAAAACCTCGTTCACACAGGTTGAGCGAAGCCCATACATCCAACCAAGCAAAGCAAATGTGGGGGTAAACTCAAGACCCGGTGAAAACGCCGCTCCACAGAAGATATCTTCGGATCCTCTCATTCCTGCAACCTACGAGCGCGTGCGTTCGGACATCCATCCTGATTCTTCTACCCATGCGACCGGGAATATTCCTCAGAACACTACCATGGTATCTACCCAAGATTTCAACCCGGTGGATTGCGGAACTTTAGACTATGATGAAACACTGGTAGATAGACAGCTAGTATCTGGGTTGGATGAATACACTCAAAATAGCTATACGGATGGATATCTGGATCAGTCAATTGCAGTTCACCCGCCCGGGACCGCGATCAGCTCTGATAAGCCTTCCAGCAGCTTACTCCCTGAACCCCAGATGTCTTCGCCTTCGCCTGTTAATACGCGAAAACGACAAAGGGATGAATCGTCCCCAGAAGTTCGCAAGCCGTCCAAGCAACCCAGACTTCAACAACTCCAGAAAGAGCAGTCAGTCCAGGAGCCTCAAAAGCCCCTCCTGAAACCGGAAAAGCTTTCCAAGGCTCGACGATCAAATACTATCACCCGACGTCGATCCTACTTTGGCGAGATTGCACCCTCATCCCCTGCTGAAGAGGTATACCAGCAATTTAAAGGGCAATACCCCGATTATACCGGGAGCTTCGACCAGTTCAGGCAGGCATGTAGTAGATTACAACTCCTTCGTGGGCGGAACCTCATGAAAATATCGATTTTTCGGGACGATTTCGTGGCAGAGTACCCGAATTATGTTCTTCAGCATCAAAATACTCGGGGTGCTTCATACGAGGAATACTTCCAGCAGACCATCACAAAGCCTCGACGCCGGAGGCGCGCCCTCCAGGCCAAAAAGATCGAATTAGTCCTTGCTCCACAAATCCACTCAAGGGAAGCTTCCTCTTCTACTCAACCACCTCCAGAGCAAGGTGCTTCAATTACACACGTCCCACGGCAGGCAGATATCATTTCGAAGGATGGCAACAGCCCGGCCCCAAGCTCCCCTATACCTAGTCAGAATGAACCCAAGGGCAAACTAGATGCAGACGCGATGGATGTAGACGAAGATGAAGACGTCTCACTCAGGGATGAATTAGAAGCCTGTGAAACTCTCAGCGTTGAGCTTGGCGACCCAGATAGCTCGTTCCCTCCCTCAGGTGCCCAGAAACGAGCCTCCATTATCGACAAAGAAGATATCAATATGGACCATGAAGATGCGCCTGAGTCAGAGTATGAGGTTGCAGAATCAGTTACAAGCTCGCATCATGTTTCTCCAGCTCCAGATGATGCAGACCAGGGACCCGACGACGACAACAACGCTATTCCTGAAAGCCCCTGCTCGAAATACAGCATTCGAAGCAGCAGCCCCCGCGAGGCTCCTCCAATCCAAGAACCCACAACGGACGAGCTAGGATTGAGAAGAGCCGGCTACAGCCTCCTGCGCAGCCAGAATAGAAGCATTTCCCCTCCATGCCTCGTGCCGAAGGATCCATCGCGCTTCTATCACCAGCCTAATACCCCCAAACCCCCCCTTAGCATAGGCGGTAGCCGCACACAAGTACGAGAGACAAACAAGCCAGATCAGGCATCATCGCGAGATAAAGCTCCACAAAAGCTCCCTCGGTTATCTCAAGCATTTGTAAGATTGGATGGAACCGCGGACCCAATTCCTATCGATGATGAGGCGATTATTCGTCCGCCGCCCCTCCGAACGCCCCTAAGCATGCAAGGGATGGGGTGGTATTGGCCCCGCAAGAAATAAAGGAAATATTTAAGGTGGTATATTTAGTTAAGGGTGATGGGATCGATTAAGCGGGTTGTATGTTAACGATGGCCCGGGATATCGGCGTTACATTATGACAGTGGGAAAAAAAGCTTATATACCATGTACGATATATATTTCTTGGGAAGATATTATTGGCTTCCATTTTTTATTTTTATGCTTTTTTTTAGCTCTAGCTAGGTGGATTAACTAGGGCTTTATTTAACGGTTGATTTGACAGGTAATTGCGTTTTTTCATTTCTGTCGGTCTTGGACTTACTTAGCTAACTGATAGTTAAGTCAATCAAACCGCGCTGCATCGCTGAATTCTCTCCTACGCGGTGCTGTCACTAAGAGGTTATGGCAGAGGCCACCCGACTTTCGGCATTCCGAGAGACCCATCGGTAGCGCGGCTAACTCTCCAAGCGCTCGTTCCGCGTTTCCCTTCTGTTTCCCCCGGGAAGGATCCAACTCTATACTGACGTCAGCATACATTCATGCGGAAGTACCGGTGTTCTTTCCCTAGACATGCGCCCTTTCCAAGAGCAATTCAGGGAAGGAATGGCTCATTGGGTTATGTACGAAGGTGGAAGGTACGAAGATAACCGCTCCTTCCGTCTGGTTTCGCTATAGTGGCTTGTTTCTTCCGCGTATATCAGAGTGTCGCAAAACACACTTTAGAGAGAACGGAACATCAGCGTTATTATGCTTTACCATTCGAGCTTAATTCGGACATGGCGGCTGCTAGGATGATGGAGTCTATGAGTCTCCCTCTCTCTCACTCTCTCTCTGGGCTGTTTGTCGCATCCTTCCTACATTACACCCTTCCTACAACTACAACGCGGCCATTATACCACCATCCCGCATCGATAGCTGTGATATCCCTCCCATCCCGATTCCGTACACGCAACACCTATCCTATCCGCCCACTCCCGCCGCTATCCCGCCGCTTCCCGCTGAAAAAACAAAAAGAACAATGTTCAACACCCTCTTCTACTTCATGTCCCGCTCCAAAACCGTCAAAAGAATTACAGAAGCGGTGTCAACCCTCATCCTATCCGCCCTCGTCCGCCTCATGATCTTCACCTTCGACTTGTGGGATGTCTATCTCGATGCCCAGAGAGGAGCGGTGCCCGAAATCATCATCGGGAGCCCGTGGGCTCGATCGCAATGGGCGGCGGGGCGGATACAGCTATAAAAAACGCACGTTTTGGCCTGTCTGCTCTGTGGAGTTGGTGCGCTTACAATCGTGGGAGTTCGGCGGGGGATATCGAGAAGACGCGGGTGTTGGACTGAAAACGTGTTTGGCTCTCAATCTTTAAGTTCGAGGGAGAATTCTGGAATGCTTTATATCTATATTGATGGCCCTCCTGGATCAGATCTAGTCCGGGGTATTTGGATCGATATGATGACCCTGTGTGGATGGTGCAGACGGTACCAATGGACCATGTGGAGAGGATGGATGGCTTTTGGAAGAGTTGTATCTGAGACAGATGAGGGCGGTGGTGCGGGTGGATGTTATTCATTGTGAGGATGAGCCGTGGACGGGGTAGGATAGGGTAGATAGGGGGGGATGAGGAATAAGATTGCCAGCTCATGCATGCTTTTCCTCCATTCCCTTCCGCTTCTTCCCCGCGATCCCTACCACCTCACTCCCTTATTCTCTCCATATATTATTGTTAGCACTGGGTGTTTGGCGTTCATTTCCTTTCCCTGTCAAGGATATTTCCCCAGGATATATTTTGGCGCATTGGGCATCTGTTTTTGGGAATTGGCAGTGTTCTTTTTGTTAGACGCCTCCTTTTTTTGTCTCTTCGGATGGTTTTGCCTCCCTAGGAAGGTTTCCTGTCAGTTGTTAATTGCATTGGATTAGTTTGGAAAAGGGAACTTATTAGTCGAACGGGTATTATTACATAGTTAGGGCTTCGAAAATTCTTTTTGTTACTGATTCGCTGTCTCCTTGGAGAGGCTTCGTTATACGGGCTGAGTAAAAAAAAAACACTGGTTAGGCTTGTAAGAATATATTGCGCTAGCTAGACCTATCAGCCAAGCAGCCGGGGGCCCAAAAAAGGGGAGGAAGCATGAGAGCAAAATTAGAAACCACAGAAAAAAACCCCCCTTTTAAAAACTGAGGATGGAACAACAGCTCTTTTAATCTTTTTCTACTGTATTTCATCATGTTTATATTATTTACCATGGTAGACAATTAGTACGAGCAGCACTAATTATTGCGTTGCTGGCCCCTCCCTCCCCTCTTGCCACTTATTGCTACTAGACGTCCATCCCGCGTTTTTGGTTTTCGGAAATGAAAAACATGAACAAGTTTAAAAAGGGGGGAGGTAAGGTATAGATTTGAAGTGGTTCTAAATATTCAATCTATAAAGGAGCTGTTTCTGACTCCTGAGTATATTTGTTTTCACCATGTCTTGGATCGATAACGAGTTAGGGCAACCAAACCACGTGACTCGGGAACCCTAAATTAGTTAGTTCCTGAGATCTGATCTGCTAGAGGCTGATCCTTTTAACAGCAGTGGGGCATCTTTTCATCTCAGATCGCCCCGCATTGCACGGCTCTTTAGCGGTTCAGATTAACTTTTTTGTCTGATAGTTTGCCTTCTAATTTCAAGATACTATAAACATACTTCTCTTTGCCCCATCTCTTCCACTTGGCAGAAAATACGGACGTATATCTCTTGTTGCGCTGTCCTACCCCGGGGTACGCTCAGATCTCCGATGCCCAAGTCATGAGAGCTTGAAGCAAGCTATGGTATCAGGGGATGGCTTCTTGGCTGACTTGGAAAATTTGTCACGTTGGGACGCTATCGGCATGGCACTGCCATTCCCCAATCGTTGGCTAGGGTGGGAAATTGGCATCATCCAAGTCTGGTTCAGCAGATGCCCACCGGCCCAGTCTTTGCCAGGTAGGCACACGCCTCGCCGAATAACTCCGGTATTAATAAGGTTATCTGGAAGACGACTAATAGGAGACTGGGAGAATTGATCGACTGCAGCTATTTCCACCCTGACAGTGGGATTAACGATGATTTGCAAAAGTGGGAGGGAGGGGTGCTGCGCGTTGATGTGCATTCCGATGTGCCCCTCCGGATGGTATTACTGTCTCTGGATATATAATGTCTTGCCGGATTTTATCAACACCTTTTCTAGAGGAATGATCTAGAATATTCTGCATTTCCTATCTTGTTGGTATCCAGCGCATTTAGGCGCCCCAGTCCCTGCGCCACATGCCCAAAAACTGCTGCGTCACGGTCTACATTGGCCCGCTCTTGGCGGTTAGTGGGATCGGGATGTCGATACCTTAACCTTCTCCACCTTCAGATAATCTGATCCCATTGTGGGTGTTCGAGGGTGGATAGATGGATGGTAAACGCAAGAATACTGCGTCTGTGGTTGGCTAACCTATAACTAAGCCACTATCTCTCCGATATTCGGGAAACCTTTCCAGGGACACGGGGCTTGGTCCATGTTTTTCTGGTACATACCTTGCACGCATGGACCAAAAGCCTATATGCCTTCAGACCATTCGGGTGGCTTGCCAGATGGTGAAGTTAAACCTGCAAGTCGGCTAGAGCGCGGATCACATCGGCATGGAGAAGGGAATATTTCTTCCTTTGGCCGGACCCCGACCCTTTTGTCCGCATGCTCAGAAGTCGATAGGCCTAGCCTTCGCAACGGAAAGGGACGTTTTGCCTTTGTACAGTCTAGATTGCTTCCAGTACAAACATGAAGCACAGTATCTTCCCGGAAATTTCTTCAAACACTAATAAATCTAGGTTGTTTGCCTGGTTTGTGCCTGACAGGCTTGGCCTTCTCCATTTTCTAACCAGAAAATAGGGATATACAAAGCGAGCCATGTCCGAGGGTGAATGTCTGTTATTGGAACTACAATTCCAGGGGCAATTAACCCTGCAATGCTTGATGTTTGGTTCATGGTTCCCGCCATTGCAGTTATTACCACTTTGTTCCAGGCCGTAAGCTATGGAGTTGTCCTGGAGTCAATGGTTCCTGATAACAAGTGGGATTTCCGCAAGGGTCTCATTTGATAAATTTACTCCTCATATACTGCGTACGAGAAGTGACTCCCATCCTCGCTCTCCCTTCAAGTGCAATATTTCCCTTCTCACCACATGGCGACTCATAGCCTGGGAGATTTTAAGCTTGCCTCATTGGCAGCTGGCTTCTCTATTGGATTTGGAATTCTCACGCTATGCACGGCTATATCGCAGACGATGAGGGTGAAGTCCCCTCTACGGAGTGCCTATGTGTATATGGTATGGGGAGAGCTCATCGCTAATTTGGGACTTGGGATTGTCGGATGGCTTTTTCTTGAAGGGAGGATTCCGACTGGGTTAGTATACTGAACCCCCCTTTTCCCCTCTTGCGTACCCGATACATAGGTGAACGCCTGTTCTGATATCTTCTGCTTTTCGATATAGGATTCCGGTGTTTTTTATAATTTTGTTTTTCTGGGTGTTTGAGATACACTTCTTGCTGCAAATTATGATCAATCGGATCTACGTTGTGGCAGATAATAGGCGACTAGTCATGAGGGTGAAGTGGCTGACGGCCATATTTATTACCATGATCAATATTGCCGTCTTCTGTATTTTTATACCCTCACATTTGGACCCTCCGGTATCACAAACGTATGTCATTAATTCCTCTCCTTAAAGCTAGGAACCGCTTTGTCCACCCTTTTCTGAGTGATTCACATTCCTGGGGCAAATATATTTCTAATATCAAACTTCGCAGTTACGTTATCGTGAACCAATACTGGGATCGCTTATCCAAAGTCCTCATTTGCCTCGTCGACGCCGCATTGAACTTTTGGTTCATCTATATTGTCAGGCAGCGCTTAGTCCGTCACCACGGCTTAGCGAAATATGCGCCTATCGTTCATTTCAACACGGGCTTGCTGGTTTTATCCATCTGTATGGATGTATGTATCCTGCTATTTTTCAAAGCCTACCCCCCCCAAAACCCCGGAGCTTCATGCCCTAGACATATCCCGCATAATACCCCTCCATTTCCCACTGACACCATCTTTAGGTCGTCCTCATCGGCCTCATGTCCCTAAAAAACCAACTCGTCTTCATCCAATTCCACCCAGTCACATACCTCGTAAAACTAAACATCGAACTACAAATGGCTCACCTACTCGCCAAAGTCGCCCGAAAGGAGGTCGTGCGAGCCGTGCCCGGGGCCGGATCACATTCACACGGCACTAACATCCAGCTATCATCATCACGTCGGCAACTCAGCCACCTTAGCAAGGGGGGCGTAGGAGGAGCACGCTCCAGCGACATCCACTGCCCAACGACCATGGAGGCTACGGCGAAGTTCGAGAATCGCGATGGTGATGATGATGATGTCATGTATTTGGATATGGTGGGACGTGACGGGCTTGGGAATATTCATTTGAAGACGGATATTCATGTCCAGTCTGAAGAGAGGGTGGTGGGGGGGTCTGGGTCTGGGCGGGATCATCGCAATGCTGAGATTTATGGTAGGCGTCTCTCGCGGCAGCTTAGTGGGAGTGATAGGACGCTTGCGAATACGACCGAGGAGGACACGGAGCCGCTGAGGAATAGTAGTCCTAAGCAGGTGTTGTAAGGTTTGGGTTGATGGAGAGGATTTCGGGTGCGTTATGTCAGGATGGGTGGAATGGGGAGGGTGGGGTGGAGCGATCCCCCGACGTACCTCCTTTTTTTTCTGGCAACAAAATCATTTTCTTTTCTTGGTTGGCTATGTGAGGGATGTTGGGGCAGAATAGTTGTATTATTTTTGGAAGAGTGATTAATCATTTAATTACTTGATGGATATCATGACTCTCAAGAATGTACTGTACATACATACGATAAAAGAAATGTCGAGACCCTGCATATAACCACTATATGCGGTTTGAATAACGGAGTAAAACTCGACAGTTGCATAAACAATCCCCAAAACGAAAAAAACACAAAGAAGAATAGATTGAAAGTGCCTCCCAGCCTATAAAGAATTTCCTCCTCCATTGTTATCATCCCCTATGATCCCCAAAACCACCAGTTATCAATCGATGCCAACAGGCCCTACACAGTCATCGAGGTTGGTCTGATTGACAGCACCAGGAACCTACGAAAGATCTACATTAATATGGCATCTTGCAATCATTTATCCTATGGGCGTTTGAATTTGGAGTGTGAACGAACTTACATTGTGTACAACCGAAAAGGGGTCCCAGTGTGGATCAGTATGTGGTGCATATTCGATGCCATTCATGATGCCATCCATCTTCTCCGTTCCGTATATGTGCTTTAGCAGTGCATACGTCATGTCGAGGCCTAATTGTCAGTCTCTTGTTAGTGATCAGTTTCATATAGTTATGTCAGGCTTGAATCCCCTTGACTTTACCCATCCTATCGACATGTATACTTGTGGGCGAACAGACAGGGTAAAAATAGAGATAGATATCTCACCAGCCGCAACCCCCGAACTCGTCCATATATTCCCATCCTGAACCCACCTAGCACTCGGCACCCAATGCACCTTCGGTCCATTCTTCACCACCCGTTCCCACGCATTCTTATTCGTCGTCGCTTTTCTCCCATCCAAAATACCCGACTTTGCCAAGTTCGCTGAGCCCGTGCATATGCCGACGAGATAATCAACCTGATCATATCGGAGCTTTACAAAGTCTTCAATCCAGGTGTCACCAGCAGTGTCGAGAGCCATGTTGCCCACCCCTCCAGGGACGATGAGGATATCAAGCGCGGGAGCGTCTTGGGGAGTATGGGTTGCGATATAGGAGGCGGAGATCCAATGGGAATACTCCACTATCTTGTCGCTGGTTGACATTTTGTGTGGAGGATAGCGGGCAGGGACGGGCCCGGTGGTTTTGCCGATCATGGATAGTGTGATTTTGTACTCCCTTGATGTCTGGTGTAGTTGGGGTTACTTTATGGAGCGGAACGGGGGGGATTATGGAAATAGTTAATACATGGAATAAGATTTCTAGTGGGCCGAAGATATCAAGGAGTTCGGCTCCTGGGTACACGACCTGTCAGGAGAAAGGGGTTAGTAAGGGAATTTTTCATGTAGGGCTTAAACGAGACATACGTATCCGATTGAAATCGTACGAGCAGCATTGAAGGCATGGCGCTGCTCGTCCGTCAAATTGCCTGGTTGGGCATTTCCGCCGGATATAAAGATTGATGAGATGCTGGTAAGCAGAAGACATGCGGCCGACACGCCACCATTGGGAAGTATGGATCTGATCTGGGACAACATTATTTCAGGGGCTTAACTTCAATGAGGCAAAGTTAGCAAACGAGGACTCGTGGCAATCTCAAGCTCAAACTCGCGAGGATAAGCTCGATATTTAAACATAGCTGATCTCTATATATTTGCTTTCTTCTTGTGCGTTTCTGTTCTCATTCCTACCCCCCTTGGTATTTTCCAACATGCATTTCCGGGGTAGTTATATCTATCCTCGTAAAAGCCAAGACAGATTCAGACGAATTGAAAATTAAGTCAACTGTCACCGGTTGTTTCTGCGCCTGTGTTACCCACCAAAAACATCGTCATACGCACGCACGGCCCTTCACCATATCCTAATTTCCTATGGCAGTTCTGGATCTCGATGCAAATCAAAAATATCGATATCCTAGGAGATGCCGCATCTTATGCCCTTGAGCTGCCGCAGAGATCATGCACCAATGTCGATGATATATTTATACAGACCTCGCATCACAATATAAGGGCGGAATCTCTGTAAATATAAAAGTTCCACCCTGTAAGTGTAAAACGTTTGGGTTGGGATTGTCATAAAAATGGGGCATCCGAACGGGTGAAATGCCCATGGTTGGCATGGAGTTGTTGGCACGTCAAGTGGTGAGCAGGAAGCACGCGCCGCCAACCCGATCCCCTCCCCCGTTTGCACTGAAAGCTCCTCTTCTCTAGTTATGCAGGGCTATGGTTGGATCCTTGCCTGAAATAAACCAGAAAACTCCTCAAGAACAGGACTCCAGCCCTCTGGTTGAGACCAATTGAGTATGCTTGCACATAAGATGTTAGAATATACAGACAGACCTGCCAAAAGGAAAAGTAAGTTATCTATGTCTGAAGCACAGAGTAGCATGGGGAGATGCAAGAGAGTTAGGCATTGGATCACTCATGGATGAATTCCGGATTCTGCCTCTATTCAGCCTGAGGGGGGCTCCACTGCTGCAGATAATTTGCTGCTGTCATCATGCAAGTTAAGAAGCTTGGATCGCAATCTGGCAACAATGTGTAATGTTGTGTGACTGTCATATTTCTCATCGGGACCAGTTGGGTTATTGACACAGCATCATTTGAGACGAAACAACACAAAAGGCAAGCTGAAAGCCCGGGTCTGCCACGTTTTCAAAAGGAATGCCTTGGATGACTGTGTGGGTGTGCAGGCGGGAAGGAAAGGTCACGGCCCCCAGTTCAACCCTCGTCGTTCCGAATCCTTTGGGATCCTGATTGACAAAAGTGTGGAAAACGTGGACATCTCGTGGAAAACCTGCGGGGGAGGCCAGGCAAGGTTAGACATTAAAGCCCCCCCGCAATGGTGAGAGCATTTACCTCTCAGCTGATTCTGGTTGTAATGTTAAAACGTGCGGTGATCAACCATGTCTAACAGTATATGGTTAATTTGGAGAGGAGCTTGAGCAGATTCCAAGCCCTAGTTAATGCACAGATTGCCCAGGAATGTCAGAATTTCTAACGAATTGCGAGACTGCAATGTTGTGGGCAGATACATCACCTCCATGCAAAGCTCGTCCTTTAATTAAATAAAGGCGTCTCGGGATAGATATATTGAACATATAGGAACGGACCCCAGTGATGATGTCAAACCATGAGAACTTGAAGGTAAGAGCCAATTCACGAGCCGGGCGGTGGACAGGAGTTGGCGGGGGGGGGACTTATATGTGCGTATAGTGCCCCCTATCCCATAGCCGGCCATCCCAGTATTATTTTCCAGGTTGGCAGAGGCTGGATACAAGTGTCTCATAAGAAGCTGAGTATAAAAAACCCCCCAGCCAAGCCAAGTAAAAAGAAAGCGGCCCACATAGGCGAGACTCCTGAAAAACAATACTAGTAGCGAAAAGAGCGAGCCAACTTGTGGGGGTGATTGGATTTTGGAAGGAGATGTTGTTTGGAAATCTTTCCTCTGGGCTACTAGTACACATCCTGACTCTGACATGTGGCAACTGAACTGTGATTCCTTGGGCTTAAGGGACAGCCTCCCCCCTGACGTTTATGCTGGCTAGCTGAGAAGCCGAAGAAAATATTTGCCTTCTCTTCTGGCGCTTGCTCCCTCGACGGCAGGACGGGTCATGCATCGATGTATGCGTTTAAACGGCGGCATTAAATCATTGCCTATGCCGGGAAACAAAGCTGATGATACATGTATCCGATAGAAGTCCGCTTTTATGTGTCACTGGCAGTAAGATATTATGACCAGTAGAAGTTATCATATACTTGGAGAATATAAGCAGGTGTAGTTAAGTCAATGGCCGTGACGTCATGATTGTTGGCGCTTTATAAACTTCATCCAACCCGCTTCTGATTTCCTCTTCCCGTTGACTGATCGTGTCCCAATGGCAGCGCGACCTTTCTATTTCAACCTTTCCGCCAGGCTCATTGGTATGCTGGCACTCCCTCAGGGATGCAGGTCCTGCCATCACATCACTATAGTCTTAAGCCTGCCGCGGGCTGTTCTGATTCTTTTTGACTGATGGCCTAGCAAGCAATGATAGCCCGGCTTGTGAGGCAGGTCTACCATTTGTCTCTACTTCTTGTCTATTCTTCAAGAATCACTGGCAAGGATCTTTCCATGTCCTTCTCGCCCTACAATGCTATATAAACTTCTCTTTCCGTCATATACGCTAGGGCAGGCTGGGACTCCGTATATCTGAAAGTACTTGTTCGAGAACAACCCCCTCTATTCCAACGTCTTACCCCCCGGAGATCGAGCCGCAGCTCATGATGAAAACGCATCGAGACGGGGATCTCTGCCCAAAACCCAAAATTGCACGCTGGATACTCACCCCGCCGGCATCTTTGGTTTGAACCACCATGGATTCTGTCCTTCTCCCCAGGACTCGCAGCCAGTGGCAAAAGTGGCCCAATCTATGGATGGAGGCAACAACAATCTAACCCGTTTCTTGTATGTGGGAATTCCCTCTGTTCTGGACCCCACTGTTCCACCAACCCAGTGTATAGCTGGGATAGCTGGTACTGGATTCTCAGCCCTCACAAATGGGAAGGATGATGATTAAGTCTTTATAAGGGGTCTGCTTTCCCTGTTGGTTTAGATGTGAGAGGATATGACCACCACTTCCCCCTGAGCCTACTAAGGCGCTTCCCACCAAGCACTATATACCTGAACACTGTCTTACCCAGCCAGTCCCTTTATCTCTGCATAGTATGTCCCTGGGCCACTGCAGACACAACCATTTGCGTGCCCCTGTCCTCCTTTCTGCAGAGATGCCCGCGATGGCTGTGACACCCGTGGGGGTCGAGTTTCAAGCGCTCCGCTGAACAAGCTCGACGCTGAGAAGGTTCAACACTGGACTGGAGCGCAGGAGGTCTCACAGAAGTGGTTGGTATGAGCAGTTCCAATTCCATCAACCAAGATGGAATTGGAGAGCCATCTAGCCCAAAGGTTGGCAGCGTGATCCAAGCTCTGGTTCTGACAGCTTTCAGCAGAACAACCAATCCTTGTGGACTTGGGGAGCAATGAACAGAATTCTTCAGATAACATCAAACGCAATATCACTGGCCCTGATATATGCACCGGCGCCACAGGTGGAGAGATTGCAAATAACCCATCTTTGGGCTTGGAACTCCTGCCAATCCTTAGGGGAGAGCACCAGCTAATGAGGCGGCAAAGCGCGCGGCGCATGGGTGATCAAGTCGAGATTCCTTCCACTTTGGATGATCCTCGGGAGACAGAAAAGCGAGGTAATAGGAGTGATTCATGCGATCAGGAGGTAAAATAGACAAATCACGTGATATATAATGTTCAAACAGGCCAAGCCATGTCTGTCTAGCGCGACGCGAGAATAATTTCTCCACCAGACAGCGCTTAGTTCTGAACAAAATCGCAACGCCAACGCCGTTCCAAATATGCAGAATATGGGGGCGGATGGGCCCCACAGCCTTAAAAATGCGCCGCTACTTAAGGCGACTAACCCGCCAACGCCTGGAGGAGAGACCGCGATCAAATCCTTGTCGCATTTCATTGCTGGCGCGTGAGTTCGTCAGTCTTCGTCTCTCCGCTCCAATTTTCCAGTACTGACTTTCTTTTCTGTTGGGCAGAGGTGGAGGGATAGCAACTGCGCTCCTGACATCCCCTCTAGATGTACTAAGGACTCGTTTACAATCCGATTTCTACCAAATTAAATTCGACAAGAATCGGCCCACTGCATTACACCCAATACGTACGCCCGTCCATCATTTCTATGAGACTTTCCGCCTCCTGTTTTCCATCCACCGCGCCGAGGGGTGGCGGAGCCTCTTTAGGGGTCTAGGGCCTAATCTCCTCGGTGTTGTCCCCGCCAGCGCGATCAAGTTTTACACATACGGTAACTGCAAACGGTTCATTTCTGAGAATAACATTTGCGAAAGGGATGGTGTGTTGGGGCATACCATTTCAGCCGCCACGGCGGGTATAGTGACGGGCACGGCTACGAATCCGATATGGCTTATAAAAACGCGGATGCAGTTGGACCGGTCCCGCCAAACTACTACTACCAGCACGCTGATGATTCCGAGACGTTACGAGAATAGCCTTGATTGTATTAGCCAGGTGATTCGGCAGGAGGGCTTTAGAGGACTGTATAGAGGATTAGGGGCGAGTTACTTGGGAGTGGTGGAGACGACATTGCATCTCGCCCTCTACGAGCAAATGAAGGTTGCGATTAGGCGAACGGAGACAGTGCCCAACAGTTCAGTCAGTTCCCGAGCGATAGAGTCGATTGGTATGGGTGGTGCAGCAGGTTTTGCCAAACTTCTCGCAGTTTTCGTTGCATATCCTCACGAGGTAAAAAAAGTTTTTTTATACACACACACACACACACCCCGTGTTTTTAATATTAATATAATCGAACGCACCGGTTGACACTGTATATCTATCTTAGGTTGTTCGAACGAGATTACGACAAGCGCCCATGAGTGATGGCCAGCTTAAATACACCGGCGTTGTACAATGCTTTCGACGAATATGGGTTGAAGAGGGAACCAGAGCATTGTATGGTGGTTTGACTCCACATCTGCTCCGTGCGATCCCATCTGCTGCGATTACACTTGGTGTATATGAGATGATATTGGGGGCATTTGAGAGTTCAATATAGATAGATAGCGGTTCTGCTATTTGTTAGTTAGGGGGGAGCTGTAAGATTATTTTTGGAGTGTCTGCCATTAACTCTCGCTCTATATTTCTCTTCTCTCTCTTTAATTATAGAAAATGGGTAAATAAGGAGCCAAAAATCAGTTCCTGTGAGCTCACATGCACCCCATGCAGGCGGGATTATAGTCTTTCCGCAACTTGCTTAGTATGGGACACTCGCTGGCTCGTGTGAAATCATCCTCGAAACCGTAATGATTTCTACCCTACTCTCTGGTATAATATAGGAGTGATATCGATATTACCCCAGCATCAACGCCCTTACATCCTAGGGTTAGATCAGAAGAGAGTAATCGAACTTAAAAATGTCTTTTAACATTGAAATCGCGGTACATAAAGTTCACTCTTTGAAGAACGCCTGTAGTGGTGGGTCAAAGAGCATCCATGCTGAATGCCACACCCACAGACAAACCCCTAAAACAAGTAGATAGAAACAATCGAAACCACGACCCTCCCAGCGCCGTAACACCATCAAAGCCACCTCCCCGTCACTTGAAAGAAATCATTAGAACTTCCCCCCATCGATCGACCACAACAAATTCATTTTGTCATCTACTCACTCGTAGTCCCACTAACTAACTAACTACCCCTTCCCAGAACCCTGACAGATTGCGCAGGCACCTTCGCCTCCTCCCATGCCGGAGCCGCCGCAGGATGGACAGGGCTTCATTTTTCTTCTGTTATTGTTCTGGAAATCAGTTAAGTGGCATCACTGCAAAATGAGGGACGGGGGGCGCACTTGTTCTTTTGAGGCTCGTGATGATGAAATTGATGGAGGTCAGGTGGGTTCAATTGCTCTGTTTCTTTCGTAGTTGAGAAAGGAAAGGAGGTCAACAACGCAAGATCTTGGGATAACATCCTATGTCTTGAGAAATGGTCGGTTTGGGAGGGTTTTCGTGGTTCTTATATCCTGCTATTCTGCGCTCAGGGGTTTGCTTCGTTGCGTTCTTTTCTCAACGCAAGACCGCTTTGGAATGCTGGCTGGCTAAGCAAACATCCCTCCCTACAGGAGGTTGATTGTTGTGTCGCGCTGGTCTCTGGGCGGTATTTCATATTTTTTCTCAAAGTTTGATACGATCAGGTACCAACAACTAGCAAGGTCGGGGAAACACCGGCAGGCACTATGCCGCTGTTTGACTTGAAGATGGGCAAGCAAATGGCACTGCAGAGATTGCCAGGTTGAAGGAACTCTTGGGTTCACAAACATAGTAGGCCGCGAACACCCAGTCCAGTCCCTTCAGCAGATGATGCACCCACACATTTGCTCTGGTCGGAGGAAGTTTGTGACGGCTCCCTGTGTCGCGTGGCCAGGGTTATTTGCTGCGTATATTGAGTTGTTGCCAAAGGATATGGTTGAATGCGAAGATTCTCCTTCGAAGGTGAGTGATTCGCTTTAGGAGGCGGCAGGCTGATTGCTAAGAAAGTCGCGGCTCTGGTTTCTGACGAGGATCATTTAGAGCATCCCGCAGTTTGCAGCGAAAAAAACCACCTTCCAATCCCCAAGACACATTATTGCATCTGAGCGGCTAACGTGTTGTTGTACCATCCATCCGCCTTCCAGCCGTAATTCGATAGGGGGTTTATGAGCGAGACCCGTGACGTGAATTAGAATTAGAATTCGACCTATTAAATTATGATTTTTTTATTAAAGAGCCTGGTTTTTAACTCTCATGAAAAGGATTGATTGTATCCCACAAACAAACCCTTTCCTTACACGATTCGGCGTTCCTCGGTGAGCTTAGTTGCAGCTTTGCGTATGATGGCGGGAGGCTTATCGCCAGCAAGCAAAGCCGAGCTTGTACAGTACATACAATACAACCCCCATAAACGCGCGAGGAATGGGATCCTCAAGGGCGACGGGATGATGATGAAACTTTGAAGGAAAGCGTCAATCTTCGTGCTCTCTTTCAAATGCAACTCTATCCAATCCTAGATGTGATTGAAGCTCATTGTGCTGTTTTGTTGAGTTGACTGTCTCCGTTAAGTTAGTACTATATAAGTTATCCAGACAACAAGTAGAAAAACTCACATACGGCGTGGAACGCCTTGCTTCAGAGGGTTTCAAGCCTGCCTATATGTATGTGCTTTGTTCTTTTTGCCCCCCTGATGGTTCTTTCTCTTGCTTTGCAAGGGAGAAGAGAGAGAGGATGTGGTTTGCTGAACATTCTGCCCGTGCATGGATTGGACCAGGAAACGCCCATACTATCCAATTGTTTCACATTGTCTGGTGCTGTGAATTCAGGTTGCTCTCAGATGATAGTTCAAGAATGAACCCCATGCTGGTGCGAACTCACTCATTCTGCTGGTGCGTATTACCGGTCATTGGCACGGAACATTCAGGGGGAAAAGGGGGCGGTTCGGAATATCATGGGTCCGAAATTCGCCACAACGGGGCAAGTGTGCTTTAACTTGGCGGGGTTAGTTATGCGGTTGTTTTTTGTTAGGGCAGAGAGGTTGGTTGATTAGGGGGGTCGGAGCGATGTATCCCGCTCTGTCTTCATCTCGTTTTCATTTTCGGTTTCATTTTCGGTTTTGGTTTCACTTTCACTTTACTCACAAGAACTTGTTTTCATTTTCAAAGTGTACACTCAACCATACGTAATAGGCACATGAACATAGGAATGTATGGTATTCAAAAATCGGCGTCCGTTTTCATTAAAAGTGAGACCTGGAGTATATATATATATCAAAAACAACACAAGTAAAAAAAAATAACATGGAAATAGCAAAAAGATATCTGATATATAACAAAGAAAAAAAAAAAACAGAACAACATGGGAATGAATACATGAATGCGTAAATTTGTAGTAAACTTGCTCAAAAAATTTGACGACGGGGGGTATTCCTTTCGCTTTCGAGGTTGAGTAGTACTATAGGGATGTTCGTTTCTCGGATCGAATCGGGGTGTGTATGTGCGTGTGATGTAGATGTGTGGTGGAAGGGAGTATTCCAGAAAAGTTGCATGCACCATAGGCGTTTTGATGCATGATGAAAAGGCCTCGTAAAAAAGATTCCGTTCATGAAAGATACGCCATTTCCGGTTCTAAGAAAATCGAAGACACCTCAATGCCTTTCTCTCTTTCTCTCTCTTTTCGTTTGTTATTTTATTCATATAGAAGTCTTGTCCATTTATGCACGCGAATCGTGTCTGAATGGCTCATATGCCATATCGCGACCGGCTGGTGGAGCAGGCATGGAGGTGAGAGGGACAGCGGAGCTGCCCTGGGGGCCTCCGTAGGGGCTGGAGACACGCTCGTAGGTGTAGGGAGTCTTCTCGGCATAGGTGCGCTTGCCACGTCGATCGTCGTGGCCGTATGGTGAGCGGCCAGAGCAGCAGCACACGCTGAAGAGCCAGAAGAGTCCGGAGGCGAGGGAGAAGGCAACGCCAATCCATAGAGTGGCGAACATGTTCTTTCCAAGCGAGGATTTGATCTCGTATGGCTTGAGAGAGGTGTTTACTGCTCCGACCAAGATGCCGTACAAAGCGGTAGCAGTGACGGCGGCGGCAATGTAGAAAAAGGAGGAGACCTGGGAGTGGGTTAGTTTATGTTTGTTGAACTTCTTTTTTTTAAAAAAAAAATTTGGGGGTATCGAAAAACATACACTTGAAACGACGGTCGTTACCAGGCTACCCCATCTGCTGAAGATTGCGGAGATACCAACGAGGATCTCGACAAGAGTAGCGACGAAGGCAATGACGAAGGCGACAAACATCCATCCGGTAACCTTTTTGTAGGCACTGATGCCATCATCGAGACGCTCTGGGAGGAAACCCTCGGCTTGGCTATCGTCGAGACCCCATTCAGCGACCGGGTCGAAGTAGTACTTGGTCTTGCGGTCGGTGCATTTCCACTCCTTGTCGGCTTCATCTTTGTAGCAGTGGTTCCACAGACCAATCAAATAGTAATCATGGATCTGGCCCCTGCCGTCTGCTTGCTGGAGACCGTGGGTAAATGGTAATAGTTTCTCGGCTATGCCATCTGAGTTTGTATCTATGTCTTTTAGATCGGCCTGAGTGAGGAAGAAGGCATTAGCAGAGATATAGGACGGTATTTTCCGCATGAATTGGACGCACCTTAACAAAGTAGAATGTGTTCAGCGGACTCGAGGGTTTTGTCATGCCCAATCCGACGAGGATTAGACATGCCAGCGAACCGAGTGTGAGGATGTATGGCGTGAAGATACACGCGATTCTGCCTCCCTTGCCCATATTGACGGAATGTGAAGATTAATCTGATGCGATCGAGAGGAAGAGAGGTGGGAGAGTAGATGTCGAGAAGAGGGAGATTGGGGGAGAGGAGACGGAGGACGTTGGCTGACGAAGTGGAAATGCGGCTGAAAATAGATAAACACGTCGGAGATTAGGCGGAGGGTATCAACGCTGTGCACGAAACGAAGAGTACACAACAACGGCGACAAGAACAACGAAAGACAGACAACGTCTGCGAAACACAGCAGAAAATAAGGCTGAGGACAGGACAATGGGATAGTTGACAGAAAATTCTGCTGACGGCGAGCAGAGATCCTTTTTATTGCTGGCGATGCGCAGTGTCGGAGTGCCAAGACGCTGCTCAGGATGCGCTAACCCCCCGCTAGCCATGGCTGAGACGGCGGGCCGTGGCAGTACGCGTGGTGGGGGCTGTGGCTGGCTGTTTCCACGACCGGGCAGCGAGGAATTGGGCAAATAATACGCGTATAGGGCGTGGCAATACAGCAGGAGGAGCAGCCCTGCTCGGCTACGGCGAGGAACGGGCCATGCTGTTTCTATTTTACGACCACGCTAGGCTGCTTCTGGCCTACTGCTGTGGCTGTGGCCGAGGGTACGTCCGGCGAATACCTGCTGCTAGGCCTGTTCGGGATATTCTGTGGCATCTCGCATGCAGATGAAGACGGGGGGACTGGTATTTCTGGTATTGGTATGGTCAGCATGTTCATGTTCAGCTGTATCCACATGCGGCTGTCGACTCCTCCAGGGCTTCCACTCGACGCAGCCTATCAGGTGGAGGAAAATAGAAATGCCCGAGCCCTATCCTATCTACGCGCTAGCCATAACGGCCCAAAAGTTCTTATTTGTGACCTTTTTCAGCATGAAGATCGTACTTTTCACCGCAGCTGACTGCGAGCAAATACGTACAGGAAAGCATATTCCATAACATAGCCAATTTGTCTGTCGCAACATCCTCTTCACCATAGTATTCCTAATGTCCGCAGCTTCGTCGACAACCGCCTCACTGCTCAGATATTTCTCTTGCTCAGCCCAATCGCGTCACTCTTCTAAAAATAGTCATAGGGTGCCACAGTCCATCTTGGCAAGACCCACATTCCCCATAACTCTGCTCCATCAATTCCTAATGCAGCTAGCGCGTTGACCCGTAGTGCTGAGCTAAATCTCCACCTCCAGAATTCCTTCTTCCTTGGATGACAGACGAATTCCGGCTAACGAGCTTGCATTAATACGCGGGACGACGTGTTGAGTGCCTATCTCAGGGCATGGTTCAAGCTATTTTCTGACAGTGGAGGCCGTCATCGTCAGCCATGGAGGAGAAGGACAGGGAATGGATCTAGCTTTCTGGCAAAGGGAATCAACGGCATGCAGAAAGCTTCCTGATATCTTCAAACTCTGCCCTGCCTTCGCCTTACCCACTAATCAAAGTCAATTGGGCATATCCATGACGAATCTTCATTTCCTCAGCCATTCATCTCCTGGACAAACAGAACTTCTCTTCTGTGGCATTTATTATTCAATTAACACAGAGCTGCAGGTCCCGAAACACTTACGTCGCCAAATCGTCATTTGGCAACTTATCCAATGAAAAATACGATCAGCCACAGCAAATCACGCGATGGAAGAATTCGAAACTGACTCATGCAAAGCCACATCTATGCGTGTTTGATTTCAAGTCGTGACCTGCAAAGTCACTTACAGCCCGGTGATGGAGTGAGCTGTCCTCCCACTCTGAAAACTAGGTTTGTCCGCTGTGGTACAAGCAACGTACACACTCTTCTACGAATACACTGCACACAGGCATAAAGCGGGAGTCAAATGACCTAACTACGAGCACCTATCGTACACACAGCCCAACTTACACCATGTTAATACAGTTCCAGCTTGACTTTCAGCAGCATTCGATGCTTTACGCCAAACAGGCGCATCTATTGCGGGAGAGATCTAATCCAGATCCAGATCAGAATTTCAACCAACCAACCAACAGATCCACCATATTCTCTGTGGTTAAACTCCATACTGTCTACTCCGTACACCGCCAAGCGCATCCAAAGCGACCCCGCCACAATCGCTTCATCATCTATTCCATCAACCCTGCATACGCATACATCCTCTAATTCTTGCCCAATCAGGTAATTATCAACCCGCGCCCAAATTCTAGCCGCATCCATGGGACTGTTAAAAGCTTTGCATGAGTGATGATATCCATATGGTCATCATCAACAGCCAATAACTAACATATTCCCTCACAAAAAACCATCCTTTGCCTTCTCTGGGCTGTGATGGATCATCATGGTCTGGACTGATATGATGGTCTCTGCCCCTCTGATCATCTATCTGACTAGGCATGTTGCTGCTGCTGATACTAAACATGGATAAGAGCTCTTTACCCAAATGGGGCTATTTTGATTTAACTTGGTTTGAGTAAGTCAGCCTTGTGTAGGTGTGGGGTTTTGGGGGGGGGTTTAAAAGGGACGGGCGAGAAAAGCTTGGTTTTTATAACAGGGGTGAGATGTTTTATATGAATTGATTGGCTTGTTTGGGTTTTTTCGAATTGTTGAGGTTGATGTTCTCCTGATTAACTATATAAGCTGGTTTGTTGATTGGGGGTTTCAAGGAGAGTAGGAACATCAAGCAGAATCTGTAGGGCTGCTTGGTGCCATGGTTCTATTTATGGGACTGCTTGGTGGTTTAATCGAAAGCTGATGTGATAAATTTTTGAGCTCCCATGTGGATAGCTAGATATGGTAGGCGCTCCAGGCTGTTTAAATGTGGGTTAAACGTATGATTTTCAAAAATATATAACCACCTCAGGTAAACTGCACTTTATAGACAAACACAATGATATATACAAATCACCAAGCCCACCTACACAGTCATATATTTCGTGGGAATAGTTCGTTCAATCATCATAACAAAAGTCATTCATCAGCCCCATAAATCCCACCCACCTACCACTCATACCGAAAAACAACCCCCTCCCCCTCCCCCTCCCCCTTCCCCCCCGCCATCTCCCCCCACGCCTCCAACCCCTCCACCACCGCCCTCGAAAACTCCCCATCAAACTCCTCCCCACTATACTCCCTCCCCACCCCAAGCCTCCACGTCACCCAATCCTCCGCCATCACCCCCTCCGGCGCCCTCACCAACCCAATCGCAACATCCACCCACTTCGGCCTCTCCTCACACCAATAAAACGCCGTCGCCCCGCACGTACCGCAAAACGCCCGCCTCACGCCTGCCGACGACTCGTACGTTTTCGCCGTGCCGATGGCAAAATCGGGTCCCATGGCGGGCTGGAGTAGGTGTAGTGGGATGAATGTCCAGGGGACCAGGTGGGTGCCGCTGACGAGGCGGCAGTCGCTGCATAGGTCTAATGTGGCGATCCATTTACGTGGGGTTAAGGGGGAGATGCGGCTTTTGTAAATGGGGTCCGCGAGGACGTCTGGGGTGGGGCGGGGGAAGGAGATGGAGATCCCGCCGCAGTGGCAGGAGGCGTGGAGGCGGTCATCGCCCTGTGCTGTTGTTGTGGCGGGTGAATCGGATGTCGGATTCGCGGCCAGTGGGCGGTTGGCTGGTAGTAAAGCGCCGGTTCTGTCTCCGGCATAGAACTTCATCTCCCTCCCCGCTACGCGGGGTAGTAAATGATGGAACCCCCAGCCGGGGACGGAGTCTCCATCTATAAAGATATGTTTGTCGATGACGAAATTGTCTGCAGTGTTATGATCGGTACTAAAGATGGACGTGGACACGGTCCACCGCTCCTCGTCACCGACGGTTATATCAGCGACCTGGCAGCCGCAGGTGCTGCAGAAGACGATGCGGCGGGCGGTATCCGCGGAGTGCTGGTAGGTGGTTAGTGCCTGCGGGCCGCTTGGATGGATCCAGGATGGTTTTATATCGGCGGGCAGGCCGGCGTGGAAGACACAGGGGGCGCCGTGTGTGTAGCGGCAGATGCTGCAGTGGCAGAGGTGGACGGGGAGGGGGAGGAGGGAGAGGGGGACAGTGAGGGTGTAGTGGATTGCTTTGCAGTGGCACTGGGCGGTGAGGGTTTTGGTGGGGGTGGGAGTTGGGTCGGACATGGTGAGGA
Source organism: Emmonsiellopsis sp. PD_5 (assembly GCA_032988985.1). Taxonomy (NCBI): domain Eukaryota; kingdom Fungi; phylum Ascomycota; class Eurotiomycetes; order Onygenales; family Ajellomycetaceae; genus Emmonsiellopsis; species Emmonsiellopsis sp. PD_5. The sequence goes on along the minus strand of JANTQI010000018.1, from coordinate 70,620 downwards.
TGTTTCTATCTTTGTTGCTGATGACTTGGGGTTGGGGTCTGTGAGAGTTCACTTGATTGCTGAGAATGGGGTTAACTAATGAGCAAGCAGCGTTGGCAGTTTGGTGGCCTCATATTATCCTAACTGCGAGCCCCCTTTTATGTTGCAGACGCGGGGTAACGCGGGGTAACGCGGGGTGGACACGAGGTCAGGTGACATGGATAGCCCTATCACATTAATTTGACACTCAGCTGGCGGCCGATCTCCTTTTCGATTAATAATTCCAGGCCTGGGTCAAAATGTTTCTCCAAAAATCAGCAACTGGCCTCCTCTCCTCCCACAGTATAAAAAGTGTCTCAGTGCGTGCCTTTAGCTTGACGCACTGCTCTTCGAGCCCGACGGTCGAGATATTTCAATCCGGACGCGTGCTCCGCAGTGTGGACCAGATGCATGCTTAGGCTCGGATAACTCTTTCATTTTGCCTGCGACTCGAGGATAAAGATGCAGAGACCGTGGGGAAGACAGCTGCGTTTCAATTGAATTCTCGAGGAGTCGCGTTCAATGGGTATCAATCGAATGAGCGAGACTTTGTGTGACTATGGTGGAATATTTTGAAGTGCGTCGCGGTTGGTGGGTGGTTTATGAGACTGGATCTTGTAGGAGAGTCTCTGGTCATTGAGGAAGAGCGGCAGCAATGGATCGAAGGATATCATTGCAAACCAGGGCACGAGGGGAAATGTGCATTGATGCCTCCAGCTTCACCCTGCCATTTTAATGTACTAACCCCCCACCAGAAGGTGTGTGACGCGTATATAGGTGGTAACTACTACAACCATCAGCACGACTGCGCCCAGAAGCAGTCTTCCACCACCTCGACGATGGACCACAACCGGACGCCTTCTCCTGCATTACTGCCAGGAATCAATCCAGCAGCATAAGCTTCAGCATCTCCGCCATCGCCACTACAGATCATCCTCGCACAGCGACTACGAAGCACCCCTATGTCTTGACACAGTTTATCCTAATAATCAAGCGTGTCTGGGATGTCGAGATTGGAAAACCCCTCATGAGCACGTCTTCCGTTAATCTCTGTCCTGACGATCAAGAAACGTACCGCAATAAACCTTTTTCATCTGAATATCGGCGAGAACATGATGCTGCTGCTGAGTGTGTTGCAACTGATTATGGCCTTGAGTTTACGTGTTGTATGTTATACGACATCGCGAAGATCCCGTATTCGGAGTAGGCGCTGAATTGTCTGGAGTTTCGGGGTATGGATAGAAATCCAAGTCAACGATGGCAGGGGAAATAGCCAGCCCAGAGAGGAAAAGCTTTAAATGGCGTTGTCATTTAGGATACGGCCGCTCGACTGACATCCCAGCTCCTAATATCAAGTGGGGGACGGAGAAAGTGGCTGCTAAATGAAACGATTTGGATTTGGGATTCACAAACTCTTGCGTTGATGATCAATGTTTTGAGCATAAATCATTTTTACGGGACTCCTCTTATTTAGGTTCCCCGCTTAAAGTATCAATGACCTGTCTGTCCTCCTACATTTCCGGTATCCCTGTCAGGCTGTCACGAATATGACCTTGCGAGGCTGTGTATTGGAAGACTTCCTGCGGCCTGCAGCCTCGTCCAGCCTGCTTCACGCCAGTACTTTCTAGCCGCCCAGACTGGCTGCCAGCAGCCGCCCCTCCCTCAGAACATTCTTTCAATTCTGATCGATCATTGTGAAATTTTACCAGCGTTCCATATGAAAGAGAGATTATCGCCAACAATAGCCGTGTATGGCTTAATCTAAATCCAGTTTCTCCTCCCTAGACTTCTGTCTTGCACAAAGCCATCCCTCGCCCCCGCCCGAACGAAGCAAAGAAAGCCCTCCTGGTTATTATCACCCTTTGTCGAATTGCCAGGACACGCCGCTCCTACCACTGCCGCCGCAAAAATGGAGATCGCTTCATCAAACTTCCCCCAGCAGGGACAGGTTGACTGGGTCGCCCTGTCCAGTTCTTCCCTCACATTTACTCGCGATCTGCTAGCTCGCCTGGCTAAAGCCGATATCCATCCCAACACCGTCGCAACAGGGAGAGTGTTGTTCTCTGCATTCTCTGTTGCCCCTCGCGTACAGAACGAGATGCTGGAAGTCTTGAAGACCCTGAAGTCCTTCCAGTCATATGGAAACCTGATATGGTTCGGTTTTGGTGTGAAATCCCTTGTCAGGGACCTAGCAGACTCCGAACAAGGACTGGCTTGTGTAGCACTGTGTTCTTGCTTATCGATGTCTTACGGCTCATTCTTTGCGGGAACGGTTTTACGAGACTTCGCCAAACATCGCGGAGCACTAACCGAATTCATTCCATCCGTCCACCAATGGTCAACACTTGTGGATCTATGTGCCGGTTCAATGGCTGGATCTAAGTTTCCTTCTTTGTTGGAAGGGTTGATTCGATTAGCTATTCCCCGAACTGATCCGTCTTCCCTCAAACCAACCTCATCTGGAGCTCTTTCAAGAGCTCTTAATATCGTGGCCGATATTTCCCATGGAAAACTCGCCCGTGCAACATTCGTGGGAGGCCTCGATTGTCTATGGCTGGCTGCTCTGTCAGAGTGGCTTCTATCTTTGAAGGTTGAAATAATCAACGCCGAAAAGACGATATATCTCTCGTCTACAGCCAATACTTACGGCCACAGCCAGGTGGTTATTATTCTGGACTCAACCGATGAATGGAAAGCTGGCCCCCTGCTAGATAGGAAATGGCATATTATTCCAACAGGTTCCAAATTATTGGATATCCCCAAGCTAGGAACGCCAACATTTTCTGGAACACATTCTGACTGGACCACTATTTTGCGTGATACATTTGGCTCTAGCTTCTCTAAGCTGATTGACGAAAGTATTATGGATCAGGTTGGGGTTTCCCTGATTGCCTCTTGTTGTGAGGGGCGGAACGGTCGGTCCCCCCTGCAGAGGGTATTGCGTCTCGATACTAGTACCAATTGGCGCTTTAGTCCCCGCCATCCCCAGTGGTCAACCCTATGCGAATTTGTTTCCAGTCGACTTCCAGAACTCGCAGGGATAATGGACAAATGTGGAAATCTTAAGGGAGAAGCTCGAGATCTGGATCTACCTACTAGCCAGATCAAACAATTTTGCCCGTGTACATCATGCAGAGAAGGCAAACGAGGTTCGGAGAAGGAACCATTCTGTTTACGCACAGTGGTAGAAACGATTGCAACCTTCTTGTGTATTATAGGAGTTCTAGAGGTGGAAACTTCGCTGTTGCCATGCCCTGCGGGCTTACGTATACTTTATATGAGATTCCGTACCAGTGAGCTTGGAAGCTGGTTCGAACCAAAGGAGAACATTCTACTGATCACCCTCGAGATTTTTACCGGAAAGACACAGCGCGCCGACAATGTTGAAATACCAGACTCTTCTGCTCTCGGTAACGACGGAATATGTGTCTTTTACCGTGCGTTGGAAGATCTGGATTTATCGCCGGAAGAGGCTTTCAAACTCCGCGTGGTCCAAGGTCATATCGAATTCGAGGGATCTGCCAGGGCACGTGTGGGCGCGTTTGACGAGCTGGAATATCCCTATAGGTTCGACATCAATATTCCTGAACCTGGGCCACACGTATCATATTCATTGATTGTGGAGGAAACGCCTCATTCCAAGGTTATAAATGCTGCGTACAGGGTATTGGGTTGCCCTCAGCCTCGCGGATCGCTTGTTAACATCCCAATCCTTGCGGACCATTATGCCAACCAACGCAAAAGTATGTTTCGCTGCTCGAAGGATTGTTCCCATGCACGCAGATCCGTTGATGCCCTAGGGGCAGATATCAACCACCCAATGGAGACCATGTCCCTGAATCTAGGGTGGTCGGTAATCCAGCACCCATCTAAAACAACGATCACAGTAGTCCAGGCAGGCTTTCCTCGACTGTACCAACAACTTAACTTTCAGTTGCCCCCAGGAGGGCCAGGACCCAGCAGGCCCCACCCAGTCGGACCCGGCAGGCCCTACACAGTCGACCCCCACACAGTCGAAATTGCGGACGTGTGCTCGTGTCTGCCCTGCCTTGTCCGTTGGTGTAAAAACTACCACCCCAAAAATGATACTGTCAAAATTAAGTTGCGCACTCCATGCCAGCCCAATCAATGGAAACTCGTGTGTACTAGAAGTCCACAGTTTGACCTTATCCCGCTTCCCGAGCGATAACATCCTGGCCTTAAACATTTTATACCGGTTTCGCAGTCTCAATAGGTTCCCGATACAAATGCTATCGGCCTAGATGACCTTTCTATATGCACCCATCATTCCGTGGACAAATTTAAGCGAAATGGAGTCGTCTAAGAGTGGCATTAAACCCGAGTCAGTTACTATGGTTGTGGATATGATGCACGTTTGGTGATATCATTGGGATATGGGCAATTTGAGAAAAAGGTGGATCTGATTGAATTTGAGCAACGCTGGATTTTCCGCTGCCCCCCTTTCATTTGATGGAGTTCTGATGGTTATACACTTGTTTGGAGATGGAAAGGGCGCACTCCTTTCCTGCTGCCATGATTTTCTAGTTGTTTGGGGGGTTGGATTTCATTTTCCCCAAGTCGGTTTCTGTCTCTACCGAATCATGGTTCTAGTGATTAAAGTCACTTGAGCTTTATCATATAAATATGATATAGCCTCTTGGGTATCACCTAAAACATATCAATATCTGAAAACAATTGCACATAAATAGCATAACCCCAATATCCCATCAGCCCGCTTTCTTTCTTGCCCTGTCCACACCATCCCATCCCTTTCCACAGGATAGCCCTAAAAAATATACCTAAAATTGATATTCTCCTTATCCGTCAAGTCATCAAATGCATGGACCAGATTCGTATCTGGCCCGCTCTCCCCACGCTCCGCAAGAGTCTTATCTTTGATGTCATTCTGCCGCTTCAGATACCATCGCAAACCGAAAATTACAAACAGGAGCACGCTGTAGCAGGCTATATGCACGGAAAAGGCAATGAAATACTTTGGTGCATCCCATGCTAGGAAGACTTGGGGGCCTGTTGAGAAATTTGGAGGATTAGTTTTGTTCACTGGACCGCTGTATAGTATGCAAGCCCCAAAAGGGGGTTGACACAGTCGATTATCTATGGGTGGGTACGTACCAATTGCATTCCCGACGGCCCAGGCGACGAATGTTGCTGCGACTACCGTTGCCTTTTTGGTTTGGCCCGCGATGTTTCGGGAGACCATTGAGAGAGTGAGGGTCTGGGCGGACCAGAAGGAGAGGGTGATGTAGTAGCTGATTAGGAGGCCGACTTTTGTGCCCATGTTTTTGTTCTCGACGGTCATGAGGACAATGGTGCCGATGAAGGAGCTTTATGGAAGTTAGGATATTAGCTATTTTGGTTTGGATTTGGGGTGGCTTCGGTTATGGGAATGGGGGAATCAGAAATAAGAAAGAGAAGGTACTTACGGGATCACAAAAGCGCCCATGATAATCAAATTCTGGCCTGTCCTTCGGACCAGAAATGCCGACGTGAGGAGCACGATAATGATATAGAACCCCAACACCATCGCTAACAGCTGCGTCTCCAAAGTCGTGAACTCGAACGACTTGATAATGATATTCGCAAACGCGCCTAGCCCACTAGTTGGAAGTGTCGTACATATCTGAACCATGCAGTATCCGTAGGTCTGCGGATCTTTGAATCCTTCAATCATCTGCTCCTTGCGGAACTTTCGGTTCTGAAGTCCCGTCTGGTTGGAACGGACCCGCTCGACCATTAGGCGTTTGTCGGCTTCTGAAAAGCATTTGGCGCGCATGGGAGAGTCGGGCATCCAGAAGAGGACGAAGAAACCGTACAATACGGTGAAGCAGCCGTAGGCGATGAACAGGGCTTGCCATGCGTGGAGAGGACCGGTGCGAATAAGGGTGAAGCAGTACGCGAGTAGACCGCCGACGATTTGTTGTCCGCCGTTCATCATATACCTAAAGCAATTTTTAGTATGGATGGGTTGATATAAACGGATGATTTCGCTCTAAAAACTAACCAATAGGTGACAGCGTCGGCCTGTTCTGACCGCTTATACCAGAGGGAACTGTTATTGTTATCAGCCTGGTCCTTAATGGAGGCACATCTGCGGAAAGCAGATCGAGATATTACCTCAAAATAACAAATGAGGGTTGGCAGCATGCCTCGAATATCCCAAGTAGGGTTCGTACGGCGACCAGTCCCGCGAAATTCTTGCAAGCAGCATGCAGGGAAAGCGTTGCACCCCAGAGAATAATATTTACGCCCAGGTATTTTGCAATGGGGACACGCTGAATGATCCAGTTGGTAGGATATTCAACAATGAGTACGGCGATGTAGATACACGTTGTCAACCAGGAGAACTGTAAGGGGATATCACCTGGTCAGCACATCCCATTTCCCAAGTCTTTAAATTTCACAGCTCCATATGGAAATTCCTTCCAGGCTCGTTTTCTGCTGCAGTTCTCCCTTAAGAAAAGGTCACATAAAATATTTTCTCACCTGCTGTCCCTGCAATCCCGTATCTTTTGGCAAATCCATGATCGACGTGAATGAAAGCGTCCCCTTATCCAGCGCTTGTAAAAAATATGTCAGGATCATAATCACCAACACTCTTCGATCGATCATCTTCTTAAGGCGCTTATCGGTCGCTTCATCGATTTCAACGCGTTCTTGAGCAGCGTATTCCGCAATTTCTTTATCCACACGGTCATAATCCATATGGTCCTTCTTTACCATATCGGAAGAGGTGACTTTTTCGATGCCGGTGCTCTCTCCTTTTTCAGCCTCAGGGGCTGTAGGTGATATTTTTTCGTCCATTTTAACGTGTCCTTTCGAATTGCTCCGTAGGGTAGGGGTAATGTTTCTTTTGGGCGGCTATTTTGGCATACGGAGGCGAAATATTCTGGTTTCGGTTATGATGAGCTGGAAAGAGAGAGAGAGATTTCGTAACTGCAAAGGTCTTTCTTTCCAGGGTCACCAAGAGCTTCTTATATCCGACAGTATCGTTAACAGGGAGTATTGTTAAGAATGCGGGTAATAGCTCGATATATACCCGTCTCCCCACGTCGAAGCATCTCCGCTGGGTATGCTCGCTTTGTGCTAACGGGTACAGGGGTTCTTGCTCCATAAGTAGCCCGCCCTTTGCTTTTCTCCCCTGTCATTATTTTTTGCTTTTAGCTTCCCAGAGAACCCAGTCTCCTCTGATTGACGGTCGTTGTCAATGGACGGAAGGGCTGTCGGCACAAAACTACACCGAAGGAAATGTGCCGGAACAAGGGTCAGGACAGCCATGCCCCAGTGTCACGCTCAGAGTTAATCAAGCCTAAGGCGAAGATGAGTCTGGGAGAAGCGCGGTTTGGGATAATTGACACTGGACTCCAGCAGTTCACCACAACTTTTAATGGGGACGATTTCCAGAAGCTAGACAGACGGGTCAATGGACCGGCCTGGAAAGCCCAACAACGTCTTTGCTCTTCAATAGTATGATGGCTGGAGGATAAAAATCATTAGTATTGCCTGAAGATACAGATAACGGATAGAGTACTTTGCCGAGAGCCAAAGCATTCCCTTGTTGTGCCACCGTCAACCTACTCCGTAGTTGACCAACCCTTCGCGACTCTTGACTTGCGGAAAAACAAGCTCATGAGGCGCACCTCATTGGTGGTAAAAGATTATCTCGAATAGCTCCACTATTTCTGTCACTAACTAGGAGGTTAGCTGTCCGCTATCCGCGGCCGTTGTGCGTGAATGCCCGGGGTTGATTTGCGGGGGAAGAAATCATCGCGATGTTTTTGCCCGAGTTAGCGAGAAGGGAGAACCGACGCCGAGAATCGAAATGGCGGGGACTGTTTTGCTCTTTTATGTTTTGCTCCTTTAAAAGATCAATTCTAAAATTGCGTATGTTTTCGGGTTCGGCATAGGATTGGGACGATTCCATATTTGCTCTTTATCTGTCGTTTCTCACTTCAAAGAGCATATATCTCCAAAGCCACATCTTTTATGTCCCTTTAGAACAGCCGAAAACAGTCAGTCCTACCCAAACCCGTCAAATACTTCCAAAATAAATCCAACCCTGAAGCTCTCAGAGAAGCGGCATCATGGCGACCACTACCACCAACCCGCAATACCAGAAAGTCCACAGCGCAATACGCCTCTTGATAAACCAACTTATCTCCATCCGCGACACAACCGGAGAATTCCTCCTCCCACTCCCAGACGGACGTATAATCGACACGAAAAGCTGGGATACACAGAGCTGGGAATGGACGCATGGCATTGGCCTATACGGCATATGGAAATACTACCAGCTCACTGCCGACAAATCGCTTCTAAAGCTGATCGAAGACTGGTTCTCTGCCCGTTTTACGGATGGCAGCACGACGACTAAGAATATAAATACCATGGCTGTTTTCTTGACGCTAGCCTGTGTGTACGAGAAGACGAGGAACGAGGCCTATTTGCCGTTGCTGGAAACGTGGGCGGATTGGGCCATGTATGAGTTGCCGCGGACGCGATATGGGGGCATGCAGCATATGACGTATCTGACGGAGAACGAGCAGCAATTGTGGGATGATACTTTGATGATGACTGTGATGCCGTTGGCGAAGATTGGAAAGGTGTTGAATCGCCCGGAATACGTCGAGGAGGCCAAGCGGCAGTTTCTGATCCATTTTACGTATCTTTTCGATCGAGAAACAGGACTATTTTTCCACGGGTGGCAGTTTGAACTGGACGGGGGTAAACTAGGACTCGGGCATAATTTCGCAAACGCACGCTGGGCACGGGGGAATAGCTGGTTGACGATTGTTATACCCGAGTTCCTTGAACTGGTTGGCGAAGAGTTGAGTTCGAACGACCCGTTCCGTATTCAGCTGCTGGATATACTGAGCGCGCAGTGTTCGGCGCTTTCTAAGCTCCGGGAACCGTCTGGGATGTGGCGGACTCTGCTTGATCACCCTGCAAATGAGGGTTCATATCCAGAGGCGTCTGCGACGGCGGGTTTTGCGTATGGAATCCTCAAGGGTCGACGGAAACGGTATCTGGGCAGTCATCCTGATAAAACAACCGGGGAAACATACGATACCATTGCTGCTAAGGCGGTAGACGCGATATTGAACAATATTAGTGAGGATGGGGAGTTGTTGGATGTTAGCTTTGGAACTGGGATGGGTGATTCGTTGCAGTTTTATAAAGATATAAGGAAAACGAGCATGCCCTACGGCCAGGCAATGGCTATTATGGCGCTTGGAGAGTTTGCTCGATCCTTTATTTGAGGATATTGAGTATTCAAGAAAAAGGTCCTGACCCAACACCAGGGTAAAGAGGAATATAAGAATTATGGTTGTTGGGCTATTCTCGAAAATTGTATCACCCATTTCATGTCATGACCGCACCATTCGAAATTTGTTACCAAGAAGGTAGTACCTGTAATCAGGCAATGATGCTGATGATAGTTTCACGAAGTACAGCAAAAATAGATTAAGATTTTCTCCTGACCGACAACGGAAAATTCACGATAACGACTAGGAAAATGACGGCGCATGACAATAGCAAATAGCAATAGGCTATACGGAGTATAGAATAGAAGACATGAAGAAGGGTATGGAAATAGAAGTGGGACACATGAATGCAATGGGAGTAACAAGGGGAAAATAAACACAAAGGACAAGGCGGAGCATTATCCCACGCCTCAATTGCATCCAACATCATTTCTTGTACACCCGTGATAATCCATAGCAAGCATGTCAACAATGAATTTTAGTGATGCAAAATGTTTGGCAGCACCTTCTCAACTTTCTATACGCCTACATCAAAGGTATCCCGTCTCTCTAGTCCTTGAAATTTGAATTGGTGTTATCATCTCGCATTTTTATGTCATGGACCAAGTAGAGTGCCCTATATTCAATATCAAAGAAGGAAAAAGGTATGTACAGTATCAGCAAGCCCTAGCCAGCGAATTAAGGAGAAAAAAAATCCGAAAGGATCTTCTCCCTCGCATCACGCATCCCCCCTATCACAACGAAATAGGAGAACAGAATCTTCTCGTTCCAATTCCGTTACAAACTCTCCAAGCTGCCAATGCCCCTGACAGCTAAAAGTAGGGCTTAATAAGGGGAAGGAAATCCGCATACGCAACACCAGTCTCAGGCTCCATGGAGAACATATAATCCGCCCACCAGGGTCCAGCAGCCCACCAAAGAGCCCCAGTCCACACATCAGTGTTCTCACCCATATACTTGAGCATATCCACAATGGCCTCCTGGCAGTTGGTATCGTTGGCTGCGCCCGCGAATTCACCAATAATACCCACCTTGCCGTTCGTCTTCAGCCATTCCGTGGCAGCCGTGACGCGCTCGCGGCCGATGGTAGGGCTCACACAGGCGGGGTGGGTGCCGGACCCGTCCTCGTCAAGGTACTGGTGCATTTCGTAGATGATCTTGTCGTTGGGGTCGGTTAGGCCCTTCATGTTGTCGTTGATTTCGGGGTAGGTCCAGGCGCCGGTCCAGGAGTTTCCTTCGACGAAGATATATTGGGAGGTCGCACCCGCACCGCGGATGGCGTCAATTGCGGCTTGGTTGAGTTGGAGGACGAGGTCTTGGTCCATGTCATGGTATTCGTTGTCTATAATTTGGAAGGAAATGGTTATTTTGGGTTTGAGCTTTAAGAGAGAGTTAATCAAAAGCACTTACTAGTGTCAAAAATGACCAGCTCCTGATCGACGAATTCCGCGGCGAGAGTCGTCCAGAAGTGAGAGAAGTCATCGAGGTTGGTGATGATTTCCTCGTGGCTGTTGCGGCAAAGTATGGGTTAGCTGGTTTTGAGGGCTATGACGGTGTCTCAATGGGAGGAGAGCACGTACAAGCGACCATAGTTGTGTGGATCCAAGACAGCATAGGCACCTGCCCCGGTAATATATTCAACAGTCTGCATGACCTATTAGTACAGCACTGAATCTAAGCAATTTCTAAATATGAAATAGAACTGACAGATTTCATATCTCCAAGATATGTCGGATCGATTTCACCGGACAGTTCTCCCTGGAACAGCCTCTCCATCCTAAAGCCCACACGGAAAATGTTCATCCCATTATCGATAAGCTTACCGATAGCCGCCGTGTCTGGCCAGATATAGTCCGTGCCCTGAGAGAGTTAGCAGTTTCGGCGGAGTCCAGGAAACTAGGACAAACTGACAAGTTCACCTGGAAGGTTTTTTTCGCCAAATTCCGCACCGGCTTCATTGGAACCAAACCCTGCGTATCAATTGTTAGCAAGAGTATTTGTAAAGGGGGATAAATGGATTCCCATACATTGGAAAATTGGTGCACGCTTCACATTTTGTGACACAGGTGATGCGACCGCCAGGGTGCCTGCACCTGCGGCAAGGAGAGTGCTGAGCTTCATTCTGGTGGAAACTGAATATTACTCTGTAGCTGAAGTAGGAGCAAAAGAAATTCAAGTTATCTTCGTCCACGAGAGAGCGGACGGTAGAAGCTGAGGGGCCGGGAGGAAGTCAACATGGGACAAGGAGAGTATTTAAATATCTCCAGAAATATATAGACCAGGCCCATACGGGAATCACGGGCACGGGGTAGATGAAACAAGCACGGCTTCGGGAAGTGTTTGCTTTCGGAAACGCAGAGTTATTCGACGGTCGTTTCTAGAAACAATGTTCGGCAATCGGTCCTCTCAACCGTAGGAGGAAATGATTCGCAGGATACCCATTGCAGGGTTCCATGTCTTCAGACGCAGATCATAGTGCTAAATTGGCTAGATGCACAAGAAAATCAGGGGAACCACGGTCTGGGGGAAACGAGACCAAAAGCCAAGTTTCTCCCCACAAAAGATTATCCATCCCGCAGGAATGAAACGAAACCTCGAATCTTTGTTCGGAGAAAGAGGTTGAGTCGGCTCTTCGGGTAGGAGGAAACTCTGGCCACCGTTCCCTTTGCGGAAGAATAAACAAGGTTTCCAAACTTTCGTAGGGATAGGTGATTTATGCGTGCCAGATTTGGAGCCTGCAAGGAATGGCCTGGTAGTTTTACCATCCATATTCCCTTCGTTCTGACGCCTCAATGGCGCAGTGACCAAACACAATGAGAATTGGGTCCCTTTGATAACACTGCGACGGGGAGTAGCAGACGGGTACACCCTCCAGTCCCATGTTTGCGGCACGGCTACCAGGACTCGAACTGAGAGCTGGAGATTTCAGGGATCAGAAGCATGTCTAACTTGGGCAATCCTTGGTTAGTTAGTGGTTTCGGGAAGAATCCCCGCTTTAGACAGACTTGAGGGTGGACCTGATGACGGTGAAGAATCTGGAGTAGCCCTCAAATATCGTGCGCGGGAGGGGGGGAATGGAGATTAATTCTCGGTGCAAATGATCGTGTCTATCAAGAAAGATGGTTAAGGGGGGGATAATTAGGGCAGAGATAGGGCCTAACCCTAAGCACTAGCCCCTAAAGGGGTCGTTGTCCCACGGTTCGTGTCCCCATCTTAACTGAGCTTATCTCAACTTCTTCTCTCCATAGTTAGAAATCGCCCTCATGAGGTTGGTATACAGTGAAAGCATCCCAGTTATTCATCCGCATGAGAGCGACAAGTCATTTAATCCGCCGAATTCAAAACATTCATACAGCCCCAAACCAACCCCGCGTTGGACGCTAAATCGGAGGCCCCCGCCTCCGAATGAAATGCTTCGTGTCAGAGCGAGTGATAATGACCGGGACAACTTCGCTAATAATGACCGGGAAAAAAAAACAACTAAGTTGAAAAAGGTATAGCGTGTACATAGGTCTTACATAGAAAAATACATGTACTGCTATGGCTTGGCAATGGGTGAACTCCACTCCACCACCTCTACTATCTTTTATCTACCTCACAGTTGCCTACCTCCATGCAGCAACCTATATAGAACGGCCGTGGATTTCCTATAGAACAGCCGCGGATTTTCTATATATTTCTATATAGAACAGCCATGGATTTCCTATAAAACAGCCGTGGATTTCCTATATAGAACGGCCGTGGATTTCCTACATAAAACAGCTGTGGATTTCCTATAGAATGGCCGTGGATTTCCTATAGAACAGGTGTGGATTTCCTATATAGAACAACCATGGATTTCTTATATAGAACAGCCGTGGATGTTCTATAGAACAACCACTGGTTTTCTAGCTGGAGAAAAGCTACTGTTCTTGTATAGGAAATCCACAGCCATTCTATATAGGAAATCCACATTTATGTAGGAAATCCACAGTCATTCTATATAGGAAAGCCACAGCTGTTATAGGAAATCCACAGCCATTCTATAGGAAATCCACAGCCGTTCTATGTAGGAAATCCATGGCTGTTCTATATAGGAAATCCACGGCTGTTCTATGTATAGGAAATCCACGGCTGTTCTATAGGAAATCCATGGCCATTTGATATAGGAAATCCGCGGCTGTTCTATAGGTGATTGATTTGACTCAGGTGGAATAATACAAGTGTTTTCTCTGGTGCCCCTGGGGTGCCAGTGTGCCAGGTGCATTGGCCGCCCATTCTGATGGACTGTAATTTATATGGTAAAGCTATGTAACCACTATGCTTAGTCAGTTTTTTTTCCCGGTCATTAGCGAAGTCGTCCCGGTCATTATCACTCGCTCGTGTCAGGCCACTATTCTGATACAATCCCTGAAGCTTAGGGACGATCAAGCGCCTTTCTCGCTTCTTGGGGCCTTCCATTGTCCTTCCCTCATAGCCCAGCCTATTTTATATTTGCGCATAGCGTATTAACCCCAGAAAAGCAAAATTGGATATTCTGCAAGAAAATATTGAACACGGATTTTGTCAGGATCTGCCCGTGTCAAAAACGGCTAGAAGAAATGTCACCCATGTCGACCATAGATCCAAAATGTGGAGGCCATCCCGTTTCTTATGCGGGGAGTATTCCGTAATCACAAAGAGAATGTCTCCCGATAGATCGCGGGATATGGAGGGGGGGGGGAAGAAGGATTGCAAAGACTGCCCTCATCCCGCCGAACAGAGAAAAACGCGGGATTCCAGGAGGCTGACCGAACACTCGGCAGTATTAACAATGGCCCGAAATATGTTTCGAGCCGCCGCCTAGAGATTAAGGTCAAATGCAGAAAGATTCTGAGATCTATTTCAGAAACCCCAGCTTCTGGATGTTGATTTCCGAACAAGTGCTGTTCAAGCGAATTGAAGCGACGAAGTCCCTTGAGCTTGCCTTGACGTCAACCAGCCAATGCAGCAGAAAGTTCGTTTTGATTCGGCCACCCTTTTATTACACTATCGGGTCAAAATAGCCGCGATGAGGTCTGGTAGCCACACTCCGGGAACTTTTGCTCCAGCTTATCCATTCTATGTTACCGATATGCCTTTATCAATCGATATGACGGCATGCCCATCTTTCCATCCGGACGGCGGCAGTTATATTTGGGATCTGGTTCTGCCGATTTCTAACTATCGAATGAACAGCATGCATAATTCCTTGAAGTTAACGTGGCTTGCTCTTCATGACCCCAATTATTCTGCCTGTTGGTTGGTTGCCTAACTTGAGGCATCAGGGACAAGATGGCGGAGGTAAGTTACGGAGATAAACTTAGCTCAGATTTTATTTCCGTCCAAGGCATCATCACTCACGTCAGCAGTTCTGATATCAATTTTGAGACCGGAATACCAAAATATCCAACTATAAATATTTCCCCCAGCCAGGTTCAACGACGTAATCATATTTACTGTGGAATTTCGGAGTATCCAGTTTACCCCTCTTGATCACAAGCTTTTTGGGTTTTCGTTGAAGCAAACATGGCTTCACTCGATGCTGTTCGGGCCAGTAATCTGAATCTCAAGAAACTGGGCCCTGGGCTTGTTGCTGTATTCGGTACTGTACAAACCATCAAAATCCTTGTTATTCTTATTTCATCCCTTCTAATTGAAGAGTACATGAGCTAACGTATTGTTTAACGCTTGCAAACAGTCGGTGGCACCAGCGGAATAGGAGAAACCACAGCAAGAGAATTCGTCAGACAAGCCGACCGGCCGCAAGTGTATCTTGTCGGACGCAATGAAGCAAGGGCGTCACGAATTATCGAGGAGTTGAAAAAGCTCAACCCGGACGGGAAGATAGATTTCTTGAAGGCCGACTTGGAGTTGCTAAGGAACGTAGACGAAGTATGCGAGGACATCAAGAAGAAAGAAGAGAAGATCAACCTCCTCTTCCTCTCGCCGGGTATAATAACAACGGCAGGGCGACAAGGTACATAGTCTTTAAGATCCCGTTAAAAACCATCCATCCGAATCTAATATTGAACTCCCAAACACCAGAAACAACCGAAGGCCTCGACACAAAATTCAACCTCCATTATTACTCCCGCATGCGCTTCATCTTCAATCTCCTCCCCCTCCTTAACGCAGGCGCAAACTCGAACCCCTCCTTCTCCCGCGTCGTCTCCATCCTTTCAGGCGGACACGAAGGAAAACTCAACCTCAACGACCTCGCTCTCAAAAACACCTTTAGCCTCCAGAACTGTGCCACCCACGCAATCACCATGAACTCTCTCGCCCTCGATCGCCTAGCCACCGCCCACCCGAACATCAGTTTTGTCCACGCCTACCCGGGCTTCGTCAAGACTTCGCTTGGTCGCGACTTTGGAACCATTGCGTCAGCCGCAACTAAGGCTTTCATGTTTCTTGCGACGCCGTTGGCTGTTCCCTTTGACGAGAGTGGGGAACGGAATTTGTATGCGGCTACAAGTTCGCGGTATCCGCCGAAAAGTGCTGGGGATTCAGAGGATACAGAGGTGGGAAGCGATGGTGTCAAGGGGAGTGGTGCTTATTTGTTGCATTGGACGGGTAAGGCGAATCAAAATCAGAAGCTTTTTGATGGGTTTAAGGCGCAGGGGTGGGGGGAGAAGGTGTGGGATCATACGCTCGATGTGTTTGAGAAGGTCTGTGGTAAGGGAGGACCGGGGAAGTATTGAAGGGTTTTCTCTAAGGAGTTTTCGGATATGTATGTTTACTATGGGACACAGGTATGGTACGTGACAATTCGGCTCTTCTAATGTAAAACAGGATAGTAATAAAGTGCTGTGTGTTGTTTTTAAATCTGATACCCGTTTCTATACCGCGGATGCTATACTCGATTTAGAGACCACAAATCTACTCCCACCCCGCCCATGACAATCCTATTCTGGAATCGTCCGTTTTCATCCTGTTTCACACCATTAGGCCTTGTAAACGTGCTGATAGAAGATATATCCGCAACTGCAGTGTAGGCATCTTGTAGCTGAGATACGCCAATTCCATCCTCGCCAGGTTTCGTTGAATCCACGTCTACTGACCAAAGCTTAAGCCGCTGGTCATTTCCAGAAGACGCGACCAGGAAATTGGAAAAAGTCCCGTTCCCCTCCAATCCCCGAGTGCGTTCATCGAAGATTGAAACGGCAGTGATGGCAGACGCATGTGCCTCTGGCAACGTCACGGTTGAGAACGAATTGACAATGGGGTTGGAATCCAAGCCCGAGCCGATTTTTAGACGTGAAATTGATATGGCGTTATCGTCTCCGCCAGAGACTATGAGTTGCTCGTCCTGGGAAAGGGGTGTCATTTCCATTGCTTTGACACTGCTCTGGTGGATGCAGTGCTTGCTTTGCCAGGTTATTATCCTTGGTTCCGTAGGCATAGCACCGTGCAATTTCAGACCGTCATCCGTGATGGTGAATATGCCATCGAGGGCTTCAGATATATCCCAGGTAGCAATATGCCCATCCGTGGAAGCGGTGATCAGTGATAACCCAGAGCTTGATTCGCAGAAATTGATCTGAGTAGGGCAGTTCGTCGTGTATTGTCCTTTTGCTATGACCCTGAAAGTGCCAGACGGCGAGGCGGACGCGTATGTCAAGAGCTTTGGGTTGGTTAGAAGACGTCATTGAACAGTGTAACTTGATGGGTGCTTACCTTGACGGTTGAATTGGAATATGCCATGCAAAGAAGAAAAGAATCCTCAGCTGCTTCGTCGCTGACCAACTTGATCACGTCAAAACTCATGATCCGAAGGTCCGAATCTGATTCTCCCTTTGGGCATTCTCCCTCGCACACAGTTCCCACTCCAAATCCCGGAATTGATCGGAGTCTCCAGGCATAAAATTCTTCGGCGCCTGCGCTGCTAAACAAAATATTCCCGCACGGCGACCACTGTAAGTGTTGTATACCTGCGTTGTGTTTTTTCAAGATCCGAAGACAGTCAAAACTCCCAGACGGTTTAGCGTTATTCGTTTCATCAAGGACGGAAATGCGAATCATAGTATCCTCAGCTCCCGTGGCTAGGAGTTTATGCTTTTCCCCTTCAATATTGAATGGGCGCTCCGAAATAGCTGTTGCCTTAATCTCTCGACCGTGACCACCAATCCGTACGCTTCGATGTGATAAAATTGTCTTAGAGAACAAGTGGAACGCGGATGCTTTAGTCCAGACAAAAGTTTCATGGTTAGGGTCTGAATGGGAACAATTATATGCCCAGATGCGATGTGCCCCTCCGCATTCTATAGCCGCCCGTTCGGTTTGTGTGGATTCGTTCCAAACAATAAACTCAGTCCCTCTAAAGCCGAAGATTATCAAATCTTTTGTAGCCTTTTCAAAATAAGCTCCTTCGATATAGGGACCAAAGTGAAGAGCTAGTGTGTGAATAGTTTGAAACGTTGGCGGAGAGTTTAGGTCGTCAGCGGTAGTTATGGTATGGATACAGTAGCATCCATTTCTTCCTGTGGTGAGGATTTGTTCTTCATTACTGTTGGGCTGCTCTAACCCAGTGATGGAAGTGACGGAGTCTTTATCATGTACGTTGAATACAGTGAGTATGGGGGCAAGAGGTTGGGAATCAATGGCTTGTCGTAGGTCAAACACGGCAAGGTGACCTGTTTTCGACCCTATAGTAAGACGCGACTTGTTCTCGACGTAAAGGGCACTCGTTGTCTGGAAGGAGGCAGGGAGCTCCAGCTGTATCTTCGTGAACGCTTCTGGTGAGCTTTTGTCCTTGACCAAAAATAAATATGTGCCTGCTACTTCAACGGATGTAGTGACAAAGGCAATCGATGTGGATGGTTGCGTGCCTTCGTCCATATTGACAGTGGAACCCGCGAAAAATATGCCAGTAACTTTCTTCTCTTGCTTCATTAATGTAATAATATCCCTTGAGCAGTGATTATACCACCACAGCGTACCATTTGCATCGCCTATGATTGCCACTCCCAGTTCCGCGTGGCCGGCCAGCGAAAACTGCGATCCGGGAGAAACGAGAGAAGCAGCAGTCTCCCACGTTATCAACGGGGCGTCTTCATTCTCATTTTGAGCAGAGTTTGCACTTTCCGGGCCCGAAATTTGCGCCACGTGCAATTTGCCATGCGAGGAGAGTGCCAGAACCGCAGTATTTGAAACAAAGGCATAACGATTTAATTTATCGCCCGCTTTCGCTTTGCGGGTCCGGGGGTCAATTGGCTGGCCGAAAGCATCAAGCCGGCAAGGTGAAAGATCGTATATATCGTAAATATCCGTCCGCACACCCCGATTACCAGGGGAATGATTTAAGTCAACGTTGAACGTTATTATGCTTCCATCAGCACCTCCAGAATAAATGGCTGCAGAATCCGAGGTCGTATGTATCGCCATGGACCAGATATTCTTTCCCGTGTGATAGGCATGGGTCGAAACGTGCTTCAAGGTGCAAGTTTGTGATGAAACTGGACTTGAATTTATTGCTGGGTTATTGAATATCTTCAGATCCCAAAGTTGGCAAGTGGCATCTTCTCCCCGAGATACGAGCTTGAAGGACGCCACTTGGTCCGAGACGGAGCTTTGTACAAAATATGCACCCCAAATCCTAGACGCGTGCCCCCAGGTTTTAGCAATACAAGCTTCCGTATCCATGTGTAGATCATCGCGAGAAATATCCCCGAATCCTGTGGAGCGTGTCGTCGTTTTGGTTGATAAGTTGTCCAGCTTTCCATTTTCCTTGGACGATGAGCAGTCAGAGATATCCCAGATTCGTATCGTGCGGTCGTCGCTGCAGCTTGCTAGGAATCTTTGAACACGGTCCTCACCCGGCCATCGAATCTCAGGGGATATATGAACACCAAAAATAGAGCCTTCATGCCCTGTAAAAAGATGATGTATAGAAACGGAGGAGCCTTCAAAGGACATCGGGCCAGATTTTATTGAGGTAAAGCATGACCAGACAACGATTTCTCCGAAAACGGTGCCAGCTGCAACAAGAATCTGCGATGGTGATACCCACTCAACATCAGCGGAGTACAGAACGGACTTTAGCCCTGTTCCTATCTGATGCAGTTGAAGGCTCGCTAGACCTTCTTTGGGGCAGTCTCCGAATTGGAGTCCAAAGAGAACATTATGAGCAGTAATTAAGCAAGCCCTATGCACCTTGGAAGTTATTTGGTCATTGGTCCCCTGGATACAAAAGCTAGCATCTAAGATCCAATCAGGGGCGGCGCTTTCAGAGCTAAGAAACGACAATGAAGCATTTTCACCACCCTGTATCCGGACATTGATCAACCGGAAGGACTGACCACCCCATATCAGAAAACTGACATCTGCCGCAGCGATGCTGGTGGGGTTTAGTTCCGCAGACTGGATACCATGGACGGCATTTCGTTCAAACACTTTGGTACGATCAAGAAGAACACCGCTGGGTTCATCAACCAGGTGCAAATACGGCCCATGTCCCTCTAGAATGAGTCGACCAGTAGGGACATCAATCACTCGAATTGCCGTGACCGGCAGACAAGCGTCCACATGCTGTGAGAAATGTTAATTTTTATACAGGACGTAGAATCATGGATCTGACGGACCTCAAGTACGCATGACATCGGTATTCTGAAATGATATCTAGGGAGTATAAGTAATTGCTGGGAGATCAAATCAAGTAGGCAAATATTATTCGGGGGGTAAGGGTCTAAAATCCAAATAATTTTGGTGAGGGGCGGACCAAGGATTGCGCTAACCGCTTTAAGTTAAATTGGCTCACGTGACCTCGCGTCTTCGTGTTTCTCGGTGGCGCTGGACGACGACAGGTTCAACCTCGCAACCCGAACATCCGTGTCAAACGGTGTCTTTTGTCCCGCATGGTATCCCTTCCTGACAACACTACATGCTAAAATGCGCTTCAGCAGTCTATATTACTTTACGATAGCGCAGAGTCGGCCGTCCGCTCATCATGGGTGTGACTGGCTTGTGGACGGTGGTCAAGCCCTGCGCCAGGCCTATCAAAATCGAGACATTAAATCGGAAACGCCTCGCCGTTGACGCCTCAATATGGATATACCAGTTCCTAAAAGCGGTCCGTGACAAGGAAGGAAACGCGCTTCGGAATTCCCATATTGTCGGCTTCTTCCGGCGAATATGCAAGCTACTATACTTCGGTATCAAGCCTGTTTTCGTATTTGACGGAGGCGCTCCCATACTGAAGCGACAGACAATTACGTCTCGGAAACAAAGAAGGGAAGGAAGAAGAGAGGACGCTGCGAGAACAGCTGGGAAACTACTGGCCGTGCAGATACAGAGGCAGGCGGAGGAAGAGGCACAAAGGCGGAAGCAGACAGGGCCGACCCATATTGAACCTGAAGAGGAACTCCCAGAGAACCTGGTGTATGTGGACGAGCTACATATGACCCCAAAAGAGAGGCAAAAGAATCGCCAGTTCCGCAAACAGGACCAATATCACCTCCCAGAATTAGATGTTTCCCTAGCTGAGATGGGTGCTCCGAACGATCCTCGTATCATGTCCCAGGAAGAGCTCGAAGAATACGCACGACAGTTTCATTCAGGAGAAGACATTAACCTTTATGACTTTTCAAAAATTGATTTCAACAGCCCATTTTTCTTGAGCCTGCCCTCGAGTGACCGTTATAATATTTTGAACGCAGCGAGGTTAAGGAGTAGGCTTCGAATGGGACTTTCTAAAGAACAGTTAGACAACATGTTTCCAGACCGAATGGCTTTCTCTAGATTCCAAATTGAGCGCGTGAAGGAGCGCAACGACTTAACACAGCGGTTAATGCATATAAACGGCATGACTGACGACGACTCCCTATACGGGACAGGTGCTAGCACGAGGATCGCTGGAGAACGAGGGAAGGAGTATGTATTGGTGAAGAATAATGGTGTTGAAGGCGGGTGGGCCTTGGGCGTTTTGGGAACTAAAGATGAAGGACAAAGAAATAAACCAATCGATGTCGAGGAATACGGGAAACAAGCCCTCTCCGATGACCAGAACGAATGGGATGAGGAGGACGAGGAATTTGAAGACGTTCCAATCGAAGGCCTTAACAGGCTACCGAAACTACCCATGTTTGAGAAGGGTGTTTTTGATAGGTCCCTTAATCGGCATGCCCAAGAAATTGCGGACAAACGAAAGGCGGTATATGAGTCTCGTCAACAGCAGGCTTTGGCCCATACGAAAATTCAAGATGAAGCGGAGGTCGATGACGCTCTCTTTCTCCCCCACGAGGAGGACCTCGATGTTCTTTTTGAAGAGCAGGCGCTACCGGAACCCAGTGACGATGAAGACCTCCACCGAGCAATTCAGATGTCACTAGAGGCTCCCGATGATGATATGTTTGATATAGATAAACCATCTTGGTCCACCACTGAAGCTCCCTCAAGCCACGTTCCTGCCAAAGAAACAGAGGGTCGAGACCATTCGTCAGATATGAGCGATGATGAAGACATGAATTTTCTTTCCGCGCTATCCAAGTCGAAGATTACCAAAGCTCCAGCTAGTAACGCCCGCCCAGCCTTGAATCCTTTCGATGGACCGCTACCTTTTGAATCGTTGAAGATTAGCAAAGCAGCGGACCGACAAATGGCGACGCCTGTCTCCGAAATCGAAGACGAGGCTGGTGGTTTTGAAAAAGGCACATCAAAGGGTAAAGAGAAAGCTCAGCCCTTACCTCCCTGGTTTGGAACCAAAATGGGGGGAAAGCTTTTTATAAACCAAGAGGACGATAACAATTTTGATGGCACCGATCCTTATGCGCGGGCGGCGAGGCAGGAAAATATCCTCAATAGACACAGCCGTATGGAAGTTATTAACGTGGACGATGAGCCATCACAAGAAAAGGAGGTCATCGATGTTGATACTTTTGGTGCAGTCGATCAGAAGCCCGTTCTAGAACCTCCCGTGGAGGCGATTCCAACGTCCGCAATCAACGCCATCGACCACGAGGTAAACCCCGCTACAGACACTGAAAATCGAACGACGGAGCATCCTAAGGTAGAGAACGAACAGCAAGTGAACAAACTTAACTTCGTCGGTGGAGATGTTGAAGAAACATACGAGTGGGAGGCTACCGACGAAGAGGATAATATTGGCCGTCAACGCCAAACAAAAGATTCCACAGGTGTTGGAGCCGCGAAGGAATCCATAACTCGATCACCCACACCAGACTTCGAAGACGTTGAAATTGCAAAGCCGGCTGCAGCACCATATCAGCCGCGTGAAATAGATAGCGCCTCAAAGCTGCCTGAAGAACCTGACAACATAGATTTTCAGAATGATGTCGCAGATTTCTCGGACCCTGAGGATGATGAACTCATGAATCAACTTGCTACTGAAGCTGAGGAACATGCTCGATTTGCGTCGACTCTCAACGCCAAAAGCCAGGCCGAAAATGTGTTCGATTATGAGCATGAATTAAAACAATTGCGTGCTCAGCAAAAGAAGGACCGGCGAGATGCAGATGAAGTTTCACAGATCATGGTTCAAGAATGCCAGGAACTTCTTGGGCTGTTTGGACTGCCGTACATTACTGCTCCGATGGAAGCGGAGGCGCAATGCGCAGAGCTGGTCTCTTTGGGCTTGGTCGACGGTGTTGTGACAGACGACAGCGATATATTCCTGTTTGGCGGCACACGGGTCTATAAAAACATGTTCAACCAGGCCAAATTTGTCGAATGCTATCTTAGCAGTGATCTCGAAAAGGAATATGATCTGGACCGCAGAAAGCTTATCCGATTCGCTCATCTACTTGGCAGTGACTATACCGAAGGAATACCTGGCGTTGGACCTGTCACGGCACTCGAAATACTCACAGAATTCTCGACCCTGGAGAATTTTAGAGATTGGTGGTCCCAGGTGCAGATGGGCGCCAAAATCCCGGAAGACAGCCATTCAGCTTTCCGGAAAAAGTTCAAAAAGAACGCCACCAAACTTTTTCTTCCTCCAGGCTTTCCCGACAATCATGTTGATACCGCTTACCTTGAACCCGAGGTAGATACCGATCCCTCAGCTTTCCAATGGGGCGTACCCGACCTTAATGCGCTTCGTCAATTTCTCATGTCTACAATCGGGTGGAGTCAAGAGCGAACAGATGAGGTGCTTGTTCCTGTTATTCGCGATATGAATCGTAGGGAGCAGGAGGGGACGCAGTCGAATATCACCAACTTTTTCCAAGGCGGACAGGGGGCAGGGGCATTCGCTCCCCATCGGCGTTCTGACGGGAAGAGCAGGATGGAGAAGGCGTTTACCCGATTGAGACATCAAGCGGAGACAAAACGGAAGGGTGGTGAACATACTGAAGAAAACGAGGGAGAATCCCGCGCCGCCAATGACGCTGCTCCCTCAAAACGTGCGTCGAGGAAAAGGACGACGAATAATGGATCCAAAACACCAGACGCTGACCATGATGAATCTGATGAAGATTATGGTAACAAACCTGGGCGCAAGTCTGCTAAGAAACAACGGACAGCAACCAAAGCATGAGGATATGATATTACGACTTGGATGATATTAGTATATAATAACAGTACATATTTGATCCCCCTTTGTTGACAGCGTTCTGCAATCCTGTTGGTTAAGACAGCGATATATCTACGTAAATATATAAACACCACGTTTAATCCTAGAACTCCAATACATCCCACAACCCCCATACATCGCTGATGTCATACAGCAGTTCTGTACCTTGCATGCGGCGGCTGCGGCTCTGCGCCTCGTGTTGCTGTCTCTGATGTCGTCCAGCTCCTATCCGCATTAGGCAAGCTAAGCGACCCGCAACGACGTCACCTCGCGACGCGGAGCTTTCGTCCTCATCAATCTGTAGCCAACTGTAACGCCAACACACTGTCTACACCTCCTCTCATTTCTATATCTTGTTCCGATACCTGTGCCAAAAGCATAGGCCTCCTATCCCTTCGCTTGCCGACTCTCGCTTCCCGAAACCGCGATCCAACCCACCCAAGCCGTCAGCCGCAACCCAACGTCCCCAGCCTCCCTCATTGCGAGCTGCGAGTTGAACAGAAGTACTGAGACGCTCCCGTTCACTACTATCTCTTACTCTCCATCCTTTGAAATATACAACCAGGCGCCCCTGCTCTAGCTTATTTGTCGGTTCCCTATTTTCACAATGCACCGAACGTATTCTATGCGCCAGTCGCGCGCCCCGACAGCGTCCCAGCTAGAGAATCCGCCCCCACCTCCCTCCTCTACGAAAACAAACAGATTGTTTGGGAAAACAAGTTTTGGTAGGTTAATACTTTATTATACCTCTTATTTTCTCTAGTCATGTCTTTTTCCAGTTCAATTGTAGGATGGGTTGTGATGTGCTCTGTCTACCATCTTGCATTTTTTACCTGACGTCGTTTGAACAAAGGCCTGGAAACGATACTAATTCGTCGACAATTTTATAGGACATGCCTTCAGAAAACAAACAGCTGGCGCCTTTGGCCCGGAATTGTCTAAGAAACTGTCCCAGCTGGTGAAGATGGAGAAAAATGTTATGCGCAGCATGGAGCTTGTTGGCAGAGAGCGGATGGAGGTTGCTGTACGTTCTGCCGACACTTTTTAATCTCTTGAGGGGTGTACTAACTCAGGTACAGCAACAACTTTCTTTCTGGGGCGAAGCGTGCGACGATGACGTCTCGGACGTGACCGATAAGCTAGGAGTTTTAATATATGAAATGGGCGAGCTGGAGGATCAATATGTCGATCGATACGACCAATATCGCGTTACCATAAAAAGCATTCGCAACATTGAAGCTTCTGTCCAGCCAAGCAGAGACCGTATGTTGACCCTTCAGTTCCCGTACTATTGATACAAATGTTAATGGATGCTGCGCACCAGGAAAACAAAAGATCACGGACCAAATAGCCCTCCTCAAGTACAAAGAACCGAATTCCCCTCGAATTGTGGTCTTGGAACAAGAATTGGTTCGCGCGGAGGCGGAGTCGCTCGTTGCCGAAGCTCAACTATCCAATATAACCCGCGAGAAGGTGAAGGCAGCTTTTGCCTACCAATTTGACGCCCTGCGTGAGCATTGCGAAAAGTTAGCCATTATCGCCGGCTATGGCAAACACCTCCTTGAGCTTATTGACGACACTCCGGTCACCCCAGGCGAGACCCGGAATGCTTACGATGGTTACGATGCCAGTCGAGCAATCATTCAAGACTGTGAAGACGCATTGACTAACTGGGTCTCGTCTAATGCGGCCGTGAGCTCCAAACTCTCTACTCGCTCCCGCACTCTTTCCCAACGGCGCCGCAATAACATTTCTAAGGCCCGTGGAGAGGGTGTAGACTTGGCTAGTCAAGATGCGCCTCTCAGAGGCGACCGTGATTCCTGGGTCCCGGCCCAACACCACTCTGATTATCATCAGCATCAGGCAGGCGAAGAAGACGACGAATATGACGACGAGGAGAACACCCTGAATACAAACGGGGAAGCAAGAGAACAGGAAGATGAGAGACAACAACCTGCCGCAGCTTGATTTGGCCTGAATGGTGGACAACATATTATCCGATCATTGGTCAAGAAGTATATTACAATCAAGGAGGCAAGACTCCTCCTGCATCTACCGCCACGCCATCCGCGATGTCCCCCCACATTAATGACAATACCCTAGACCTTTTCCCCTCCCGCTAATCCTAATTGCCTTGTTAGAGTTCGTGTAATGGAGTTTGCCTCAAGTTCGATTATGCAAGGTTGTTTTCTGTGTTTATGACGAGGTTCATCTTGGCGATATGTTTTATATATTATTTTCTGAGATGGTATTATTTAATGCTTTTATCTTTTTAGTGGCTTTCTTTTATGCGACTTGTCTTGTTATTTTTCCATGGGTATTTTTTTCTACCATTCTTCAAAAAGCTATCTAATGTCGTCAGAAACTATTCTTGATTGCTATCACTAACTGGCGGTCTACATTTTGCCACTTCCTGTCGAAATAAAATGAAAAAGCAAGGAACTGAATATACATATGCAAGGAAACCCCACAGATAGACAGGTTCTTCATGCGTCTAGCTTCCGTAGGCCTGGCCCAAGTTGCCCTGTCAGAGCAAATGCCGACAATGAGGAAATATGGCTCTTGTTCGCCGACCCCCTGGTCTATTTTTTCTTCAGGGTTGTCGCGGCTAGAGCGGGTCATGTGATATTGTCAACGTCCTCTCCACATCCTCTGCTTCCAAGGTTGACATCCCCAGTATCTCTCCTCTCTTTCGCCATAAACTCGCTTCCTGCGCATCACTCCAGGCAATTGTCTCGTTTTTCTAATGCCTACCGGCAACTCCCGGTCCAGTTTCCCCCGGCTTTCCCGCGGCTCTCCACTGGCAATGATTCCACGATTGAAACAGGAAGAAGCATCACATCACTCCGCCACACCTCCTCTTTGCACCAGCCACTATTCTGTGCTTGGTGATTGGAACAGCTGCCAGCTCAAGTCAAGATCGTCGGAGTGGACGCAACATGAATGGTGCGGGAGACTCGGCTGAACGCCTCATTGTGGCTACGAGAAATCAAGCGCTGGTAGCACTTTTCGGGGACTCTACGGAGTACGGAATATTTCTTGGTTAATGAAGAGAAAAATTAGCCACATTCTGCTAGTCGGTTCCCACGATTGCATCAATGTTTCTGTTGGGCTGAAGTTTTCGTTCGCACGGACCGCGTAGGAACCCGACCTCGGGCCTCTACTTTTTCCCCCCGAGCTAAATCTATCGTTATCCCGGGGAACTAAGGTTACGCAGGTCTCACGATATGGCTGTTTCATCGCGAATGGCACATTGAGCTCTACTAGATATTCGCATGGTCTTGTCAGAGCTGAAGCTGCACAATACCCATGTGTATGCCTTCCGGGAATTTACGCCGCTGTCATGCCGTTATGTTCCGGGCGTCGCATACCTTGATCTGGGAGACCGGCGTACTTTGCTTGTTTATTACGGAAACAGCAGGAGAATACCACGACGACGGCTATCTGATCGCGGTCACAGCCCAAGCTTGGAAATATCACACTCCGGAACCCCAACTTCTATTCGGATTTCCGTTTGAGTCCCGTTGCATGGACGGGAGAGTTAACTTGATTGGAGTGGCAATATGTGCCGCCGTTTTTCTAGGAACTTCCTCGATCTGGATCCGCCATGATTGAAGAAATAACTTTCGTACCTATGGAATCGGCCGCTACCAGGGAAGCTGCTGCCGATTGCATAGCGACTAGTCAGCCGCAAAACTTATCCCTTTGGACTCTTGGTTACTTCTCCATGTCAAGCCACACCAGTATGTGGCAAGTGTCAAAACCCGGCAGCAAATACGCCGAATTGGGGTACCCCACGTGCCCCTCCAATAAAACGTGATGACAATAATTCCTATTGGGTTGACAGATTGGTTTTTGGGATGCAGCGCTCTGTCTCCCCGAAAAATAATGGTTCAAATCTCCAATTACGAAGTGTCGTGGTGGATAAGAACTATTTCTGTCTCATATTCTATTAGCACAGGCAGCAAACCTCGCCACTTGAGACACGTGGTGGTAAGGATGGAGTATCTCAAGCATCTGGAAGCTACCTATGCTCCCCTCATTTAACCAGTGCTTTACCAAGCTAAGGATTAGTTCCGGTATCGCGTTCAGTGTACAGGGCAAATCCCGAAGGAACTTACCAGCTCTCGGAATAGGGTTGTCCTACCCCCCTTTCGTCTTTCTTGTTTCCAGGATGGCTGACCGTGGAGGCTTGCTTGGCCTTCGATGCCCATTATATAAAACCAGCCAGGTTGCGTTCTCCAGAGATAAAAAATAAACAGGCCTTGGATTCTACATTTCTGTTGGCATTCCAACGGGTGTGTTTCGTGTCTGCCTGCTCTTTTTCCAGATGCCCCATGGGATCAGACCAATGGCCACAGCCCAGCATGATTGGGTTACTGGGACGCCTGGTTCAGCACCTTATTGCACTTTATCCCCTCCTATGAAGAACCTTACGGTCCTCATCCTCTCCATAGCCGCTACTTTTTCCGGGTTCGCCACTAATATCTACTTCCCTGTCATCCCAACGATTGCAGCTGATTTATCAGTGTCCATAGAGTTGATCAACCTATCCGTGGCAGTCTACCTCGTTTTCCAGGCGATAGCACCAATCCTCTGGGGTGCATTTTCCGACTCCCAAGGACGCCGGATAGCCTATATTTCCAGCTTCCTGATCTTCACTGGTGGCTGTGTTGGCCTTGCAAAGACAAGCCATTATGCCCAACTTATGGTATTACGCTGTCTCCAGAGCATTGGGAGTGCAAGCACCATAGTGGTTGGCACCGGCATTTTAGGGGACATTACCACGAGAGAAGAAAGAGGTGGATATATGGGCTACTTCCAAGCTGGGCAGATGCTCCCGCTGGCTATCGGCCCTATTGTCGGTGGTTTATTCGCCGATTCGTTGGGTTGGAGGGCGATCTTTTGGTTCCTGGTGATCTATTCAGGAGCATTTCTTATTTTCCTCTTCCTCTTCCTTCCAGAAACTTTACGCTCACTGGTGGGGAACGGTTCCATACCTACAGAGGGCATATCTAAATCCCCCCTGATCTCCTTCCAACAACGGCGCCGCAGACGTTACCCCCCGCCACGCCCACCCATAGAAACGGAAATTGAACCCGTACCCAGCCTCCCAAGTCGAAGACAACCCTTCTCCCCCTTAGGCCCCGCCCGCATCCTGCTCAGTCTCGAAACTACATTTTCTCTCCTCTTCGTCTCCCTCTGCTACGCAATCTGGCAAATGGCTCTAACCGCCATCTCGCCCCTATTCAAACACAAGCACAACCTAACCGACAGCCAACTGGGCCTCGTCTTCCTCGCCAACGGCATCGGCTGCATTCTCGGCACCACTTCCACGGGCAAACTCCTCGACATCGACTACCACCGTATAAAATCCAACTACCCCGGCCCGCCCGAAGATTTCCCCCTGGAACGTGCCCGCCTGCGCACAGCCTGGCTCTGGGCAGGCATGCAGGCTGCATCGATTTTGGTCTTTGGCTGGACGCTGGATAAGCACGTGCACATCTCCGTCCCCATAATCAGCACGTTCATCCTGGGATGGACAGCGACATCGATCCAATGTGTTGTCTTCACGTTCCTAGTCGACGTGTACCCGGAGCGTGGTGCGACGGCTACAGCGGCCCTGAATCTAATACGATGTCTATTGGGCGGCGGGGGCGCGGCGGCGGTGTTTCCAATCATTAATCGAATCGGTGTTGGGTGGACGTTTACGCTCCTTGCGGGAATTTTGGTGGGCGGGCTGGGGCTTTTGGCGGTGCAGGTTATGTATGGGCCCCGTTGGAGGTCTGGAGGGTTAGCGGTGCAGAGGGCTGGGGGGAGTGATGGATGCGATCTTGCAGAGGACCTGAGGGGGTTGAGGAGTTGAAGGGTTAAAAAGGTCGATGGATTAAATTAATTGTTTTATTTGTTTTTCTTTTCAAAAGTCTCCCCCTACCCCCTTTCCCCCCTTTTTCCTACACATTTTATCTACAATCTCCTTCCCCTGTCGTTGTCATATCTCCTTAATCCTTGAGCACAAACTTTGCCACGCCTAATCCCGAAAATCCCCATCTAATCTATAATGCATTTTGATAACTTCATTTCCTTGAAAGTTGCCGAGTTTTGTCGCCAAAAATATATTTTCTACCGGGGCCGATAGATAGATAGCTTAAAACTAAATAATGAATAATGTTTTTCCTTCGCTTCCATTTTTCGTCTAACAACACTGCCAATAACACAGAATAGAACCTGGCACTCATTCCCATGACCAACCAACCTGACTTGCAATCCATCCTATCCATCGGGACAAAGTTGAAACTCTATCACAAGTTCCCTTACCAGGAGAATCTTATTAAACCGCATGGAAAACTTAAAAACTTAAAATTTAAAAAACCCCTGGCATGGGCCGATCCCCATCCCGATCCCGATCCAGTCAACTACCAAGTTTCTTGAAACTTAAAAAGCCCATACGTAGTTAAAATACAAATCCTAGATCCCCACGAACAAACACATGGACCTCATATCAAGACAGAAAAACAAGCAAACCCACCCACGTCAGCCAAGAACGGTTAGGTAACAAGAGAAGAGGAAAAAAGGTAAGTTAATAATAAAAAGCAAAAAGCATCTGACCGCCGGTCCGCCGGTGGACAGTTTATCGGAAAAGCCGAGGGATAATCCATAGTAGAAAAAAAGCAAAAATGACAATTGAAAAATAAAAAAGACCCCACACTCAAAGACACAACTCCCAACCAACCCACCCAATTCATAAATTCGTTGGCAACGGGACTCTCCCGGCTAAATTGCAAGCCAAAAAAAAGGACAGTGCATCCGCACCAATAGGCTTATACGAAAACCCTCCTCTCAAACTTCCTCACCGCATCCCGCCACACCCCACCCCCCAGCTGCATTCCAGACCCAGGCGCATTGTTGTGCCCATTAACCATCTTACCCAATAACTCCCGAATCTGCGCTTCCCCGCCATGGT
Organism: Emmonsiellopsis sp. PD_5; assembly: GCA_032988985.1. Lineage (NCBI taxonomy): Eukaryota > Fungi > Ascomycota > Eurotiomycetes > Onygenales > Ajellomycetaceae > Emmonsiellopsis > Emmonsiellopsis sp. PD_5. The sequence continues at coordinate 39,827 of JANTQI010000018.1, read as the reverse complement.
TATTCAGAGAGCCATAGACGACGCTGACGGCAACATCAATATCGATATCAATATCCATGTCGAGGGGATACGTTTCGTTACTTGCTGGTCTAGGCTTGACTATAAAATCGACATCGATTCTTGCTCTTTCTCTCGTGTTTTCGACCGTACGAGAGCGGCGCTTGTGTTTTGTCGTTTCGTTTTCGGGTTCAGGCGTAGTTGTAGTGGACGCGGTGGTCGACCAGCCGAGGACCATGCAGCGAGTTTCCAGTAAAGCGGGTTCGGATTTTATATCAATGGCTTTCGCGCGTGTAATCCCGCAGTACCCAAGGGCGCGTATCTCGTTTCCTAAACTAATAGCCTTGTCCCATGCTCGTGATATGCTGGCAAGGAATTGCCTGGGGGTAATGGCCGCTTGGGATATATTTGAGGCGCGCACGCGCAGTGCATGGAGAATCAAAGCCTTCTCGGGAGGGGGAACTTGATTTGCTTGGTGAGCTCCTTGAGCCCCGTTTCGAGCGTAGCCTAGGACAACTGGCAAATTCTTATTTGGCTGAGAAGAGCGTCTTGAAGATGATGATGCGGGCCGTTTAATGTTGAATGCACCAGGATAAAAGTCTACCTGGAGCTCGTCGCGATATCGCATTCTCAAGGCCGCTCCATATTTCGAACTAGGTTTCAAGGAAGCGGATAAGATACTCCATCCGGTTTGGGCTTCTAGAGCGCGAACGGAAGCTAATGTTTGTTAGCGAGTAAGAAAAGTATTATGGGATGGATGCATCTGTTCACCTTTCAAAATCTGTACTTCCTTCACGCTCCAACCACGGCACTCTTCCCTAACCCGCTCTGCCTCGCGAATTTGGGCCAAATACTCCGTCTTCAACTCAGCTCCAGCTTGTATTATGTTGTTTTTGTTCTCCAGGTCCCTTTGCGATTTTTCAAGTAACTTCTTCTTCGCAGCAATCTCAGCATCAACTGCGGCTAACCTCTCACGAGCCTTATGAAGTTCTTCCTTGTCACTGTTTTCCATTTCTTCGGCTGCTTGTTGTAGGTTGCGAGCTTCGACTTCGAGCTTTGCATGTTTTTCGACCAAGACTGGCACTGTACGGTCTAGCAATTCCTCCTTTTTGGTCAGAATAGATTCGTCGTTCTGCATTTCCTCAACGTGACGGTTAAGCCCTTCTTTGAGTCCCTCCAAGAGCTTCATTCGCCACTCATACCACATAGATTTGCTCAAAAGCCGCGCATGAGTCTTAACGTTGCGGAATTGGTTGTCCATCAGTAGCCGGATATCTGGTGGAGCGGTAACATATTCTTGAAACAGTGGAGGGTTGTCTGCGTATGTTTCAGTCTCGATAGAGCGAATGATTTGGCGGCCTTCTGATATGTAGGACTTCAGTTCGCGACAAGACTATGAACTGTTAGTTTAGTGGAAGGGAATGAACGACTAGCACACTTACGTGTTGGTATAATTCAAGCATCGGTACTGTACAGAATCCAGCCGCTACACAGTCTTCCAGGCTGATACCCTTTGCCGCTTCATTCCCGATGCTCGCAGCACGTTTTCTGTCACTTCCAGGGGCCAAAGTATGTCTCCGCTTCGTCGTTGTCAACTCCATGAAATGTATATTCGTCATGTCGAGGAACTCCTGGAGCTGTAGCGGGGCGACCTCTGGTTCAGCTTGATTAGGAGACTCGTCTTGGTTGGCGGCTAAACCAGAAGCAGAGTTCTGATTATCATACTGCTCATTGGTAGGTATCTCTATGTCCCTAAAACGAGGAGCTCCTTTAGGTGTTGTAGAACCGAACTTAACGGGAGACGATACAGGCCCATTGTGGCTCGATACCCGAGTCGTTCGCCGTACCGTTTCATCCTTGGATGGAGGGGCGGGAAGTTTGACGTTTTTGACAGGACTTCCTTCACGACCTCTTAGTCGTTTCGGAGAGTATTCTTCCTCTTCATCGTCCTCGTCCAACTCCGCTGGGCGCTTCCCGAGGAGTCCTACCGCTGCACCAACATGCAAGCTTTTCCGGCCCTTAAACTTGTTCTTTTTAGGAGTTAGGCTTTGTATCATCTCTCTCAGGCTGAGAGCCGGGTCTCTCTGCCCCTGGGCGTGAGGTTCGGATACGTTATATTGCCTTTGTTTCTCCTGATCCTGCTCCCTATCAACTTCTTCCTCGAGGACTCGAGGATCATCAAATCGTACACCTCTAGTAGGCTGACCCTGAGGTACAAAATCTTGTGCATCTTCGCCTATGGAACGTCGCCTATCAAGGATTTCTGCCACACGGGGTGAGCCTAGTCCTTCTCTATCAATACCAAGGCCGGAGGAAGGCCGCCTATTGGGTCTAAGCACGAAAGATGGAGTGCTCTGGCCAGTAAGGCCATCCTGGTGGAAGAGTTTATTTGCTGTGGGTGGTGTATTCTGGACGGACGCTCGACGAAGTTCGGGTTTGAACAATTTTTTCGGGGACGCGCTGCGGAATGCGACATTGGCCGACGGTGGTGTTTTTCCTGGTGTCGAAGGCCTAGCTCCTTGCGGTGTTCTCTGTTTCGACGGTGTAGATGGCTTTTTCATTGGCGACTTTGACGGCGATCTTACAGGTGACGGTTGACGAGAGCCACCTCTAGGAGTAGTAGACTCCCTTGCGCCCACGCTTCTTCGGTCCTGCTTGCGTTTCACGGTCTCGATGGTGGGGCTAGTAGATTCGGTCGCCATGGCTTTCTGTTGACTGCCAATACTTTTTGGAGGGGAGGCCACGATATTCTCTTGGAATGGCGAGCTAGCTAGCTGCCCAGCATCAGTCTCCAGTTCCATCAAGGCTTTCCCTTGCCATCTGTTATTGAAATTGAACTGAGGTGGTAAAATCTTGCCCAGAGCATTTGTCATCTCCATACCCATGGTTTCATCATTATCTTCGGGTTCTGTTTGCTCTTCTATTGGGGGAAGGATACCTCCCAACGCGCCAGTCATCTCCATATCTTCATCGTCGGCTTCTTGGTCGAAAGCTTCGGGTTCATATTCGACAGGTTCCTCAGCTTGTTGCTCATACTCTTCAGACGGATCCTGCTCGACATTCGCCTTTTGAATACCTCCCAAAACTGAGGTGAACTGCATAGTCATCTCTTCATTCTCTTCCGCGCCGCTATCTTCAGAGAAATCCCTGGAAGGAGACGGATTCTGTGCAATGCCACCAACCACATTCGTGAACTCCATTGTCTGGTCTCCAAGGTTTGTAGTTTGGTCTGTCGACAATCGGCGTAATGAATTTCGGCGGCTCTCATTTGGGGCCACGGACTTGCGACGAGGTTTTTTTGGAGATGGACTATCTTGTTCTTGCCGGATAATCCCTCCCATGGCCCTAGTTATTTCCATACTCATGTCTGCATCACTCTCATCATAGTTACCATAGGATTGCCTACTACTCGGTCGATACTCTGATAGAGGTTGCGCAAATGGATTTAAGTTCTCCTGGTCCTGTCGAGCGCTTAAATCATCCATATCGAAATCGACTTTGTCCGTTTTCTTCACCCAAGGTTGGAAAGCCCCGGCGATTTCATGATTCGTGAATTCCATGGATAGGTCGCCATTCTCATCAAAATCAATCCCTTTAGTTCCAGCCTCTTTAGCAGCCTGTCGCAAGGATCGCTCAAGTCTTGTACTAGAGCTCGTGCTTGAGGCATCCGAATGGGTTGAGGATATAGATCGTTCCGTCATATTTTCTATGCTCATAACTGTTGCGCCATCATCGTCGCTGTCAGAATCCGTTTGATCATCTTCATTGACAGCGCCTAGACTTGCTACTCCAGTATCATCGCTTCCCGCTGCTGAGCTCCCGCTAAATGGACTCGAGGAGAACGTCTCTGCGGGGTCTGGACTAAATGAATCTCTCCGGGAGGCCGAAGACTTTCGATCCGATTTTGTTTGCTGATGAGGGGCTGCAGGGAGGGTGGGATAGTCAACTTGTTGAGACGAAGGATCAGTGGAGGGGTGAGCTGATTGCTCCGCGGTTAAAGTAGAGGCGCGTCTGGTGGAATTGGTAGAAGCGGAAGACGACGTCGAATCCTCGGCCAATTCAACTACATTCCATGTGTGAAGCGTAGCTTCAGGGGCAAATGATACCCGGCGGTTTGCTTTAACATTGTTAGTTCCATGCGGCTGGCTTAACAGAACATCAAGTCAAAACGTACCCATGGATTTTCGCCTTGCTGCTCGTTGGTCTAAAATAGCTTGTTTCTCGCGCTCCCGCTGCTCTTTTTCCTCCCTCTCCCTCGAAGCGGCGTGCTGCTCCTCCTCCGTGCGGAGGGCTACTGTCGCATTGCGTATAACAGACGCGGGGTTGAAACTATCAAATGGATTTGCCAGATTATCAGTCCCAACAACGGTGGCAGTGGGGGGTGTAGACGAGTCATTAAGTGGATCGTCAGCGCGATTTGGGTTATTGGATTGGCGGGGTCTTGAGCTGCGCTGGGGGCTTCGGGCTGGAGTCCGCCTGCGGGTCTCCTCGAAGCATGGAATATTTCTCAGAGGAGAGACAGGTACCGTAGGTTTAAGGATAGATTTGAGAGGGAATTGCGCAGTTGACTAGAAGGAGATTTAGCCTTTGAAACCGCAACCAGTAGCGAATAAACCAACATAAACCGGCATACCTTTCGTCTATTGCCACTGCCATGGCCATGGTGTAGGGCATCCAAGCCGCCGGGTCCCAGACTTTTGCTGCGCAGCTTTTTATCCCGTCCGGCGGGTTTCTGGGGGGCAGCTCTCTGGTCATTAATCGCGCTGATATCCGCCGTCATATTCTCTTTATCAATGCCGGATCCAATACCTGGCCGGGGCATCTGGGCGAAAGACCGGCGGGATCGAACGCGGGCGGACCCCGCGGACTCGGGCATTGGGGGGGCCATTTTGGATGGGCGGGGACTCTGTGGTCCGGGGGAATCGGGATTCCACGTCTAATAGCGACAGTGGTGTAAATTGGCGTCCGACATGGCGAATAAACAGCGGTATAAAATGGCGATGCGGAGGGTTGACGTTGATATCAACATGTCGTCGTCGCGTAGAGGACAGCTCCGCATTGGGCCTAGCGCGTAAACAAACCAAAAAGCCCTAGCCGAGCCGCGCTAGTCCCGATGCGGCCTAGCGCGCCTGGCACGCTCCCACATTCAATTCGAGAACTTCACACCGCACAAAACTTCAATATCGACGACGACATCGCCATCGACCAGCCCACGACACCCCCCCCGCGAAAAATCCATTCAGCTCCCCCCCGCGAGTCAGTGTCGGATTTTGATCTTTCGCAACCATGGCGACCGAGTTGACCGTCCAGTCGGAACGCGCTTTCCAGAAGCAGCCGCACATCTTCTTGAACTCCAAGTCCAAGTCCAAGAGCAAGAGAGTCGGAAAGGGAGGCCGGAGATGGTACAAGGACGTTGGCCTGGGATTCCGCACCCCCAAGGGCGCCATTGAGGGAAGCTATATCGGTACGGAGCCAGTTCCCGCTGCATTTTGATGTCCAGCGCCAGCCGCGGACAGGGCGCTTGGAGATTTCGTTTCTGGCGGGCAGAGCAGCGTTGCGATGGGATTGCAGGGTTTTTGCAGATATGCCGGTTTTCTTTGAACTGAGTAAACTGGACAAAATGCTGTTTTCCGCGCTTCAATGCGAACCCGCCAGTTTCAGCTATAATACGGGCAATATCTCTAACTCAAATGATAAAACCACAGATAAGAAGTGCCCCTTCACCGGCCTCGTCTCGATCCGTGGCCGTATCCTCACCGGTACCGTCGTCTCGACCAAGATGCACCGCACCATCGTCATCCGCCGCGAATACCTCCACTTCATCCCCAAGTACTCCCGATATGAGAAGAGACACAAGAACATTGCCGCCCACGTCTCCCCCGCTTTCCGTGTTGAGGAGGGTGATCAGGTTACCGTTGGACAGTGCCGACCCCTCAGCAAGACTGTACGTGTTGGATCTAAAAATTCCCCGCTTGATTTCTTAGTTGTGTGGTTGGGGATGGCAAATTTTCGACGCGAGCGAATCCACAAAATCTGGGCATGCCGGGATTTGAATGCACTGTGTTTGCGGCCATTATGATTTTCGGAAGAGGGGTTTTTTTTTTTTCGGAACATTGACTGGCTATGGGGAACTTGCGCTAACAACGGCTTTCTCATTTAGGTCCGATTCAACGTCCTCCGCGTCCTTCCCCGCACCGGTAAGGCCGTGAAGCAGTTCAGCAAGTTCTAGACGTGTCGTTGACTCGGGGGTTTCGGGGTTGTGAGAGCGGGAGTTGGAGTGGGGGGAGGGGGTTTCTTGTACGACGGGCAAGCGACGCGGCCTGCCTGGAAATGGTATGGAATGAAAAAAAAATAGAAAAAAGACAAGCACACGAAATGAAAAAAGAACGGCTCCCAAGACGATTTCTGTTCTCCCGGAAACAAATATCTGGGGCAACTTTGAATCAAACGACGTCTTTGATTTAAATACTGTTTTTTCGAGGGGCGGCTTGTGCCATATTTTTGTTCTTTTTTCGTTTTTTTGTCTTTTCCTTTGAATGGAAGGATTATTTTATTCCATTACTAAAGTAAGGAGTTTAGCTGTCAAATGCCATATGAAATTTCAAAATAACTCTAGTGGGATATATGCGGAGATCCACATGCAAACGAAGCTTGGGCGAAAGCACAGCTTTACCATTCCCGACTCGATGAGAATAGATTATTATACAGACCACTTAAGAACAGACTGACCAGCAGGGTATAACACGAACAATATATTAACAAGGAACAGATAGATCACCTCGCCTCCCTTCTCTTATTTCCCTCATCTCGAACAGCGCAATTCAAAGTCGCATTAAACAGCAAATAAAAGACCCTGCAAATATCATAATATACCATAATTTCTCGAAGTGCATATGGGCGAGTAAGGGACTTGTCGGATAGGAGCAAGTCGGACAGTTTCGGGTATTGGCCTCGGGCGAGAAACCAGCGCATATCTCTTTCTCTGCCTTGACATTTCATTAATTATCATCCCATCGCCTGATTCACCCTCGAACGGTCAAATTCAAATATCCTAACCACTGCCCCGTTGTCCACGGCTTCCTTATCCATTACATGAACCCATTCGATGTCGCATTCCGCATCCTTGCCCAAGATGTTCCCGGGCTCCAACAGTCGCAGCATGTGTGGGGGGTTGTGTGTCCTTTCATTATCGTCGTAGTTGTCGTCATCCAGCTCAAAATCGGCTTCAGCAACACTCTGACGGAGCTCCTCGCCCAATCTTGCCATGAAGTTGTCTTGACCATCATCATAGTAGTAGTCCTGTGTCTGATCGTAGGTATCGTCGCATCCTCCATTTTCCATTTCACTATCATCACAGCTTTCAATGCACCCCTCGTAGCTCCTAGTAGCAGCTTCGTTATTGGCTTCATCGTCAGGCGCACCATTGATTTCGTCGTCGATATCATCGTCGGTATCGTCGTCCACAAGTCCAGGGTTCGGCGTAATTGAAGTACTCCGCTCATAAGCAGCGTGGACACCCCTGAGGTACTGCTTATACCCCAGTTCATTTGTCCAACAGAACTGCCATGCTTGGCTTATTCCACCAGCCACCACATCTCCATATTCTTCTGGGAGCCCAACCAGTCGTAGAAATTTCCCAACCACCTCACCACTAGCATATTCAATTTCCGTTGGACTTGATGAAAGCCGCTGTTTTAATCCCCTGCGATTGACCTTGAATGCCTGAATATCTTTGACCTGGAGGATGTGGGAGATATCGTCATTCATAGCTGTAATGTGCTGGAACTTCTCCTCAGGAATTGAACAGATGATGCACTGCTCTGGGATATCCCCCCAGATCAGCCACTCTGAGCGCCCATCATACCCATACCCATGTGTGATATCCTCACCAAGAGGATCTTTCTTCAGAATGGCGCGAGCAGAAAAGATCTTGCTTTGGTCCAGCATAGATAGGTCAATAACTGCAACTGCAGCATTGTTTCCCTTTGCCAACATTCGGTGCATTGATGGGAGAGGAGTCTCAAAAGTTGATATGAATGGTGACTTAATATTATATCGGGAGAGGTGTGTTTTCGCCATTGATTCAACCAGCCGTTCATCAGTGAGGCAGGGATGAGGAATGTGGGATGGCCCAGAGGCCCAGAGCGCGGCAGAGAAATATGTTGGGGTATTAACCCCACTGGAGTCTGCATTATAGAATCTATAAACGATTCGAGGTATGTAGCTGGATCGGGGAGAGGGTCTTGCAGGCGGTCCATAGTCGGATCGGGCAGAGGGTCTTGCAGGCGGTTCATAGCCGGATCGGGCAGAGGGTCTTGCAGGCGGTTCAGGGTTCAGGATGGTAATGTTCGTTGAAGATCTTGTGGGCGATTCAAGATTCGAGATAGTGTTGTTGAAATCGGATTTGGTATCTGGCTTTGATGATTCATGTTCGGGACAGGCAGTGATTTCAATATCGAAAAATGATTGTAGCTTCTGAAAACCTGGATAGAGATGTTGCTGCACGGCACCCCCAGTGTCCATTCGTCGACGTAAATCGATACCTAGCCCGTCGGCGGCAAGCTTGATAAAATGTCTGGCAGAATCGTACTCGTCATTTATGTCTTCCAGGGGGGTAGAATGGACAGACACCCAGACTGGATGCTTGAGTCTTTCTAGGTCATGGATCTGGCATCCAATGGATGATCGTGGAAGTCCATCCTTAAAACCCTCAAGCCCAAGCTGTTCAGCAAACATGTTGTTGAAGATTTTGGTCTCCTGAATAGCTGTAAGGGTGTAGAATCGCCTCAAAACAGCTAGGACCTCGCGTTCAATATCACACCACTTATGGCGAAGGATTGGTATATTCCTGAAATCGAGGAATGGCGGGTACACTTCTGAAACCATGGCATTGGGAATAGGACAAATGGATAGGTACTCAGAGATCAAATATCAGACGAAATGCTCCCAGAGAACAATGGTAGAGATATGAGACGAAAGGAGTGGGCTCGAATCCGGAGTGTTGTGTTGCTTGTGTGCGGTGTTGAGCACTTCACCTGGGCATGAAGAGCAAGCTCCAGAAAGGGGAAAGGGGCGGGTCAACGCGTAAAGTGAATGTGGCCATCACGTACGCGTAAGTCCAATTTTCATAATCCTGAAAAGCGTAAGACATAGAAATGAGGGGTAGGTATTCACTGCGCATACCCCGCTTTTGAGGGTCCCTGCCATGGTCTTGAGTAGGTTCAGAGCTGTCAGAGTGAATATCTGAAATATCACATCTCAGTCAGGTAATCAGCCCATCTATGGACGATCCCGAATGGAATTCCACTATTTTTGGAATGAAGTGTGACATCTCCAACCCGCGGACTTTCATCCTTGAAGGTGAACATCGTCGGTGTCTCCGACCCCATGGTCGCGCGTCGTGCCAATGAGGTCTTCGTAGAATGAATGGTATGGCCAAATTCGCGGATGATGTACCTCAGCTAATGATATCACGTTTCAATTCGCCCTGACAAGAATGAAAGGAGCAGATATGATATTTCCTTTTCTCTTCCTCATTCTTTTGTCACTTCTAATCCTAGGCAATTGTCCCATTATCCGATCGGCCCTGAATCGAAGTTCTCAATGTCTGACTTCAGAGATAGGAGCCAACATCCAAATGAGACAGTCTCCATATGTGATGTATTTCGTTGGTCTGAATACTTCAGGTTAGTCTAACAGACCCAGGACAGAATATAAGAGGACAAAAGGATGGATGTGCCAGTGACTAAGCTGACTACTCACATATGAGTTTTGCAAGTTCTCTGCAACTGCTCATAACTTGAACAAAGTGAGATACAAGGAGATTGATGAGGTCCTGGGTACTACTAGTAGCGAGAGGCGGATATATGTTGCCATCGTGAGACGCAAGTGATGGGAGGAAGGAGTTCTAAATTAAACATTTCACAAAGATTGTGCTCTGCTGCATACTTTCAGTGGTCGTGAAATTTTTATGTTGACCTTCAAACGTTGAAGTTGAACAGATGACGGATGGATCTAAAAAGCATCATGATCACATGACTGAAGCGCGCGGCTCTTCTCCTTTTCCGCCGATCTCGGGACGTAGCCAAAGCCAACATTTGCCCTCTAGCCTGCAAACGAAACCTCACAAGCCCAATTCCTCCTCCAAGCAGCCCCAACACCATGGAGAACTTCAAAGCAGTCGAATATCTCCAATCCCTCCTCGGCAAAACCCTCCACATTCATACTACGGACACCAGACTATTTGCAGGCACATTTAAATGCACAGACAACGTGAGCTCCCCCTGCCGTTATATTTCCGTGACTCCCATACCAATCACCCAAGCAATACCCTCGCAATTAGAGATAAATTCTATTTCAGTAACTAACAAATAACAGGACCGAAACATAATCCTCTCCGGTACACAGGAATACCGCTATCCCACCTCCATCCCTTTCCCCGCCAATAACGATGATAACCCCGCGAACCCCGCCGAAGAAGCAGATCCCACGGCAAAGAACGTTGTCAGGGCGAATATGACCAGTCGGTACATTGGCCTGGTGGTTATTCCGGGCCAGTATATCACGAAAATCGAGTTGGATGATTACCGCCCTCAACAAGCGGGGCGGCAGGTTTCCAGTGCGGGTTGAATCGCAGAAAACGGGAGGATTAGAAAACGCAGCACGAGATATTATTGGCCGAGTCGAAAGGTCAAGCATGAGTTGGACTTCAGAATCCGGGAGAAAGGATTCCGGGGAACATAAGAAGTGACAATAACGCAAGCCAATATCTTCCTTCCAATTGCCGGGATCAGGAATCACCTCTAGCCGGAATCCGACGGCCAAAAAGAAAAAAGAAAAGAAATGGCCCATCCGCATACGCTCGCTTCACCTATACCTGCATGGCTGGCCCATGACTCCGGCCTACCCGGTGGAAACCGGTATTCGATGAACCTGCGACACATGCGATATTTCCCACATTCCTCATATGCCCCCTCTAATACCACACCCAAAAATCAAGGAATTGGGGCCCATCACCACGTCTGCACGAAATGCGGGAGAACTGCGAAACGCCTTGCTATGAACTGTGGGTTCGTGCAGAGAAATCGTGTTACACTTATTACGTGCTCACTTCCGAACCGAGAGCTTGGATCCTGATTCTTTGGGGTGTTTGTTGTTGGACACGGTTAGGTCAGCTATTTTAATGCGGGGAGAATTACGGGAACCGGTCGACATGTTGTGATACAACTGTGTGTATGTATGACATGCGCATTAGCTGTCTATGGGGTTCTATTGTTTATTGGTATTTTCTGTGTTTAGAGATATTGGACGGACAGCTAGAGATTTCAGTGTTGTGTTGGATATTTTGGTCTGGAATATGATATAGAAAGGAAGCTACCTTTGCTTTTTCCCCCCGCTGTTCTAGGTCTGTTCGATGGTCTCTACTCGCCCTTTCAGAGAGGGGTTTTGGATAATATATGTAACATCTCTCTCTCTCTCTCTTTGTTTTTCCTCTATGTGAAAATGCCCATTAATGCTAGATATATATGTTTCTCTTTAAATATTATATTCCCTTCAAAATTCATATGGCACTGCTAACCGACCCTTCAGACCCCCTCGATTCGGGCGAGGAATATTGAAATGAAACCCCCAAAAAAAAAAAAAAAAAAAAAAAACACAAAAAAAAAAAAAAAAAAAAAAAACCCGGAAGCAAAAAGTCAGGACTTTTAGCGGCCTATATCAACAGGAAACAGGTTTATATAGTTATATAAGAAAAAACAATATTGTGTAAACTGCGTAGAACGAGAAGTATCCATACCTAAACCTGGGTTGGGGGGGTTATATGGACAAAGAGGAAAAATTGTTACGAGAGAAATGAAAATGAAATAATAACAGTAAATCAAATCGTTGGAAAAATGGCAATAAATCTCAATCAACCGATGGTCTCATTGCTATATGAAAATTCTTTTTGCGTTGCTGCGGATGTCGAAGATGAGTCGATAAGACGGCCGGGCGGAATGGGGCCTTTGAAGGTTGGTTGTAGGAGATTTTTTTTTATTGCATCGTCATCATCAACTCGAAGGGAATGGGAAGGGGGTGATCAGTTCTGTTAGAGAAAAGAGTGGGAAAGAAGTAGATGGTAAATGCAAGGGCAATGCGTTCCCGCTACGGAGGGCGGCTTTCATGTGGACTTTCTTGCGCTCGGATAAGTCAATGTAGCTAGCTCATAAAATAGTAGGCATAATGATATATAAGAGTATTCAGAATGGCAATATTTTAAGACATAGAAAAGTTACATGATGAGCTCCAGATAGGCAGAATGGATCGGATGAGAAAAAAAAGGGGGGGTGACGGGAACGTGAATATAAAACAATGAAACACGGAAATGTTGAGGTATCGTATATAAGAAACAAGAAGCGTGACCCGAGCAAAAGACAGAGAGAAATAATCCAGAAAGAAAGGGAAAGGGAAAAAGAATACAATGTAAAATAAGAATAAACCCCCAAAAATCCACCATCGAATGACGGGTTGGATGTAAACATCCCATTTCCACCCTCTCTCCATGATTTGCAACGCTCCCTCGAAAAAGAGGACAAACGGCAAAACAAAGGCGTGCATAGTTTCATGAACTACTATCGAATCATGGCCTATACTGCGTATAGGTCTGGTTGCCCGCCGGTTGCGGCTTAGGTGTCGGTGTGAGTGGTTGTCCGCTCACTATATGCTTGAAAGCGACCTCTGCTACATCCTCTCGTGCATTATGGTCGCTGTCGTAAAAAAAGCGGCTGTAGAAGTCCGTGGCTATAATTGTGATTTGGCAACCCCATGCTGTTCGTCCGCCTATGGGAGTGAAAGGTGTTAGCGGTTAATTGTAAGTTGAACTGCATTCTTGGGAGGGCAATGTCTGTTTATTCCCCCCTTTTCTGGTCCTTGGCACATTCTTTTGTGGAGGCGGGGAGGCAATTGGAGTAGGGGGTATCGGACACAATGTTTGTGACATGTAGTAGTCACGAAGTGGGAGTTCACAGCGTTATAGGAAATATAGGGCTAAGAAGAACGGAAAGGGGGGGTACCTCTGCGGTCTGAATATCTGGAGTAAACTGGGTTTGGGAGATTGGCCTTCCTGCAACAATCTTTGTGAAATTTAGTGCATTGTCCATTTATGTGCGGGTGGGGGATTCCCCTTCGAGAAGGATATATCGAACCTTGAAGCTTCTCCTGCCATCCAACGCGCGGGTGGCCCGTATAGGCTGTAGGGGCGGCAACGTTCGACATATTAAATTGTTGTTTTGTTGAAGAAAGGAGGAAAGGATCCGGAGGATAATGATGTGCAGGGATATCAACCGGTGGAGAGCTACTATGCAAAGCCACTAGTATATAACAAAGATCGAAGGTAGCACGATGCCACCTAGGGAGGAGCAAGTAGTTTTTGTTGTTTTAGTTTCGAGGGAATGGGAGTAATTTTGTAAGCGGGGAATTAAGGCCTTCGTTGTGATCGATGGAGAAAATAATAAAAACAAAAACCTCCGGGACCTAGGAGAATTGTAGATCATATTATAAAGTGGAAACAGGGCATACAGACAGATGGGGACAGAACCACATCCATGACATTGGGATAGGAAGCTCGCATCGTTACTGCAAGGCCATGATGCAGCCTAATCAGCAGTCTGGATGGAATAGACTTATGCAGGATTAAGTCAAGGTGACGGGTATGCCAGTCAGTTAGCTTCCACATTATTCCCACACTCTGGCTCTGGTCAAGCGCCAGCTAGAACCGTGACATGGAGAGACTCTATTGATCCTGGGAGAAGAGGCTGATGGAACGGCCCGCTGCGCTTCCATTAGATCACCGTAACACTCCAGGAACTGGGTGGCTGAATATGACCCCTAGCCAGAGGGACGAAAGCAGCTGTCCCAAAAGAGGGAAGTAACAGACATGGGATTTTGAAAGTGGATTGGTAGATGGACAAGTCAGAGAAACCCCCCCTCCACGCGCAAGAGGGGGAGAAAGGAGGGGCGATGGTTCCAGCTGCATCTTGGTCTGGGTTGGCATGGGTAGGCCTGAAATAGTTTCAGATGGGGCTATTTCAGCCCTCCTTGGGCTCGGAATTGAATAGATAGTCTCGACATAGGACGTGCTACATTGAAACGAGATAGGCTGCTAGACGAGACAGTTGGGCAGCGTAGATCGATGGATGAACCCAGCAAAGACTTGCCAGCTCATCAACAGGATGCAAAAATGTAGGGAAAAGGAGAACAGGCACGAACAACGCAAGAACGGTGAGGCATGAAATAGATCCGAAGTAGGGTGGCCAAAAAGGAAGCTTCCCCCTTTGCCTCCAGTTGATTGCTGGCAGGTCTTGGGGAAAAGGAGAAAACTACCAGGGTGCTCTGCCTCAGCGTTGATTGCTGGACGGGTATGGAAGCTGGCAACAAAAAGGAACAGTGGAGCAACCTGAATGGAGGGGTAAACATTCGGGATAGTTCTCGCCAGCAAGTAGAAAGCGAGAGAACAGAGGATTTGCTTTGGTTTCCAGCAAGGCCGACGTGCAGCAAACGACGCGGCACCAGCTGGTAAAATTGAAAGGTTGGTCAATGGTCTCCAGGATGATTCCGGGTTCCTTGCCGCTGCGATTGGCTGGCTTTTGCCTGCTCAAGCGTCGGTTGGGCACTCATGCCTACGGTGTCAGCACAACCCTCCACAGAGAAATCGTAAAAGGCGCGTTGATTGATGGAGTGGCTCCAAAAAAGAGAGAAAATATTAATTAATCAGAAGTCGGATGCGGACTAGACTGTGGGGTGGGTTGGAGGTAAGGTTAAGCGTAGGAGACATCAATTCAAGTTTCAAAATCGGCAACAAGGGAGCCGGATAGGCCTGAGGTCCGAGGATCGAAGGAGGGGAGATTGCATCTGAAGACACCATCCGTGGACCACAGCTGAGCTTCCCGTAAAAGCCCGAATTCTCCGACGGCGGATAGTGTCAAATCACCCTTGCAATCAAAAATTGATTTCTCCAAATATTCATTTAGATATCCAAAAAATAAGCAAAAAATGATACTCCAAAATACGGCTGGGTAGGTAATATCCAAAAATAGACGAACTATCGCATGAACTGAACAAAAAGAAAACAATTTCCAGCCACGTTTCGGTTGGATGAGCCCGTTCCTCCCAATGCTATCCGTTCCATCGGTCCCGGTAGTTCATGCTATGTTGCTATGGTCGAGCACATGGTTGTCGTCAAAGCCCCCTGTTAACGCCGCCTGCACAATGATCGTATACATATGCGCGTAGACTAAATAAGACACGACAAGAAAGTATTGGTATACACAAAACGGGCCGCTCCACGTACATGAACCTGGTTCAAATGAATACACATGAGACGATATGGGCATTTCCGGAGACAAGCTGAACATCAATTACTACCCTCCAATATGACCCAAAGTGCCCAACCAACCAGCAACCGATCATAAACGAGGTAAAAGAGGCGATGGACTGGTTCCAGGAAGAAGCTCCACGTCAATAAGCACATGAAAGAAAGTAGATTCGTAACAAATACATCGGCGAGTAAAGAACGGTACAAGTAAGGGCTACACTAGGTAGGGCTGCAAGACGCATATAGACGGAGAGGAGAGCCGAGCTTCTAGTTAGGTGTAAACATCTGGCGAAGTGAGTTGCGCCGAGAACTTGTCGAGCCACGACGGTGAAAAACCTTATCTATGATTTTTGTTGAAGACATCGAGTCAATGAACGATGAGGCTCTAGGACTGTGAGGATGTGAGCTTTTTGTCTTGTGCCATCGGCGTTTGATGCTATCGTCTACCAACGCCATCAGCCCGGTAGCAACGACGACACTAATGTTCATATTAGCATCTACAGCTCGCCTTTCAGAAGCGGTACCGGTGTAACATACTCCGCAACATCTTTCATACTCTCAAATAACGAAGAGTCATTGATCCACATGGAGCAGGGTGCAACCCAGCCGCCTTTGCTCCGTTCTTCGATGGCTTCGAGCGGAGTTAGAGGTTCTGGGAAAATCTGTGCAACAGGCTTTGACTTGGCGCCACGAAAGAGGTGGTATGAGATTTCCCGGGTATCTCCGTCCCTTCGAATGGTTCTCTTCCACTGATATTTTGAATTCCAGTATTCAAAGTCGTAATGCTTCGACCCTTTTGACCCTCGCCGTTTGACATCGACATGGGCATAGTTGGAAAACTCGAGCTGGATAGTGTTCGTTGGCTCTAGGCTTTTGGTCCCCGAAAGAGCCTCTGTGGTAGCCATCCGTTCTTCGGACCCCCCTTTCTCTTCT
This sequence comes from Emmonsiellopsis sp. PD_5, assembly GCA_032988985.1. Classification (NCBI taxonomy): domain Eukaryota; kingdom Fungi; phylum Ascomycota; class Eurotiomycetes; order Onygenales; family Ajellomycetaceae; genus Emmonsiellopsis; species Emmonsiellopsis sp. PD_5. Next base: position 23,545 of record JANTQI010000018.1, on the reverse strand, counting down.
GTCTCCGACTTGTATCCCGAGTCTGGCCTCCATAAGCCACCGACCCTGGGGTGGCTCGCGTCCGACTTCGATCGAAGAGTGGAAAGAGCATTGCTCAAGGGCCGTTGCAAAGATGGTAGTTTCTCAGCGGTAGGAAGATGATACTTTCTTGCTGAATGGCAGACCTCTCTCCCCGACTCCCGACAATACCGACGAAGCGAAAATTTCCTATTGCGCAAATCGTACATGCGAAGGTGGAAGAGAATAATCTCACTCTGGCGGCCCCCGGGTTCGGAAACAAGAGTATCTATTCGTAAGTTCAGGTTCCCATCAACGGTGCTGTCGTCATGCTTGATGAGCAGTCGCCTTGTGGATGGAAATAGCTCCCCAAAGCTAGGTGGAGACGACGGGATCGCATCTGAAGGGTAGTCCTCATATCTTTCCTCAACCACTTCGACGTCTGGCTCGTTGCTTATGTCCTCCTCTGACAATACCGTCGATGCATAGGTATCTGTTGATTCTCTCCCATCAACTCCGTAGGAGTTGCCCTTTTCCTGAGAATTCAAGGTATGATATTGGCTGTGAGTAGTTTGAGCAGTACTGTGCGAATGCTCTGAGACATCGCTGGACGCGGCAGTGGTGGAACTATCATTCTTTAAGGGGCAGACGCGAGGTGGTTTCGAAGCGGATTCCATGTTGAAGGGTGCTAGGCAGGCGCGCTGCAGAGGTCAAGACGCTTCCGGGAACGATGAGAGACACTCGATAGCGGGTTATATGCAGAACAAGGAGAAGAAAATCGACATGTGCTGACGGTAAAAGAAATAGATATAATAACGAAGGGGAAGGGAAAGAAACGAACCAAATATCAAACACGGAATCTATAATAAGGAATACATGGCTGGGGAATTTGCAGATGATATCACGGCAAAACCCAGAACAATAATGTAGCAAGAGGATAATCGTCGGCCGTCGACAAGTCGGAGTGGGATGTCCCGTTTCACAGTTTCGTGATAGATATAGAGCGACCGAGTGATCGGTTTCAAGACAACCGTGTTTCACCGGCGATGGCTGTGACAAGTGAGGATGACGCAAACGAGAGAAATAGGGTGGGAGAGCACAGAAAGGCCGAGTCACGCCAGGAGCAAGTCCGTAGAATTTGTGAGAGGGGTCAACCAAGCATCAGGGACTTCTCCGAGTTTGCGAGATAAGGCGAGCAGAAGGAACTTTCTTGCTCTTCTTCGCCACTAGGAATGCCCCGTTTGCTGAGCGGATAACGGGCATTTTAGTCCCGCAAGCTCACTCGCAGAGCACCGCACGGGGAATGCAGGATGACGACAAGTGGGATGATGCCCGAATGGATGGTTGCATACTGTTTTGGTTGGACCTTGGCGCTGTCTGGGGAGGAGTCCAGAGAGCCAACGAACGAACATGCTGGGCCGAACCGCCCCAAGCCAGCAAGCCAATGCCAGGATATTCTGTGCATGGTAAGTGGCCGCCGCCCTGACATGGGTGTAACAAGTTAGTTAACTTTAACCACTGGCGTTCTGATCCAGAGGGCTCGAAAAGGGTGCTAGCATTGGCTGAAAATGCCAGCATCCCCAGCCGAGATGGCATGGGCCAGTCATTCAAACTTCTGCTGGCCGAAATCAAGCACAGCCAATCATCTGCTCCAGAGGAATTGTTCGTGATGACGCGCAGGAATAATGCGAGAGCGGTGCTGCTTTTTGTGAAGTTGAAGTTGAAGTTGAAGTTGAAGTTGAAGTTGAAGTTGAAGTTGAAGTTGAAGTTGAAGTCGAGATAAAGCCAGGCACGTGTTTTTGATACGATGGTATTAAATACAGTACGGACCATACCGATACAATACATGCCAGCACCATTGACCCCTATTTTGCTGTGATCAAGACTCCGATTCCAGACACAAAAATTGGGGATGCGGAGACAACGAGACCCCTCAGTTTGGGTTCCAAGGTTCTTAATAAATGGCTGACTAGCAGGAGACGCTAGTTAACTACTGAGAACCATTTAAATAGTGGCCTTGCTGCCTAGTTGGTTTGTTGGTACTCAAATTGTCGCCATATCCCCTTCTTCCACGGCAGTAATCCCAGAATTCCCCATCCCAGCCTGCAGTCAGAGCGGGGGAAAAATCAGAATGGGTGTGTCTTACCCCCTAGTATGTGCAAAACATTTATGCTAACACCCAATATTACAGGGTATTCGGAGGTGCGTCCTAGTGCAAGCCGACCGTCTTTTGGCCGCTAACGGACCAACTCAGATTCCCTGCCATCTTTGCGAAGTGAGCTTCAATATTGCTCGGAGTCGTAGGGTTGGTGAACCTCGCTCTGCCTCGTGGAGTTGCTACGGCGAGTATGATGATGATGATGTAGAGTGGAATTGGCCGGAGTGCGCTCTTAATGGCTGCTGTCTTGCGGTCAGAAAAACTCCAAAACAAGACGAGAACAATGATGAAGAGTATGATATGAACCTTATGAATGAGTCTGATGATGATATCCCCGATGAAGTGACTCGATGGAGAGGAGAAAGATAAAGAGGGCCTAAGGAACCAAGGTGACGACCAGAAGGATGTTGAAAATCAGGGGTATCATCAATTTCTCTGGTTGGTCGCTAATCTATTTGATCTTCTCAGAACGGCCGAATCCGCTCCCCTTGAAGCCCGAGAAAAGGAAATCATCATACAAATACCGCGCGACGAGAACCCATTTAATAACATCAAAGGTGATATTGGCGGTTACAAAATCGATGACCTCGAACATATTGCTGGGCCTGCCTGTACAGCAGTAAACGCGTACAGCGGCTATAACATTTCTGTGGAAGACATGAAATTTTGCCGGACTGTACAGTGCTTAGTTCTTAAGGACCAATCTGAACCCAAGGAACTTGATGCGCTTGCTCAAGACTGGGAACAATCAGGAGAATATTTCCTCTCGGGTCTCTGTGACGACATGCCTTCACGCGATATTGGCCCCCCAGAAGTGTTTCCAGCAAGGGGTGGTGTTGATCAACCGTGGGCTGATAATATCATCTGGGACGTGAGTTCATTTCTTTGTCCCCTTTTTTAGGTCACTTGTTTTATTTAAATTCCCAATGCATTACCAGTCCAGCAATGGGGCGAGTCGTCGGGCCCTATATTCACTTTCTATGCTCCTCCACTTTGCGCTCGCAACTATATCCTTCCTCTAGACTTCCCAAATATGTGAAGACTTACTTGATGATATAGGGCGATGAAAACTGTGACGTGCCTTTTCACCCATGGTGCTTCGACATCTTTTCCCGCTTATCAAAACTCCATTTTAACCACGTCAACGTATCCGGCCTCATGAAGTGGCGCAACGCAGAATCATCCTACGAAGCCATCGCTGAATTCCCCCGTGACCCAGACGTTACGGATGGACAAGATCAGTGGTGGTGTCATGATCCAGGAAAAGAATACCTCGCAGCGAATCCGCTCTATATTCCGAATCTCCCCGCCATCTTGCGTTCCGCGATCAAGAATGACGAAGACAATTTCAGCTCCCAAAACAGTGCATTTTCCGTATCCCAACCCACCACGAAGTCAAAAGAATCGCAGGGAACAGCAGAATCCCACACCCGCACCGATCCCCTGCAATCCTTGCCGCAGGAGATCCGCTTGCTGATAATCGACCAACTCCCCTCCTGCGACATCGCGAACCTCCGCCTCGCCTCACGCGCTTTCCGCCACCTGCCAATATACGTGTGGTACCATCTCGTTCGCAAAGAAATGCCCTGGCTATGGGAAGCCTGGGGTGAAGAGGAATGCAACAACCACACCCCTTCAATCTGGACGATGAACACGGCGGCTGATCTGTCAAGGATTATGAACGAGTCGCCCAAGAATATAAATGAAATCACTGCGGCTGATATTCTCGCTTCAGGGACGGCGATTCCGGAGCAGATAAAACTGCCCAGGGATAAGACGAATTGGTATCAGCTGTATGTGGAGATCAGGAGGAATTGGAGCCAACTTAAGGGGTTGCGGAATAGGGAGCGGATTTACAAGGACGTGGAAGAGATTATTAGGCGGATTAAGAAGTACGAGTGAGGGAGGGGGTCGCAGACTTGATGACGGATGCGAAGGGATAGACTAGGTGGTGTAGATATTTCTTCTACCTTCATGAGTCTGGCTGCGGGATGCATGACTCTGACATATTTCTATGATCTCACTTTTGTCAAGATGCCATAGATCTATAGTGATAAAATTGCCAGTATATATAGTCACCTTTCGAACAACACGTCACTCTTTTCGACCAGCAGTTGTTCAATATTGGTCCAATTAAATAATCACCAACCAACCAACCCTCGTGCTCTCGATCGAAAACATTCTCGAGCAAGGAAATTTGCTGACTCAAAGCCAAAGCAAAGTAGAAAAATAACGGCAACGTGCATATCAGGGACGCTGCATTGTATTCCTGATAGGTCCGTTTTCTGATGAAGGGAAATGGGTCGTGACCACGGGGCTATGTATACACGATCTCCTTTCCAACCCCCCCTTCCCAACACTACCGACGCTCGATGTGAACAGGGGAAAGGGGAAGCCAATGCCCTTAATGATGGCCTCCTACCCTTTAAATATGTCTTAAAGGCCAAAAATTGCGGGATACTTCTATTTTGGCGGGTTTTCTCCTCATAAAGGAACAAGCACAAGCAAGATATATACTTTGATGAGGTCAAGTTGCATCCAAGGTCAGTGGCATTAGGAAAGTAAAGCCAGACCCCAAAGTAAATAAATCGAACGAAAAGTAATCGAAAACTGTTCTTCTAGTATTCCCCAACGACCGCCTTTTAAAAGGAGGATATCAAAAGGGGTTGATGCCTTTTTTGATCGGAAAACGCTTAACTAACTTAGCCGCGCGGCTATTCTGACATCTCATAGGCGAGGTTCCTATCCGTGAGGTAAACATCACCCCCCTCAATCAAATCTAATAAACTCAACAACAATATTTCACAATAATAAACACAGCTTGCATACAACATCCCTCCTCCAACGGAGCCACCAGCCACCAAATCCACTCCAACCAACAACCCAAAACCCACCAGACAATGACCACGCCATCCGCCGAACAACCACAAGCCCACCCCACCTCACCCCCCTCCACAGACTCCGACATGTCCCTCCGCACAACCACCCTCATCTCCAACCTCACCTCCGTAACCGCGCGCATCACCGCCGCCGCCACCACCAACTCCACACCCACCACCCCCCGCCTCGTCGCCGTCTCAAAACTCAAACCCGCCTCCGACATCCGCATCCTACACACCCACAACCCCTCCCTCCACTTCGGCGAAAACTACCTACAAGAACTCCTCGAGAAATCCAAGCTGCTCGCAGCAGAGGGACTGCGTATCAAGTGGCACTTCATCGGCGGATTGCAGTCGAATAAGTGCGTGACGCTGGCGAGGGATGTGGTGGGGTTGTGGGCGGTTGAGAGTGTGGATAGTGTGAAGAAGGCGGGGTTGTTGGAGAGGGGGTGGGGGGAGAGGGAGGGGGTTGCACAACAGGAGGGTAATAATGATATACTGGAAGGGGAGGATGGGGATGCGGGAAAATTGAGAGTGTTCGTCCAGGTAAACACGTCCGGTGAGGCGAGCAAATCCGGCGTCGAACCAAGCGAGGCCGTCGCGCTGTGTCGGTATGTGCATGAGGAATGTCCGCGCCTGAAGCTGCAGGGGCTCATGACGATTGGGGCGATTGCGAGGTCCCGCGCGACCACGGCGGAGAATGAGAATGAGGATTTTGAGTGTCTGAGGGGGGTTAGAGGGGTTGTGGAGAAGGAGTTGCGGGTGGAGGGGTTGGAGTTGAGTATGGGGATGAGTGAGGACTTTGAGGGCGCGATTAGGATGGGGAGTAATCAGGTTAGGGTTGGGAGTACGATTTTTGGAACGAGGCCGCCGAAGGAGCTGGCGAGGATTGTGTGATTGTGATTGACTGGATGGGATTGGGGTTGGCTGTTAGATAGGGGGGTGGGTTGGTTGGGTTTTACGATAAAAATGAGAAGCGTTGCATTTTAGGGAGTCTGTTTGAGGAGGAAATAATAGGAGAAATTTCTTATCGCGCTTTTAATTACATTTGAAGTCATGTACATGTTACATACATAAATATATAGTTTAGATATGACCGTCATGGCGGTTGGTTCCCTTATACCAGGAGCAAACACGAAGAACCGGGAGCGGAGTCCTCAAAATGAATTGCAAAGGGGTTGTCGTAGGAAATGGATTCAAAAAGAACAACAAAATAAAAAAAAAAGGCGGCGCAGAAGATAAGAACGATAAGAATTGCCCTTAACAAACGCTATGCGAGCTGGTATCTGCAAATGAATTAAAATAAACTTTGCTGGATTTTTGGCAGACCATCTTTTTGACGAACCGTTACCCTCCTATCTATCCCAGTCACCAGCGCCACTGTCCGCAGCGATGCCCTGAGATAACCTGTCCTCCATCTGCTTCACCAGTGTTTGTGGTACGGTGTCCTGGGTGGCGCGAATCGTGATGCGGTACATCTGCATTTCCAGTCAGATACACTACCTACGGAACCCTTATGGTCAAGAAAATACCGAAGAAAGGGGAATGACATACCATTTTATCGTAATTCGGCTCCAACCTTAGCAAACATCCCGTCTTCCCACTGTTCATCTGATAAACTGCGCAACCAACAATATTCTTCGGATTTGGATCCACCCCGTTCAGAATCTTAAACCGGAACCCTTCCACGATCCGCCGTGTGAAGCTCTCCGTTACTGTCCGCCCTTTACCACCTGGCACAGCAAAGGTAGACTGTGCCTCGAGCGGCGGGCCGCCAATTTGTCGCCATCGTTTGAAGAAATCTTCAGCTGATAGTGTCGAGGCATCCATGTATTTGTGCATGAGGACTGGAAGTTGGAGGGTATATGCTTGTAGAGCACCGGCCAGGTAGGAGATTCGGATCGTTGGCGGTTTGGTGAAGGGTGCTTGAGCTTCGAAGCAGATTGTTTGTTGCGTCTGGCTGAGGGCGGGGACATCGGGGTCGGGCAAATTTTTGGTGTCAATCTTGATGCAACCCGGTGAAGGGTTGTCGAGGGTGGTGGTGAAGGAACCGATAGGGAATGCCGACTTGTTCGTAAAGTATAACTTGCAGACGCCCAAATGAACACGGTATTCAGAACGGAGTCCAACCTGGATCTGAGCGTCTTCAAATAGGACACCTTCGTCTTGGAAGTAAAGTCTGTTAAACCCGACCTCCCAGTCAGCGGAAAGATGGGCAGCACTGGCAAGATTTGGCGCTGGAACATCGTCAACTTCATCGAGGAGATCCACGGCGGGCGAATCGCCCGAGGCGCCTAGCGCAGCTTTCGCTCTGCCATTGGCTCCGGAGGACCCATTCACAATGGTAGTAAAAGAACGTTTCAATCCTGTCTGTTGGGTTAGGATAAACTCCTTCTTGTCAGCGTTGGCATCCTTGCCGCCCACGAGCCATGTCCGTTTGTCGCTAATTCCGACGCTCTTCTGATGGAGTCTGGACAGCAACACTGACGCTCTCTCCGAGAAGGGTGGCATTTCGTCGCACACAGTACGAAGAAGGTCGTCCGTTGGAAGAGTTGCTAGAGAAAGGTACTCGCAAGCTCTTTGCTGGAGTTCTGAATCTGGCGATTGGCTGTATATACGGAAAACCTGGAGCAACTGGGGTTTGATTTCCGGGAAAAGATTGACAAATTTAACAAAAGACGAAAGAATTAAAGCGCGGGTCGTGTCGGAGCAGAAACCCATCTTGGCTTGCAAAGCCAAAAACTGTTCTATAGGGCTGCAGCCCTTATTATCAGCGATGAGATGCCCGAATTCCCCTAGGATGTAGCCACCAATTTTCACCAAACTGTCATGGCAATCACCCTTGATGTACCCCAAAATATTTTGCGCGGCATATGCTTGCAGCTCCTCATTGTTCGTGACAATCTGGATGACTCGCTGCCAAACTTCATCGCTGACGTGGTCACCAGCAAGCGAGAGAAGTTTGAGGGAAATATCGATATACCACTGTGCATCAGTGGCATACTTTTCAGTTAGAATGGCAACCTTGAGAACCATTTCTTCTCGAATAGAATAATCGGCACTTTGGAGGTATCGTAAGAGTTCATTTACAATCGGACGCGCGTTAGAGGTATCACACATGCTGTACAAAAGATCCAGGCCTTTTCGGCGAACGCTGATATCCCGATCCCGCAGGGAGCCGAGGATAATGTTTTGGTGTTTTTTGATGGGGTCGAGAGTTTCCGCTCTTGCGGCGAAATGCGTCATGGCTTCTAGGCCAAGGTAGCGAACGTTTGTCTCCCGAGATTGGATGAACTTGCCAAGGCGGGAGGAGATTTGCATCATGAGGTTATGTTCACTATCGAGGTGGATGAGGAGGTTGATGGCTTCGAAAAGCACAGCGTTTTGCGCATTGTTTTGCTGTACATTTTTGGGCATGTCCATCGCGGCATGCATGATCTGCTGTATAGACTGCCGTATGATGTCACGGACATGGCTGTCATCTAAAAATCACAGAGTTAGTGAAGTTCGGGATGGACTTGTAAAAGAGCATGCGTACCGGCAGGAGGATAATATTGAAGTAGTCTTAAAAGTTTCACCTGCACCCACGGACATGGCACCTTATAATATATGTAATCCGGAGCAATATCATGGTCTATGACGATTCTCTTCAACCGCTGGGCGGCTTTAACGTAGCTGCCCTTATATTGGTCAGGATTGTCCTGCACGAGGGCCATAACGAGGGACGTGACAGAGAGCGTGACTCCCATATCCGGGTCGTCCATGAGGGAAATTATCCGCTCCGCCCATTCCGGCTGGACGATACCAGGAAATTTTCGGTATAGTCGCAAGAGTGTGAGGGCGGCCTTCTTCTTCACGAACGCCTTGGATGTCCTGTAGAACGAAAATGTGAGCAAGGACCATTAGAACTATGTGTTGATGGCCAGCACTTACGGAGATATCAAAAGCCGATGTACATCAACACTCAGGGCCTCCCCCATCTCCCTTCCACCCACATTGGCCACCGCATGCAAAGCCAAACAATTATTCAACTCATTGTGATCCATCAAATCCTTCCGAATACTATTAACAACCAAATGCAGCAACTCATGTTGCTCGTGCAGGAACAGCGTCACAGCCAAATACCCAATCTGCTTCTCGGAGTACTTGTTCGCGGAGATCAAATTGACCGCCTCCAGATGTCCAAAATCAACATCATAACCCTGAATGTAAACGTACAGCAGTTTGCAGACGTATTTCTTCTTCTGGTATCCGTTTAGATTCCCATCCTTGAACTTCTGCCGGATGTTCGCTAGCTCCTTGTTTATTCGCTTCTCTTCTAGTTCTCGGGCCCGCGCATTTCGGAGGTCGGCAATAAATTGGACCAAGCCGCGCATGGAAGACATGTTGGCGACGAGGTTACTGTATCACCGGGCAATATAGTTGTTGGTGATGGGGTGGGTGGTGGTCCGGCTCGGAGTTGTGTATAAGGAGGCTCCGCAGCTACCTAGGTGAGCTACGCAGGCGGCATCAATCACGCATGGCTCAAGTCGTCGATGCCAAAGGAATTATGCTATCATGATGGTTATCAACCGGAGGGATAGATGTAACAGTGGTCGGGGCGGCGCAGGCGGCGGACCTTTTTCAAGTGCGGCGGACTCGGAGGTCAAGGTCCCAGCTCAGGGGAAGCTAAGCTGTGCAGGTAGGAAGCGGACCACGCAACAATGGGGTCTGCGGGTAAATTGTCGTGGTATTAGGTGACCAGGCAAGCAGCAGCAACTCACGAGGGACGCTGCTGGGGACGAAAGATGTCGAGGTTGAGATACTCCTGTCGTCTCCTGTCTTGAAGTTGATGCTCCACCTTGCGCGGCTTGGGATGGAACGGATTAACCTTCATGCGGCTCCGGCCGGCTGCAGGCTCTGATTGGTCACTGCGACTGGGGAGACTTGCTTACTAAATGCTTACATCAGCCGTCTCCTTCCCGGCCTTGACGCTGCATATCGGCCATACTGGCGGAGGACATGGAATTGTTTACATTTCCAGTCTTGTCGTCACTTGAAACCGCAAGGGAATACTACCGATCGATCGTGATTCGTGATATTTCCTTAATGAGACTGAAGACCCCGCCAAACCAGCGAGGGAGTCGATTTATTCATATGTTTCTGTACTTCCAACACTCCAACACATTAACCCGCCCAGCCCAACCGCAGGCAGAAAGAAAACATGAAAGCCACCCATTGATGCCCACGCACCCGAAAAATCAATATCCCAAGCCAATAACAGTAAACCAACTAAGGAAGAAAAAAGAAAACACAATAACAAATCCTCCGCCCGAAAACTCCCAGTTACCTAACACCGTTACTCCTGGTCAAAATGCCCGCAATCTCGCTGCTTGCGAGACTTCGAAACATATTCATCATGCAACACCAAGATTCAATAACACCAGCCAGGTAACCTGTCTATGCCTTGGTGGTGAAATCGATCTCGCCGGGGAAATTGCCTGCATCAATGGCCTTTTCACAAGTGCACGAGTCTGGATTTGTCGCTCAAGTTTGCGCACGGGGCGCGAATGCACTGGTCAGCTTGTGGACAAGAAGTAGCAAGTTTTCTCCGCAAGGGAGGCAAAAAAACGTGGCGAGCAACGAAGGGAGTCCAGGGCAAGAGGGGGAAATAAAGACTAAAAGTGCCAGGGCATTGACGAACAACACCCCAGAACCAAACATCTAGCTAAGTATGCAGGGATCGATAGCAATAATGCCAAATCGGCAAAATGGAAGAAAAGCCCTGGCCCTCAAGTTTCTTCACCATCCCCGCTGAGATGCCAAGACCGTCCGCCCAACCGCCTTGGAATGGAAGCGCGAACGAAGAGTAGGTACACAAAAGTGATTAACAAAACATTAACAGGCGGGGGGTATTAAAAAGAAACAGATAAATAGACAAAAATGCATTCAAAGCATGATCCCAACGAATCCTGGCTCCGGCAGAACAAGGCAAGAAGGAAAAGGAAAAAAAAATCTCACCTGCAGCTCTTTTGCCGCATGGGCAGGCATCCCCGGGCGACGCAGCATGGCGATGATTCTCAGCGTCGGCACGTTCACAATTGCATTTGCCAGCTGGGCGGCTCCCTGTTCCGACACGTTGTTAGCTTATACCCTGAATCCATACCGAACCGCGTGGTTTTTTTTGGTCCTTGCATCGCGTTAAGGCTGATTATCGTTGTTTATGTTTCCGGGTAAATTGGGGATTTCTTATTTTTTTCTACTTCTTCCCATAGCTTCCGCTTCTCCGCTGGAAGATCTGCCCGGGCCACTGACATCATAGCCACGCGGGGATATATCATGTCCTGCCGTGTTTGCAGGCGCAGAGGACACAAACAGCCGGGGAGTGGTGCAAGTGAGAAAGGACAAGAAAAGGGGTAAATCCAAACGTGCGGGGAATGGGACGAGATAGGAAAGACGGGAAACATACGGCATGAGCATCTGGCACCCGAAGTGTCGTTCTCCGCCTTTGCCTTTTCGCAGGAACAATGCAGGGCGTGTTCCTTGCCACAGGAACATTTTGCCTGGACGGAGCAGACACATCCCTCCTTGGACGAGCGGCAGCAAGAGAGAGGGGGAACAACCATTTTGTTGGATTAGCAGAGGTACGCTTGGCTCCTTTTTCGAGAGGGCTTGGCTGGATGGCTGGGCAATAAAAGATTTGATTACTCGAAATCGGCCGCAGGAGACGGGATTTGGGTGATATGGGATGTTCAGAAGTATATCGTCGTTAGGGTTTGGATCAAGTCGACAACGCGAGTTGCGGATTTTGTTTAGAAGCGATCAATAGAGGAAAAGCAGATGAATAGTCACTGAATAGTGATGATGATGAAGAATAGAAAAATAAAAAAATAAAAATACAAAGAAGCAGCCAAAGACATCCTCTACTTATACTTGTTTCTATGACTCCATCACCACCAAATCCGCCGCTGCATTAACAATTCCCGGCCGCTGATTGGCCAGGAGCGGGTTGGTCAGCAGCCTCACGTGATATCCACTTTACCTAGGTACGACGTCAAGATTTCCTATTCGGGAATCATTACTTCTGCTGCTTAGAATTGCTGCTTTTTCTACTGGCCGAACACTGTTTTCTCCTCTTAGAGATGTCTATATGGGCTGACCAAGGTGGCGTGAGGGCGGGCGGGTATCAGGCCACTCAGGACACTATCATTTCAGAGCAACATAAGCAGAAGAAATCACTATTCGAAGGAATCCGATTCGCCAAGGGAGCGGACCACCTGTATCCTCCTCGATGATCTACCCACCTCTGTATGGAGGTACGGTTTGCAGGATTATATTGCTTTCACCCCGTTCATCTTCTTCAATCTGAACAGAAGCTATTGTCGCCCAGAATTTGCTTGACCTTGCCCTTTTTGATGTTGATGGGTTGAAATGTCAACAATCCATATCCAACTTATTGTGCGGTGACATTCTGCTCCTTCATTTTGTATGGTGTGCATGTTTATACGTATCGTTTAATGCTATAGCCATCGATGTCTCAACCGGACCAGCGGCGCAGATTGGAGACCTACAACGTCTTGCAGTGCATTGGATCAAGAGATCTTCCTGAAGGGAGACACACAACGCGAAAGCGTGGAATGGTCCATAGGGTGCTAACCAAGTCAATATTGTTGTTGGAGGTTGTGTCGAATCGACCTACTCATCTTTTTGTTTTCATTTACCCCTGTCTCTCCAACTTTATCCCAAACCTTCAACTTGAAGTTTCTCCTCCAGGATATATTGCCAGCATGTACACAGTCTGGCCATGGGATTTTTGCATAGTGGCAAAATGTTAGCATCTGGGCTTCTGTCCTTAAGATCTTCAAGACCGCTCATCCGAGATCACTCGCTTCATTCTCCAGCCCGGCAAGCAACTACGGGATTTTGTTCAATTTACCCGCCCGTTTTTGCCTTCGGTCCGTCCTTCTTATTTCCCGAGCTCACCAGGTTGGCCGATGGATAGACAGACAGTCAGTCTAGAATGAGATCCGAGCCCCGTTCCATGGCTAATCATGCCCCGGCCTACGGCTGGTGGAGGAAGGCAAAAGTATGCGCCAAGTTCGTCAGAAGTCATGGGGAGCACTTTCTTGACTCTCGATTTCTGCCTACTGTATATTGCAGAAAATCATACCCCGGAATCCATACCCCATACATGCTCCGTTCCCCATACCCGATTCATACGACACCACCACCGTTAATTTTACCTACGTTCCAAGCTGGCATTGTTGCTGATAACCCATCTCTGTCAGCCCATGATCCATGTCACCTAGCAGGTTTAGTTACAAGAACGTGCGTGCCAACTGACATATTTACCCAGACCATAGACCCGCCCCCGCAAAACCGAACCAAACCAATCCAACCCACAGCCAAAATTGCCCAAGCCCGGAACCCGGAACCCAGCACCTAGAAAACAAAACATGAACCCCAAAACTCGACCCCGGATCCTGGGTCGCATACCTATGTTAGAACCTGGCTCCGATCAAGGGTTCTCCTGTCCTTTCCTGCCGTACCCGTCTACAAGTTAAGTTGGTTTGACACATACATTCATCCGTACGCAACTCAGTAAAGCAAGGCAAGGAAACGCAGAAAGGACGGACCAAATGTTTTGTCCATAACCAAGCAGCCAACCAACCAACCACCTTTCCCGATGCGTGACATTGTTTCTCCACTACATACTCACTCCCCTCCATTCCCCCGACCCTGATTTTTTCTTTCTTTTTTCTCCCCGCCTCCACCTTACTTACTCACACGCATGTACCCCATGCATTGCCATACATACTATTCCCTGCCATGTCATGCCATGTCATGGAATGCCATAGAACCCCCCATCCCAGCTTCCCACCCCCGCTCCTTCGTTATGAGTAGGTAGGAATACGAGAAGCAGAGCGCGGGGTGGTTCTTGCACCCCCTCTACATCTCTCCTGTATTCTGCCATGAGGGTTTTCGGGGATAGGGATGAGGAATGAATGAGGGGCAGTAAGTAGGTGGGGGGATGGACGATGGTGATCCGCAGAGACCGCATTGAAGGAGTTGTTAGTGATGGATGGATAGGAAGGGACTAGCGGATGTGGCATGTGTATGGTATAGATAGAGACCGACTGGTGTGGTGGTGATGATGGGAGGAATCGATGGTTGGTATTTACACGCGGGAAATAGTCAAGAATTTAAATATGAATGGAGAATGGGAATTATTGGATTGATCTAGGGAGGGTATGTATACTGATATAAAAGTTCAGCAGGCGTAAAAAATATGGAGAAAAAGGTGGTTGAGTTTATATACACGAAGTGAATTCGTAAAGAGTTCGAAAGAAGAAAAAGAAAGATAGAGAAGACAAAAAACTATACCCCTCAAGAAACAGGCAGGTAAGTTGGTTTAGTTAGTTCCTCTCAATCAAAAATCCAAAAAAGCCCATGATTCTCCATCCCATCCATCCCATCCATCCCTTATTCCCCAACCCCTCGTTATTTTACCATAACTTTGGTGGTTACCTAGCGAAAAAAAAATATTCCAAAAATCAGAGGCAAAAGTAAATAGAAAGTTAAGAAGTAAATAGCAAAAATAGCCTCCCTAAAGATAAAAAGGGACCAAATAAAAACCAAATACAATATCCATCCTCGATAAAAAAAAATATCATTCCAAGTCGTTAACGCAAAAGGCCCGGTCAATCAACCAATAATCAATATATCCCTTTCAATTCGGGGGAAAAAAAAAGAACAGGAAAAGAAACAAAACAAAACATAATAGTGGGCAAAAATGAATATCCTATCCTTACACCGAGATTATCCGATTTCGTAAAAGGGGTAGGGAGGGGAAAAAAAATAGACTTCATCAATCGTCCCAAATTTAAAAGGCCGCGCCAATACAAGATTGAGGAAGGAAAGGAAGGAAAAGAAAAACACCATATGATTCCGGCCTAAAGCGGGCTTAAAAAAATTGGGAACGGGGGGTGGTGGCAGGAGGTAGAGGAGGAGAGGGTTACGTGTGATGTCTCTTATAGAAACCGTTCAAGGTGTAGAGAGTAATGTATGGGTTGAACGGTGGGTCCTGTCCCAGAAATGGGCGTGGCCCTCATTTTTTGTGCAGCACGTCATAGAGTTGCGCACAATAGGGGCATTTATTTCCCCGAATACTCAAACGTAGCCGTATACGCCCTACCCCTCATACCATCAAGGGGAGAATGCATACCGACTGTCCCATTCTCAAAGCCGCCCGTCGAAAAGTCATCTTGCAGCTTTGAATTCGAGTTGAATGGGAAAAACGATGCGGGTAGACTCATTGTAGAGGAATTATGTTGGCCATAGGAAATGCCAAATGGATTCGAGCCGGCAAATGTCGGGCTCAGGGGGGATATTTCATCTTCTTGTGTAACGGTGACAGGTAGAGGAGCGGATTGAAGACCGTTGTTGTTGGTGTCGTCTTTATATTCGGATTTTACATGTAGTTCTGCAGGCAGGCTAGTTGGCGCTGTGCGGAGGCGGAGGGATGATTTGTTGTGGTCGTTGCTGAAGTCGGGTAGGCCGCTGGCTTTGCAAAGCGTTAGTTCTCTCCATATTTTCTGGACAATGAAAGCTGGGGACATACTGGGTTGGCTCAGACCGTATGGTTCTCCCTTATTCTCCATAGATGTTTGCGAAACTGGGCTATCATATGGTTGTCCACCATATGACATACCCAATCCTAGGGTAGTTGGATCTGGGGCTCGATAATCCAAAGCGGCAGAAGTGTATGATACTCGCAATGGGGATCCTAGCGATCCTGCTCTGGATCTTGCGTCTCCGTCATGCAACTGCAAGCGGGGAATGTGGGGATGGGATGTGTGCGAATAAGAATTCGAGAAGCTGCTGGACCTAGAGAACATGTTCATGTGCCGCGGAGCGGAGGTTTGGGGGTTGGAAATGGAGGTGTAAAGGGCAGCTCTGTCGCCTCCTGTTGTTATAGGAGACATTTCAGGCTCTGAGCAAGGGGCTGGCGCTGACGTCGGCGAAGGAAAGTATCCACCATATCCAGAAGTCGCGCTCAGGGGAGAAGTGATATACTCTTCCTCGCTCGACCTTCGGATGGTATCTATCGCCAGAGGAGTAAGAACATCTCCATCGGCATGGGAGCTGAAATAACCATCGGGAGAGGTCAAAGTGCTGGAAGATTGCGGTCGACTCCCGTATGGGGAATGCAACGCCTGAGCCATGTCGAAGTCATCAGGTAAAGCCCTTGATTTCAACATCCTTTCACGGTCATCGCTAGTTAGGCGCTTCAATTTGGCTCTCCTATACAAGAACATTGTTAGCAAATGGAATACATGATGACAATAACGTAGTAGACCTACCGATTTTGGAACCAAACCTGCACTTGACGTGGGCTCAAACCAGGTATCTCCCTGGACAAACGCTCCCTATGAGCCGCATCAGGGTGAGCCTGGCGGGTGAATTCACTCATAAGGAACCTCGTCTGATTGTGAGTGAGCCTGTGGCGAACGGTTAGCATGCCTGATATTGTTAATAGGATGGAGTAGTTCTATAATGCCTACCGAAAGCGCTTCATTTTCCTCTTTTCCGCTCTCCGCTCCGCCGCTGTTTTGACTCGATCCCCGCCTTCAGGTTGCGGCTGCTCCTCGCTAAAGTCACCCATATCAATTTCGTTTTCACAGTCGCCTTCGCCCTCAGCATCCTCAATGTTGCCTTCAATGAGGTGGTCACCATCTGGTGAGACGGACGTCATGTGTGTCGCTGGACTGGAGCGAGTCGAACTTGACTGCATTGGAGGGAGCGAGTCAGGGTTGCTATCCAGATCTCTCGTTTCCGCTGTAGTTAGATCCGGCACGTTATCGTTTATCGCATTCCGATTCTCGTCGTGAGTGTTCTCCTTGGGACTCAGATCCGGTTCCTCCTTAATTCCACAGGTCGACGGGCTACCGAAATGTGCTTTCAGTTTCAAACCGATAGGCTTCTGGTCGATCGGTTCAGTGTCAAGAAATTCACAGGCCTTCACCACAGCTGAGAATGGTCCGTAATTTCGAGATTGGCTAATCGCTTGTCGGGCCTCGAGCTGCTGGTTGTGCCAGCCAGTAACGGCCTGGTGCATGGATATAGGAGCCATAAGAGGCGACATCTCAAGGAACAATGTAGCACGAGTGATCGATCTTTCTTCGCGACGTGAGCTGATATGTCCTCAATCGCCCATACCAAGGATATTGGGATCCAAGGTAAGGTGGCAAGGCACATGTATCCTTTGATCGTGATGCGAGGTTCGACTAGTGGTAGCAGCAATGGAGCGCCTCTTTTCAAATCTCAGAGGTGGTGTTGCAAGGGCTGAATAACCCAACAAGCTTCAGCGGGACGATTTACGTCCACCTTATCAAACAGGTGTCACAGGAGCTGGTCGGACTGTATACTGATGTTTTCAATACAGATCCGAATAGAGCTGTGTGTCAAACTCAGATCTCCTCGCTTCCTTTTGAGGGCCGCGCGCTTCAAAAATGCGGTCGATTGAGGTTAAAAGGAGGACTTCGTTTGCAGGTATTGTTTCAACTGGGCTTTCGAGGCTCCGCGAAGTTTCAAAGGACACAAGGACACAAACTTCATGTGAGATGTGTTTAGGCCAAGGTAAAATGTGCCGGGGAAATTCAAGAGCCCTACAGCAATCCAAAACACAGCGGGAATGGGCCGGAGCTGGCACAACGAATGTGGCGAGATGTGTTCCGAGGCGTCGAGGGTCGGGAAAATACACAGAGTAAAACGATTGTAGTGGGACGGATTAGCGCAAGATATTGCTTCCGCTATAAAATATTTCCCCTGTAGCGAATGGCACTCCCCGGTGGCGGTAAAAATCTCTTAAAACGAAGGGCAACACAATCAAATGGTGTAACGAGCAGATATGTGGAGGAAACAAAGTAGGCTTTCTTTTTTAAATCCGGGGCGTAGACTGTTCTTTTGTACAGATCTCGATATACCTCATGGGACTAAAAGAGGAGGATGGCTTGGCATCAGAATTCCTAGCATGAATAACGAGGATGAGGGAGGGGGATGGGCCGGGGTGAAATGATAAACCTGGTTGCTCCAGGACATCGAATTAGCCCAAGCGGCTCGGCATAAAAAAGGACTTGGACAGGGTAAGAACGCACGTCAACCCGGAAAGTTGAGGCACCCGCTTTGCGGAATGGGGGAATACTCGCTCGGGGACCACGGAAGGGGTCGGCGCTTGTGTCCGCATTACCGGATATCATGTAGGAGATGAACCACGAAAGCATACGATTCGGTCAATTGACTACCAGTTTAACGGTCCATAAACCGTCAAATGCCGGTTGATATGTTAAGAAAAACATGACTTTTCTTCAGTAACTACCGAGTAGCATTAAATACCAAGATGCATCGGAGGTTGTGCCGTGTATTGTCAACATGTATCGAGGGGCTGGATGGGGGTAGCGCCGAAACGCCCAATGCTGAAGATAGCTCCTCAATCGAATTCCGTGGAGGAAACGAAATAGGAAAGGTGATAGAAAGTTCACCGTAGTTCCAGCGAAAATGGCTGGCATGGCTCCGCTGGGACGTGGATTAAAGGTTTGATCGGAGCATGCCTGCCTAATCCGCACATCAGAAGCTACTTGTATTAAGCCGCCGGAAAGGTGGGCTCCATGACCAAGAGATCCTCTAATGAGGGGAACCTATTGGCTGCCCGCATCTCCAATTGGTGTGATATCTGCGAAGAGACCTCCACCATCGTCAGCAGTTTTGTTGGCTCCATAGCAGTACTCCAGTGTATCCGCATGGGGTCCTGTTGAAACACTCCTGCAGCCAGTGAGCGTCTCGCCTATCTTCTCAGTCCGTTTGGGGCGTAGCCAGCTTGCAGGGTTGAGCAGAAGGCTTGGACTAGCAGTGGACGCCATTCTGTGCGAGAAGCTGCCCAAATCCTGGGCTGAACGATTGTAGATGGCTTCAAACCCAGAGGAAGCAGCCCATTCCCAACACAACGCGTCCCTAGATCAGAGAATTCAGCCTTTTACTCAGCCTCCTGTCAGTGGTTAAGGTAAGGTCCACAACATGGGGTGTTGGAGGGACACAACCGGTTAAGATTTGAACAACGGTACGACCGGACCGGAGACCGAAAGCCAGAGGGCAAGGAAGAGGATAGGCTGGCTCGCTGGGAATCCACCATAAGGAGTTTAGCGGGACAGAGAGTCAGGCGGCGGGGTGATCCAGGTTATTTCCTAGTTAAAAGTCTGACACTACAACCGAAAAAGCTGTAGTACAGGCGTGGGGCTGGTCAGAGGAGCAAGGTTTCAGGGGGTCAACCTTGGGCCTAGGGAACCCTGCTTCTTGTGGTTGTCAGTGATGAGCAGCCAAAAAGTAGGCTGGGTTGGGACCTGCAGAATCAACGGGTTGGCACAACTGCCAGACGACCCTGCCGAAGTGGAGGAGTGTGGAAAAATGGAAGAAGCAAGCTCTGATCGGCGGTTGGCCGGGAAAAAAGAGAGAACTCTGGGGAGCACGCCAGTGCAGGGATCTGATGACAGACGGCCCTGGTAGTGGGAAGGCTAGGCAGGTGTGGGCAAAGGCAGAGCAGGCGAAATGACCTGCTTCGGTCCGTAGTAAGTTGGTTAGCTAAACAAGGATAATGGGTGTGTTCAAAGCAAATGTAATAATAAGAAACCCCAGATGGTATGTCGAGACGGGCCGGCTGTCCATGGGCTGCAATTATTGACGCCATGTAGAGGCCAGCCGATCGATCTCGGAGTGACGGAAGCTATGAAACTGTGTGTCGCCTAGTCCTGTGTTTGCTGGGTGAAATGGGATATCCAATAATAGAACATTCAACAACGCGGGGGAATTATGCCAGCCGCGGGGATTGAACAGGGAAGGCGGAATAAAAAAAAAAGGCTCGGGGTAAAGCGAACAGGCGGAGAAACTGAAGGGATGGAATGGGTAAACACGGTGAGGAAGGGAGCCAGTAATGTTCCACTTGGACGAATGTTTGTCCGTCCATCCAGAGCATGATAATGGACACATAAAAGTCCTGAGACGGCGGATGGGGTATCACCATCGCATCTCCAGATTGTTTTACCCGCAACAACGTCAAAAATCTGTCCTACAGACTGGCGCTTGGAGCGACCATACCAGCCGATCACAAAGAGATTCCCCGTGCAACGCCTGTCAACAGTGTCAAGCTCACCTCCGGACGTCAGTTGAGAAGCCTCGATGGATTCGAGTTGGCCCACTCCACGAGTCCACGGAGGCAAGTATTGAGGACAAGGCCCTTGGCAAAAGCCGGACTCCAGTCGGCCAACTTAGCCTGGGATCAGGATCCGCAGCAGGGTTCTTCCAGGCTGGCGAGAAACACAGTCTGTGGCGGGAAACTTGTGGGATGGTGGTCGTTGTGTGGTGCCCATGGCGCCAGACAGCCACCGAGGGATAACTACACGGTACATAGATGCTACAAACATGACAGCCACAACCATCAGGAATTTGACACGCCCGAGGTATCGTGAGCAAGCTTGCGTGTTTGAGAGTCGCGTAGTCAGCCGGTAGTCAGGCTGAAATACGGGTAAAAAGGGGTGGGTTCTCCTCGTTAGGCTCGAGTTAGCCAGCACGCCGAGGGAGGGATAGGTGAGACTTGCAGATGGTTAGGATGGTTGGGATGGTTAACCTAGCTACTCCGCACCCAACTGGTCATACCGAAGCTGCTGCCGGCGGTGGAGCTGGTGGTGGTTGAGACGGGAGATGTGGATGTTGCGGATGTTGTGAAGGGTTGACGTTGGCTTCGGCGTTTTGACGTCTTCTGGGGGCAGATTGCTTGTTCCATGCCACTCACCCCGGGTAAAAACAACACCTCGACTCATGCAGTCTGACATCGCGGGGAAGCTCTTCTCTCAGTTCTCTGCTGTATCCCCAGTCTGCCAGTGCAATGCATCCTTAATTATTGGCAGCGGTGGCGGCGCCCTGTTCAACCTTAGAACCGCCCACCGCAGCCATCACCCAGCCATGGTGTATCAAAACAGCCCTCTCTCTTCACTGGCCTTGCTGGTGTCTATATTTATCTCGTTTCCGCCCCCTCCGCCTTTCTTCATGCATGGCGGATGCCCTGATGGGGAAGTTGAGTGTCCGCCTCCGCGTTCTGCAGAGCATCCATCGCATATCACCAGTATCACCAGTCACCAATATCAATGCGCCCAGAAACAACCACGGCTATGTACATACATATATCCACTCTGTCCGAGAACCTCGTTTCAGGCTTCTGATTGAAACCTCAATAGCCCATTATTCATGCCACACCATCCGTATGAAATAGTGGGCAAAGGAATATGCCTCTGCACGGACAGTCAAATCCCAGTTCTGCCACTTTTTATCCAGGAAGAAACAGTTTAGCTACTGGGCCAATGAGCAAATTCTGGCCTGAGATGCAATCTTAACAAGGATGATGCCAGGGATCGGCTTCTCTTTCGACGTGTGCAAAACTTTAACTCCTCAGCCACGGATCTACTTTCACCAGCGAGAAAGATAGTTATGCCTTGGAGAAACAAACGGCCAGGCGAAGTATGCTCAAAACCCGTCTACCGCTTTTCGTCATGCAGGTTTCAAAACCCGTTTCAACCATCGTGGACTCGGCAAGAAGCTGTGACGATTTTACCCCTCGGCCACACACCACCTCACCATTTGACTTAGCTGTTCGAGAAGAACAGCGAAGATGCAGTCTAAATCTTTAGGATGTCGATCCTCTGATTTATCCATTTCTTCGCAGCCGCCATCCTTTTTTCCCGCTTTCTTCGCCGCGTTCTCCCCGAAGTCCCCATATTTTCTACCCCCCTTCTAGAAGGCGGATGGAAAAACACAAAACGGCAAATCAGACGCAGGTCGGTCTTTTTTAACTCGCAGATGATTTTATTATTTGCTTTTTTTCTTCTGTTTTGTTCTTTGCTTTTTTCCTTTTTTCGCGCCATTTTTACCTCCTCCCTCGCAGGCCCTGTAACTTTCGGCAAGTAGAAAAGCCGCCCTTTTTACTAGACTTTTCGTCTTGAACCCCCTAGCCAAAAACCCTCTTCTCTGCTTGGGGAAGGGAGCAGAGTAATGGAGGATTTGCATGCGGCGTGTCAGGATGGAACTGCATTATTTTACTAATTCGTTGTTGACGATTGCACCGCTGTTATTCTCCGACGCGGTTTCCGCGCTGGATTATGTCGGAATAATAACGGGAGTGTCTATTATTTCTTCAGCGAGGACAGGGTTCTATCAACAGAGCGGTTAGCCCACTTGGTTAAAAACTATGTTTCGTTACTTTCGCCCGTCCCCAGCCCCCTTCTCTCCATCTACGGGGAATCATTGTGATGGCTAATAATATGTGCTTATTGTTACACATTTTTCTCCGAGTTTATTTCTTCTCGTCTCACTTTCTGACATCTGTTTTCTGGCTCACCATTTTCTCCTGCATGCGGAAACGAAACTCGAACAAAAAAAAATCCCCTAGGGCGAATACCCCACACACAACCTGCCGAAACCACCGTACCTAGGCACCTAGGCACAAAAGTCACCCCAACGCCGTGGGACACTCACGGCAGTTAAAGAAAGAAAAAAGGGGGGGTGAACAAAACCTTTGTTCCCCATCCATCCAGCGGTGGATTTCGGAACATCTTGTTTCCTTCACCATCACCATAATAGGCAACTAGCCTAGGCCTACGCTTCAGGGCCGTTTTAAACCTGCTGCACCATCTTTCTTCATGGATGTGTCGTCATAGCCAGCCGCCCCGTGCCCGTGCGGTGTTGATGTTGATGTAGATGTGTGTCTGCGTGAACCGTGCCCCGCCGCCCGTGACCGTGGGCAGATCCGAGGAGCAACAAGCAGCTGAGATCGTGTGATTGGCATGATTCGCATTAAGCTAAGGCTACGTCTTGTTTCGTTCCCAAACGGGATCCCTGTCTTTGTTGAACTGGAATGCCGGTTTCATGAGCTGTCAGGAGTGAGATGTGAGAAACAAGCCGAGAAGCTGGGGGGGCGGGTTGTTGGTGGGGGAGGAAGTTACCTACTGGTGGGAGAGCGGGATGAAGGTGAGTGAGGGTGGGATGGATGTATGGTTCCTGGGAGGATGGGGATAGTTCGTTACGCCTGGCTGTGGCTGTGACGATCAGGAACCGCACCGCACCGCACCGGACTTCAACTGGCATTGGTAAGTTTTACCTAGGCACGGCAATTTCGTGGGCTATTTTTGTTCCTCCCTCAGGACGTTCATCGAACCGAGTCATAGGTAAGATGCCTTGGGGGATGGATACACATCAACACATGTCTGTCTGAGAATGTCATCGGCGGTTATCGACGCACCAATTCTACATTCCAGGTATTCATGTTCAACATACTGGTTTTGAAATGTGCTAACTAGCAAGCAGGCAGCTCAGGGGGGATACTGACTGCCTATCATGCCCTCTCCCCCCCCCCCCCCCCCCCCCCCCCGCCCCCCACCTTCCAGCACCTCCGAACCCCCAACCACCCGCAATAATCGTCAGCACCTTCATG